>JAZKJV010005923.1:0-319152 GCA_037367405.1 Ottelia alismoides | reverse complement strand
TAAAATCGGAAGCTCCGTTTGCAAAATTTGGGTTTTGGGACCTAGGTGTACTTTGTATATATTGTACATATCTTTCTTTCTTCATTTTTTATTTACTTTTCTTTATTACTAAAAAATCCAAAAAATCTATTTCATTTTCACTTTATTTCTAGTATTTTATTTTATTTTATTTTGTAAATAGCATTTATTAAAAATACAAAAAAAATAATAATAAAATTAGAAAAGTAAAAAAATTCCATGTACATAGTGTTTTATGGACCTACTTTTGTAAATCTTCCATTCTACTTTTCTTCTTTATCTATTCTTTTATTTAAAGTAGGCCTCTTTTATGTATTTTATTTATTTTATTTTAATTTCCATTCTCTACAATAACCACCCATTCAACTCCATTATTCCGTCATTATTTCTAACTTCTAATTCAACTCCACCATTTTATTAACCTCCCTCCACCACTTTAATAACTTCTCATTTTTTCTCTTTATATACATCTCATTCTCCTCATTTTTTCCTTTGATCCATATTTATGTGAGGAGAGCCTAGTTCCCAGAGTTGAATCCTGTGACAGCGACGCAGCTGCGGTTGAGCTATGACAACCCTCTCTCCTGGTGAGATCTGTTGGCTTCTTGGCCAACATCGCTGCCGCATCCGTGCGCTGCTCGCTGGTGATTTGAGCAAAGATCGTGCTTCTCGTGAGCATACCATAGGCGACTGTCTCCATCATAGGTATTTTTCCCTTCATTTTATCATCGTTGCTATTTTCATCAATTTTTTATCACATCACATAATTACCATCCATATACCTCCCATTTGTTTACTCATACCATCACCACGCATTCATTTGTTTTTACCCATCAACTCACTTTATTCCTTATCTTTTTATTTGCATTCCCTGTTTAAGGAAAAAATTAAAATAAAATAAATTAAAATAATATCACAAAAAAATAAAAAAACAGCAGGTCGCCCCCTTCTTCCAGGGCAGGCGGGCGTCGCCTGCTACCCCTCTCCTCCTCGCCCATCCACCGGAGCGGCCCAGCTCTGCCCCGCAGGCAACAGCACCCCTCAGCTTTATCGCCCGCTGCCCTCCGACTTGCAGCCCCCCACCCTAAGCTATTGCCGCTAGCGGTGGTATCCTCAGCCACCAGCGGCAGCCGCATCCCCGCGTCTACGCGCGACCGCACGCGCTCCACCAGCGCGCCTCCGCGCCTATCTTCAACCGTCGTCGTCCTTCGCCACAGAGCAGCCTGCAGCCACCTCCACCTTCAGCCCTCTGCAGCATCACCCGTGAGCCGTCGTGCAGCGCCAGTCATCGCCAAAGCCCTCCTCTCGGGCAGCCCTCCTCACCGCCCCATCCGAAGCTCGCCCCTCAAAGCCGTGCGCCGATCGCATGCCCCCGTCCACGCCACCAGCTTTCGCGCACGCCGCCCTAGCCGAAGAAGACGAAGCTGGATTCCTTTTTTATTTTTTTTCTTATTTATGTAAATATTGCATGTTTTATCCTATATGATTCCTTATTTGCAAAATAGTCCCTTTACATGTTTATTTGTGAGTTTTAATTCCTGAATTTGTACAGACACCCTGTGTTTGTCTCTTAATTTGGGCTATTAATTTCACATCGTTTTATTCAATGAAAAATAGCATGATATTGAGCAACTATATGTCTACCATCTAAACATTTATTTGCATTTTTGTGATCTTTGAGTAATTAACTAAAATTGTGTAACTGGTATATTTCATATTTTACCAATATGGACTCTTAAATTCATATCTCACTCACAATTTCTCAGAAAATTTCATAAAAATCAAAAATGATGCCTTGAAGTTTGCTTTAATTACTATCAAAATTTCACTTCAATTGGAGTTGTCGTGTGCCTTAAAATAAATTGTATAGTGATTTTAGTAAATGATTTTTAATTAAATCTACACATATCCATTTTGCAAAATTTAAAATCTCCTGGGATTCCTTATAAAAATATCTTTTCTAAGATAATTCGCACTCTTGCTACTTCGTTAATATAGATTTATTAGAAATTAATTACTCACTGTCGCTCTGTTTCCATTAAAAAATACATAAAAAATTCATATTTTATCAGAAAAATCCAAAAAAAAATACTCTAGCCTCCTTGCATCATGTTTATTTTCAATAAATTGTTCATAATTTTTGCATTCTTGTTTGAGTGAAAAATTTGTGGAAAACCCCATAAAAGTGTGTATTTTTCATTGTTACTTTTTAACCTCTAAAATTCCAAAAAAAATATGTTCTGCAATCATCACTAGATTAGGATTGTAGTAAAAATACAATTTGGCTAAATCTAATTAATTTCATATTAAATTAATTTTGGCCTAGTTGTGTGTTTTTATTGTCTTAATACACCCGCATATTGCCTTTCATATTTGTTTTTGCATTAAAAATTAAAAAAAATACCATTTGGAAACCTAGACCTAAGTTTTTTGAATTAACCCGACGTTGTTCCTTTGCCTCCCTGTGTTCAACCCCAGACTTGCCCAGGATATAAATTAAAGCCGAGACACTCTTCACGGAGATTCTTCTCTCGGTTCTGAACGATTTGCTAAGTACACGTACAACAAACACAAATTAAAACTTGTACCTAGCGATCGATCAACGTGCGACAGCATAAGCTTACCAAGATCAACGCAATCTCCAATCCCGAAGTGTCCACAGCTTCGGAGTCCTTATAGTAGTGAGGTAATCCCTGTACTAATCCCTGACGTGGATAGAAAGGAATAGGACTTAAATTAATGAGAAGGAATGAAACTTTTTGTAATAACAAGTTTGAAAAATCACCCATTTGTTTGCTTTTCTCTTTTCGTTACTTAGCATTCGCTAATTGTTATCCTATGATTTATTGGAAAACCCAACAGGTGTCGGTAAGCCATCGCAAGGACTTTAGCCATCCAGTCAGCCTCAGTAGCTTTACTTTCTAAAGTGGTTAGTAATATTCTGTGTATTTCCTTCCAGCTGATGTACATGTAAAGGGTTGTAGTCGGACAATGGGTCATGTAAACTTTATTTTGTGAATGGAAAAAGTATTAAATACTTCTTTTTGAGTATTTTTAATTGCAGTCTGTTTATGCATGTTAGTTGTGATTGCTAAATAAATTATTGCTGAGTAACCAGATCAGGATATGGGAGGATCCGACGGCCCAGAATTGGGGTCGTGACAGATTGGTATCAGAGCCCGGTTACTCCAGTAATTTATTTAGTAAATTGACAACTATGAGCGATATTCAAAAACTAAGGTTGTATTAAGATCCTTTGATCTTAATAAATGACTGCAGTACCATTCACAATTCATTGTCCCTTACGTACATCATGCTAAGACATATAGGACCTGACCTTTGACCTTGGTTCATCACAGGACCATGGCAGACCAAGACGTGTCTAGACAATTAGCCACTATGATGACAATGCTGAACAAATGGGGTAAAAGCAACAAGCATTGGAGGAGAGGCTCAATGCACAAGCTGAGAGACCTAAGACATCCAAACCTGTGGATGCTAGGATTGAAGGTTATGTCCATCTTTCTGAGGAAGAATCAAGTTACCATCCTTCAACTGAGTCTTCTCCTACCCAAGTGATGAATCTCGTATTCATCATGCTAAAATTGGTCATTTAGGCTATGTTCCCCACCATTAACATGCATTTAATCATTAATAGAGCATCATTAGCATTCATACACGTGTAAATAATATTTGCACTTCATCATGCATAATTGCATTAAAATCCCAAGTGTAAATTAGCTCAAAAAGCCGCTAACTTCTCATAATTTTAGTTAATTCATCCTAACTCCGATAAGTGTAAAATAATCCCAAAGTCTGATTTCACATCTGACGGACTAAAACGAGCATATCTCCTTCATACAATGTCTGATTTTGGTCCACTCACTTTTAAATTACTCCATTTTTAAATACCTTCAAAACAAGATCAATTTCGTAAAATTCGGAGCTCAAATGTGAAAGTTGGGTTTTGGGCCTCTTTTGTGCATTTTGACTTTTTGATATTTCTGACCTGAGCTTTTATGTACATAATTAACCCTTTCAATTTTATTTCTTCATCATTTATGTTCTTTGATGAAAGTTTTTAATAAGAAACACAAAAATCCAAATCCATATTAAAATCGAAATCAAAGAAACTGACTGAGTGCAAGTGTCTGTTGTGAGTCTGTATAAAAATTGTGTGTTTCTTACTTCTATTTTATTTTCCTATTTTCTTATTTATTAAAAATTTAAAAAATCAGATTAGTGTGTAATTAATTTCCTTGTATTTTATCATATTTTTTTAGATTTTTTGTCCTCTCTAAAATCACAAAAAAAAACACAAAACACCAAAAAATCTGGTTTTCTATACACATGGAAAACCACCAAAAATTCTACTTCGCACAGATGACCTCTTTTGCTCCCAAGTCCTCATGAAAGTTGTAGATCTTGTCGAGACGAACAACGTTTATGAAGGAAATTTTTCGATCTGAGGTATCCTTCTATTTCTTTTCGATTTTTCTTTATCTTTAAATTTTAAAATTTTTTTGGGGCGCCACGTGGCAGCTCCAGGGCGTGCCACATGGCACCCCCACCTGTTGCACCATTCTCTCCTCTTGCATGTGCCATGCACGTATCACCTTCCCATCTTGCGCGCACGTGTACGGCACGTGACCAACCCCCTCCCCTTCCCCTACCTCCACAGCCGTTGCACCCCCCCCCCCCACCACCCCCCACCCCCCGTGCGTAACCTCGACCGTTGCCCTCCTCTGCCTTCGCGACGGTCGTGCCCACTTCTACCGACCTTTACGAAGCAGCCTCTCCCTCGAATAAACGGTCGACGCCACCTCCCCTCCTATAAAAACCCATCGACCTCCATCCTTTAAACCCATCCGCCCTTTTTCCTTGACGCAGGTGACAACGACAGTTCTTTCCTTGCGGCGTGATCCGGAGGTCGTCGACCTCTGTAGCTGTGACTCGCAGCCAAGCCTCGCCGTGGTCACCTACGGCTTAGGAGAAGACCGACGAGGCCTTAGCTCCTCTTCTACCTTCGGGCGACCCCCACTTTCCCAGGCACTTCATCCAGTTTCCCCCTTCCTCCTCGATCTCCACCAACACACACGCTCCATCTTCATCTCTTGTTCTTCGGACCGATCACCTCATCATTTTTTTCCGCTTCCTGTCTACCACTCTGCATCCTCCTCACCCGTCCGCTCAACAGAGCTGACTTGTCGCACCTTCACCACCACATCGCAAGGACATCGCCCATCTCGCTCTTGCGAATCACGACCAGGTAGAGCCCTTAGGCTCGAACTTCTTCACCTTTATTTTCATACACAGGAGGATAATAGGGATCATCGAGCTCCATTACAGCAGCCTTCGTCTTCGCACCTCATTGTCAACCCCCCTCCAGCTGCCTCGCGGCGATGCTACCGTGCCTCTGCCCCTTCTGTGGTTCCATCCTCAGACACGCACCATCGATCGCCAGCAATCTCTAGCCGCCATTGGATCAGGGCCAAAGCCGTGATCCAACGGCTCTTATCCATCCACACAGCAGCCCCGAGCCTCGGCCCTAGTCTCGAGGCTCGAGCCCTCCGAAGCTGTCTGAGCTGCCACTTTTTTCGAGCCTCCACTTCATATCCGAGCCTGCGTCTCGGGCCCTCCGAAGCTATCCGAGCCTGCATCAATATCTGAACCTGAGCCAAGTGCCCGAGCCTCAACCCGAGCTGCACTGCTCAAGTGCAGCGCACGTGCGGCATTGGGCAAATTGCATTCGTGGCCCGCGAGTTTATGAAATTACATATATACCTTGCTAGTGGATAAATTACAGAGGGACCCCTCCAACTTCTCAAAATTGCATATAAGCCCCTCCAGGGACCTTATTGAAAGAAAAACTTTATATTATTTGCATTTTAGTCCCTGAAATTCATTTCATCATATCTTTTTCATCCGAACTCTGATTTAAGCATATAATATGTCATTTTGAAGCTCTTTTCATGCTCTATCACTTGGCATAATTTTGTGGACAGATCTGAAGTTGTCTATTGATACTTATTATTTGAGGATCTCTGTTGACTCTTGCAGGCTAAATTTTGACATAGTTGTGATGTATTAAATAGAGGAATTGATGTATATTTATGCAGGGACTTCATTGAGAAAAGTTTTCTGAAATTAATCCTCATACTTTATTTAATAATTATTTATTGAGGATTTAATCTGTACAGTTGCTCGTCCAAAGATGAGGAATGAATCATAAATGATTTATTTAATCGGAGAGAATTGATTAGCATGCAACCTGGATTTCATTGCTAAATATTTCTCAAAATTATCCTTTCAATCTGCGATTTTATATAGAGGACACTGATTATTTGTTTGGATTAAAAATCATTAATTCTCAGATCCGGTGCTACATTCTCTCTGTTTAACTTTCTTCATATTGCATCTTACATCATTGCATTGCATTATAGTTTCTTGACATAGAAATTAATTGAGCATTGTTTTAATTATTTTATTTAATTTAAGACCACACAACTAAAAATCATCGTTCTCCGTGTTCGACTTGGTAGACTTGCCAAGTAAAAATATTCCACAACATTCAAAGTTTGTGGTTTTTGCTGAACCGAATTTGCCTCCTATATTACGTCAATCATCTATTCTTAAAGAGGCAGATTTTGCGTTCATCAAATGGCGCCGTTGTCGGGGAACGGTGAATTTTTAGGGTTTTAAGTTATTTTTGTAATTAATTTTTGTGGAAATATTTTATGTGTCATTTTTTTCCTTTTGCATTTTTTCTTTGATACTAACCGCACTTTCTCTCTTCGCAGTTACTCGGAGCTAATTTTGTATATAAATCAAGGACCTATGAAGAAGACTGATTTTTTTTATTTATTTTGAGAGAGGGTTAGTATAGATTTAATTTCCCGCATTATTCTCAGGGTCCCTCTCTCTGAACCCTTGAAATAGTTTTGGACTGAACTTATCTGTGGTGTGTCGGGTCTGTTTCAACCCCTTCTGTGTGGTTGGGACCCGACTTGAGTGGCGTAGAACTTAGGTACATATATGTTTGTTTATTTATCATTGACTGTACTCGTAATTCTTAGGCCACACTCTCACTAACTATACACACTATAGATCGTTCAACATTAGCCAAATTTTGAAATCGATTCTTTCCCGCTAATATAACTATATGCTTAGGGAGTTTTTCACCTGTGCATATCATTTAGTGTAATTTTAAATTCCTTGTCTTGCATCCCGCATGAAGAACGTGAGGATTCATTGTAAGTCTTCTTCTTAAGCATGCATCATTTTACGTTTGCATCGTCTTTTTTCGTTTTCCTTCCTTAAGTTTTACAACTTAGGAGTTAAAGGAATTTGTACTCACATAATTTCAGTGATAACCTCAATTTAAAACCGGGACTGCTAATCAAGGCGATTGATAATAAAACTGACAAAAATTTAACCTGTGTTTTGGTGGAGAGAAACCCACTCATTATTTGTAAGGACAAGATCGCACACCCTAGGACAGAGCCAAAACCGAAATACTTCATTCAGACTACTGATTTTAAAACAATTAGCTACTTTTCAATGAGGGTCTCGGGTAGCCATTTCACGGTCCGACTTCCCTTAGCAGAGTAGGTGGTTTAGATGACACTACGGAAGGTTCCGTCTCAAGTATCACGGGTAGCCATTTAAACGGTCAGTACTTACACCTATACTGGTTGAAAGTAGGTACGACTAGTTGTATGAACTCGAGACAGTCTTTGTGAAATATTTCGGTACTTAACAGCTCCGCTTAATTTTCAAAAATTGTTTTATCATTGGAAAGATAAGCGGTCGAACCCTAAGTGCCTTCACCAGTGTTGAGTGGGTGAATCTACGTGTTTGTTTTGTGTTTGATTTGTGTGCATCAAAGACCTTGCAATCGCAAGCAAATCGTGGTTCGCTCATCATTCCATCCCTCTTGAGAAGATGCCAGACACAGTGGTTTCTTTCCCGATCTCCACGACCATGTCCCGATATCCTTCTTCTCACACTCCTCGGGGGAACCTGATCTTCAAATCAAGTTCCCCTCAGCCATCATTCTCTTCCTGCCCATACATCTCACCCTATGACCACACTTCTTCTTGGAATAGCCCCTCTCTCACATTCTGACAATCTTATGGACATGAGAGAGAGACCAGAATTGAGGATGAATAAGCAAGCGATTCCTCTAGTTTGGCAAAGTGAAGGTGAAAGACATTATTCCTTAAATCGTGAGAAAGAAATCTCTACAAAAATAAGTATATTATTGTAATGCATTAATACAAAAGGAATATTCTGATATTAAAATATAGCTGAAGTTGAGTAATTTACCAATGGAATTTTCATCTTGAATTGTTGAGATTATTCTGGTAGTATGCAATTCATAGTTTTCTTCCTAATCCAACGTCATGGACTGATTGTATAGATAGGTTTGTGAAGGTTGGGATATCATTGCTTATTTTTTTACAGCAATCCAGTAAGGATCAATACAATTATAAGGTGTTTGTTGTATGACCATTAAGTACATCACACTTGTATTCCATCAATCAAATAAACATTGATTACAGTGACCGATATTGACAGTAGAACACGATTTCCGGTTACTATGATCCCACAGCCTCTTGTACCATCCCCTACTCAGGATGACTATCCTCTTGAGTACAATCAATTTTCCTTCAACAATCCACGATAAAACCAAAGTCAAGGAAATATAATTCATGACCAGACCATAATGATGATGAACAATCAATACTCTACTCGAGGTTACATGCAAGAATTACGACACATGGAGAATGATTATTCAACCACTAGTTATGAGATGTTTGAGGATGAGATTGCTCGGATTTAATCATAGAGCAGACACTTTAATTAAGAGAAATATACGATGTCATCCAGTCTATGCAGAATTCAGAAAAGTGAGGCCACCACCATGCGAACCACTAGATCATCACAATCAGGCACAGCCACCACTGATCTCTGACCCCCTGCTGACATATATAGAAAATAAAAAAATGAAAATTTTGAAAATCAAAAAAATTGGACAACTCTGAAATGGAAGCATTTTGCAAGAGTCTGATCTTAGAGCTTCCATTGATCAAAGACATAGAATATGTGCCCGATCTTAAGAGATTTGTGGAGAGTTGACTAAACCCCAATAGAGGGGCAAGAAACGATCAAGAACTGAATATCATGTCATATATATGGATATGTTCTTTAGTGATGAATCATAAAATCAAAAGCCGCAAAGTCAAGCGGTTGACTCGGATCTCATGTGAAATTGAGGATACCTTATTCACTCATGTTCGGTTAGACAACAACTCCCACATTAAACATCCTCCCCAAGTCTGTTCTTTGACAAACTCAAACTCGTTCAACTGACAAAGACTAGGGTGATTGTTCAATTGCCCGATCGATCCACCAAAAGGCCACGGGGGATCATTTTGCTTGACGTAGACTTTCAAGGTAATAGACATAAAGTGGACTTTATTATCCTTGACATTGAGCACCCCGGAAGGTTGTCTGAGTCTCCTATCATCCAAAAGAAAAGAAAAAGAAATGCCAAAGAAAAGCTCTATCATCCAAAATCAAATTAAAAATGATCTTCCACCAATGGCGAGCGCTCCCAAACATTTTCAAAGTGTCCACTTGGACCAAGTGCTAATTAGGTCCAAGGAGTCGGGCTGACACCATATAAGGGCTCTGCATCGTAAGCGATATAAGTCTGGGTGTCGAAGGTATCTTAGATACTCAAAAGAGACACACCCCGGTGTACTCCCAGAAAAACAAGTGCAGACGACTCCAACTCCCTTGACAAACACATTTATCAACAAAATAAAAATATATTTGTGTTGAGTAATAAGGCACTCGAGAGACACCTTGTTCCAATGTGAGGGAGAGAAAATCGGACACAATCCTATGCCCTCTATCATCTGGTCGTCTGATAAACGCAAATTATCGTAGGTCTAAAGAGTATGTCTCACACAAGGCGGAGACAACCGAAGTCACTACGGTGACCCACAATAAAATGTATTTAATCAACAATTAACCCACACTACAGATCAATAATTAGAAATAAATGTGGAGTTAAAATTTATTTTTAACTCTGCACAAAATGTATAGCAAGTAAGTATGCAGAGAGTTCGAACACAGGGAGCAAACAGGGTAGAAGCAAATAAATGCGTGTGTGTGAATGTGAGTGATGTCTACACTATGCAAGCAAATGATTTTTGTGGGTTTTTTAATTTTTACTTTTTTTTTATTTTTTTTATTTTTAATTTTGTATTTTGGTTTTTAATTTTCTTATTTTTTTAATTTTATATATGTTATATTTTTTTCTTTTTTTTCAATATTGGAATATAAAGACAATGTAATAAAAGAGAAGCTAGAAAATTAATAAAAATATGCAAAAATAACCAAAAATTCAGAAATAAAATGTTTTTGGTATTTTTATGATTTTTTTACTGTTTTTAGGATTTTTGGGTATTTTTCAAAGTGTTTTTGGTATTGTTTTAAAACACTGAAATAAAGGAAAACAGTGAAATATGTACTGGCTGTGAGAAAAATGGGGATTAAAAATAGAAAACAGCCACAAAATTTTTCCAACTATTTTTCAAATAAAGATAATAAAATAAAGAACAAATAGGAACTGAGTTTGTATTTTTCTGAGTATTTTTGATTTTATATATTTTTTTGAAGTTTTTATGTATTTTTGAATTTTTAAGGTTTTTCTTTTGAGATTTTTAGGGATTTTTGGACTGACACTAAAATAGAAATAGACAGTAGGGAAATTTTGTTTGGAATTTTTCGAGGTATTTTAATATTTTCGTGGTATTTTCTAAGCTAGACAGTGAATAAAAAGCATGTTTTTTTATTTTTAATAAATATAAAAATGACACAAAATCAAAAACTAAAAATATGGCGTTACAGTACAAGCACACAGGAGCTTAACCCTAATTTTTGAGATTTTTTAGAATTAAAATGATGGTCCAAATAAATAAGCCAAGTTCACAAAAATATCACAGCCTAGCAAGGGTATATATGTAAATATCCAAAAGTCCAGGGCATACATGCAATTTTCCACAAAATATTGAACTGAATATTTAATTTTCAGGACCAAACAAAAATTACAAAAGCCACAGGGGTGTCGGTGCAATTTTCCCACCAGGGCGCGTGACTTGCACGCGCCTGGCGAGGACTGAAAAGTAATTTTCCAAAATACGAGGGCTTACATGCAATTTCTCCAAAAATATAACACTTAATACCAAAGTTATTGTACTGAAATGAAATAAACCCAAGACCGAGGGCCTCTATGCAAAATGCCCTCACCTCACGTGTACAGGTCACGTGAGGTGACGTAGCAGAGGACCTGTATGTAAATAAAATAAAGGAAGGGGTCTTTTTGCAAATTTTACAAAGTTTTTACACTACAGAGGAAAGTTTGTAGCCTAAAATGTAAATACAAAATGTGCGGGGTTAGAATGCAAAATACCCATCTTGCGCGCGATCCAACGACGGATGAGATGCCACTTAAACACGTGGCGCGCAACGAACGGCCGATGACGCTTCGCTGGATGCACGGCTGAGATCTGATCTCCCACGAACGATCAACGGTCGGGGCAGGGGGGAATCGAACGGTGGCTGTGCAATCTGGGGCGTCTCCAAGATCCAACGGTGGAGAGTCGATGAAGAAGAACAGCGAGGAACACCGGCGAGGGTGAACTTCGCCGCTCCAAATCTCCGTTCTCCGGCGATGTCAAAGCTTCAAAATGGACGTGGAGCATCCTTGGGTCTCCCTCTTCCTCCTAGAGTCCTCAAAAATCCACGGCAGTGGCCGTGGTGCTCGCGGGCGGCTGGCGGAGCTACGGGGCTTCGAGAGCTCCGGCGAGCTTCAAAACTCGCCTCCAGGCACGCTTTGGCGTGCGTTGACCCTGCAAAAGATTAAGGAGGTCCAGGGAAAACTGCCTGGACCTCTGGATGGACGTGGGGATGCGTGAAGCGAGATGGCTATGAACGATCGGAGGAGCACTCCGGCCGAGATGACCGATTGGGCGAAATAAGCGAATGAACTCGGATTTTTTTGGGGTTTTTTGATCCTTAATCTAACAGGAACTAAAAGCATGCAAGAAATAAATGGGGGGAAGACCTCAATGGCCGAAACCAGAGGAAGTTGCAAACCTCGACCGCTGGAGTTGCGGGAGGTAGGGGAGACACCTCCGACCTCTGAAGCCTTGGCTGAAGAGCTCTCGTCGGAGCTGTCGCCTCCAGGAAGCTCTGGAGCATGAGATAGGCTCGAGGGGTGGACCGAAGGGAATCCCATTTGAATTCGAAGGAGGGGGGTTCATTATATTTGGGTTGACCCGAGGTGACAGGGGTCCAAAGATCGACGAGTATCTCGCAAATCTTGGGTCCAAAGACCAAGATTATGCATGGGCGAGATAGAGGGATGGTTGGTGAACAATGTTGCAGAAGGATGCAACACAAAAATGTGACAGAATTAGCCTCGAAAAATCCACGAAAGTGGGTCAAACACGAGGTTGGCAGGGCTGACAGGGGTCTAGGACACCTAGTTGACCAGAGTCAACTAGGGTTTGCACCTGGTTGGTCCACGTGGACCAACCAGGAAAAACCCTGATTAAAACCTTTATTAATTCATTTAAAAATAGAAATAGGCCGATATAAATTATGATTTAAAAATAAAAAATATTCGTTATTTTCTGTAGTATTTAATTATGATTTTTAATTTATTTTATGAGGTACATTTTTATAAGTTTACTTTTTAGCCCTATATAGGTATAATACCTAAGTATGTTAGTATTTGATTTTTATTCTGTGTATAGTATTTTTATTATTTTTATTTCTTATTTTCTAAAATAATAATATACTTTTATATACACAAATATATTTTTGTTTTTTTTTCTGATACATTTTTGTATAT
Source organism: Ottelia alismoides (assembly GCA_037367405.1). Taxonomy (NCBI): domain Eukaryota; kingdom Viridiplantae; phylum Streptophyta; class Magnoliopsida; order Alismatales; family Hydrocharitaceae; genus Ottelia; species Ottelia alismoides. Next base: position 306,203 of record JAZKJV010005923.1, on the reverse strand, counting down.
TTAATAAAATATAAATATGTATTGTATAGGTATGGGTATAGGTAGTTTACCTATGTATCAAATATGTAAGTATTTTATTTTGAATTTTATTTAGGTTTTTATTCTAATTTTAAAGTAAATAATTATTATAAGTATTATTTACAACATTATAAAAATATGAAAATATAAAAATAATGAATAAATAATAAATTGAATATTTTAATCTGTACAATTGTTCAAGGAGGGTCCAAAACTCAGCTTTCAAACCGTAGCTCCGCCAAATGCGAAACCATCGCCATTAAATAGCTTATTTTATTCTATATACAATTAAAGGTGAGTATGTTGCATTTGGAGTTGTCATTTGTGAGATACGGGTCTGGGAAGTTGGGATTCTGGATTATTATTCAGACCATAACTTTTTATCTGTACATTATTTTTCAGTGAAATCAATTTTGTATTTTTCTTTATTAAATTATCTACAACTTTCATGTACAAAGTTTCTTTATTTGATGTATAAAAAGTGGAACCAAAAATAGGTCCCAAAATGAATAAAGAATGAATAAAATAAAAGGAATTTATATTGGTATTTTATCTCCCCCTACTTTATTCCTGGTCGACCTATTCATCAAGATGTCTAGGTCTTGGGGGTTTGGGTCATAACATATTTACAATATTTTATTCTTTTTCTTTTCTTTTGTTTATTCTATAATTTTGGCTTTAGTTACAGTATTTTATACACTATTTAGATGCACATGCATGGATGCTATGATGATGAAATTAAAGGTATTTACAGGCATTTGCTAGGGTTTTTGGTGCCAAAATAATAGAATAAAGATGATGAAATGTGGATTCATCATCCCCCTATACTTTACCTTTGCTAGTCCCTAGCAAACACTGATGCAATAAGTGCAAAAAGAGAAGAAAGAAAAGAAAAAGAAGAAGAACTTGGATTTAATTTGATTATCAAACTTGTCTTCACAAAATCAAAGTTTGGAGCTTAAGTCGGACCTTTGGAATTTTAGTGCGGGCGGAACCTTAGTGAGAACCGTGTTTGAAATTCAACAGTCCTTGAGAATCCCAAAACTCTGTACAAGTCTCCTCAATAGCCAGGTCAGAAATACTTCAACTCATACGCAAACTCTTACGACTATGAATCTGACTTGTACAGTGTAAGTGATAGTGGCTCTCCCCAACTAGAATGACAAAGAAACTGACTTCTCCAGTACGACAACCCAATGATTCCCCAATCCAATAACTCCATCCTCGAGGAGCGGGGTATTCCCTTCTAAGTTCAAGTGGCAACCAGCTCAAGAGGAGGGGGTGAAGAGAAGAATGGACGGTAGCCAGTGTAGCTACCTATCCTGGGATGCAAGACCAGTGTAGTCGAGTCATCCTGCTGCAGGCTCACATATTTGACTTTGAAACTCAAGCTTGCTTATTGACTTTACAACATTTGTGCATACTTGCAGGCTTTTTATTTTTGTACATGCCTGAGCTTTACTTTCTTTCTTTTTTGAAATACTATTCACAACAGCATTTACATAAGGAGTTTTTCCTCTTGAGACAATAGACTATCCCTCTTTTGAAGCTTTATCGCAACCCACAACCTCCTGCCTTTAGACTTCCTAATCACTGGTCGGGTTGGGGTGCACTTCCCTCCCTAGAGGAGGACAAATGTTTCCACTTGTGTGCGTCTCATACCGGCAAATCCAATCCCCTCACCACTCCAACTGAGTTGAGCCATGTGAAAGGTGCAGGTGTCCAAGTTAGGTCATTATCAACAAGAGTCGTGCATGTGCTCCGAAATACTCTACTTAGGCAGTCAAGAATCCATTGAACCAAGTCACATGATCCTCAAAGAATTAAGTCGACTAGACCTGAAGTACCTCAAACCCAGTTCCTATAAGGTTCCTGTTATTAGGTAGATTTTAAGGTCCAATCAAGCTCCAATCTCTAGATTTTACTTAGACTCGTTCAACTATCTAACTCAATCCGAAAAATGCTCATGCTATGTAAATGATATGCAAAATGCAGGAAATATTTTTGTGATGCAATTTTCAAGATTTTGAACTTTTTGTGGATTTTTGAAAATATGATGCATATATAAAAAAATTTTATTTTTCAAAAAGATTTTTCAAATGTTTTTGGATTTTAATTTTGCAAAGGTTTTTGGGAATTTTGAAAACAAAAAGTTTTTCGCTAAAAGCTAGGTTAAAAATATGTACACGGGAGTGCGTCTTTATACAAGAAGTGGATTTTAAGAATTTACAAGGGTAAATGGTCAATTTTATAAGTATATATAGTGAATTTTGGTGTGATGCAAATATTCCTCAAACTTATTTGACACAAGCTTTTTCACACAATTTTTGAAAACTATAGTCCAAAGTAATTTTTACAAACATTTTTGCAAAAATGTACACACATTTGAAAATCATTTTGCAAAGGCTTTCAAACAGTATATATAGATGTTCACAAAGATTTTCAAACTATTTTTCAAACATTTTGCAAAAAACATTTTCACCTGATTTATTAATCAGTATATACAAAAAGAATTTGAGGAACAGAACACCTTTTTATTAAGGTTTTTAATGAATTTTAAAGAATTATTAGTCATATTATTAGGAAAATACGAAAGTACGAGTTATGGCTAAAGTATATACGTTGTATATACGACCCCCCTATACTTAGCTTGAGCTATGTCCTCATAGATCGGAGAGAAAAGAGAAGACATAACTCGTACTAAGTATAGACAAGTCTAAATAATAAAGGAATAAATGAATGATCCAATGAGAAGTTGACCGTCCCCGCTATACTTAGGATCAACTAATCCTAAGTATAACAGACTGTACACAACGCAGGGAGGGTCAAGGGTGGGAATGAACAGATCGTGCTCGGATTGTCTCTCCCTATACTTAGGGTAAAATATCCCTAAGTATAGACAAGAAGAGGAGACAATGGAGAGGATCGAAAAATAGAAAAACTCGGGGTGCACACCCCCCTATACTTAGGACAAAGTACGTCCTAAGTATGGAAAACTGTCTACAAGGGCGGCACCTTTTTGATAGATAAAGAAAATAGAAAAGGAAAAGAAGAAAAGAAGAAAATAACTCAACAGATGAAAGAGTGATATTGACAGATGATCTGTACAGCGGAAGATAGAAGTGATCACCATGTATGAGATGATATGAGTCAAAGGACACATCTCATACCAGAAGAATGGGGGCAACATCAATGGTCGACGGATCATGATGTAGATATAGTTTCAGGCGTTGACCATTGACGCGGAAGGTAGAGGAAGATGACGGTTCGGATATGTCGATGCAGCCATTGTCATGTACCTTCCTGACCACATAGGGACCTTTCCACTTGCTCTGTAATTTCCCTGGGAATAATTTCAGCCTGGAATCAAACAACCATACTCTCTGATCTGGCTCAAACTGTTTATGGCTGATATGCGAATCATGCCATGTCTTCACTTTCTCCTTGTACTGTAGGCGGTTGGAAAAGGTTGTGTCTCTCAGTTCTTCCAGGGATGCCAATTCAGCTCTTCTCTGTTCTCCTGTGCTCTCGGGATCTAACAGTAACTCAGTGACTGCCCAAAAAGATTTGTGCTTGATCTCCACTGGCAGATGGCACGGCTTGCCATAGACGAGTCGAAAGGGAGATGTCCCCAATGGATTCTTGAAAGAAGTCCAATAGGCCCACAAGACCGAGTCCAAAAGCTGTGACCAATCCTTTCGGTCTGGGCGGACAACCTTCTGCAAGATAGTTTTTATCTCCCGGTTCGATACTTCGGCAAGACCAATAGTCTGAGGGTGGTACGGTGTGGCAACTCGATGGTCAATGCCGAACTCGTCTGCAAGGGCCCTAACCTTGTCATTGATGAAGTGAGACCCCCCGTCTGAAATCAAGACTCTAGGTACCCTGAACCGTGAAATGATATTTTTCCTCAAGAATTTGCATACGGTTTTAGCATCTGCGGCTCGGGCGGGGATGGCCTCAACCCATCAACTGACATAATCCACAGCGAGCAAAATATGCTCGAATCCCTGACTCTTAGGAAATGGGCCCATGAAATCAATCCCCCATGCATCAAAAACCTCATAGAAGTGAATGGGTTGCATGGGCATCATGTCTCTCTGTCCGCAGGTTCTCATTTTCTGACAGTCAGTACATCTCTTCACGAACTCATCAGAATCCTTGAAGAGAGTAAGCCACCATAGGCCGGATTGAAGCACCTTCTGTGTTATCCTTTTTCCAGAATGATGTCCTCCTGCCTCAAGCTTGTGGCAGTATGTGAGGACGTTGTGATGCTCTTCCTGAGGAATGCACTTCCTTCAGATACTATCCCCTCCTTCATGATAAAGGACGGGATCCTCCCATTGGTAAAACTTGGCCTTTTCCAGGAAGGTCTCGAGTTTCTGCCTGGGCCAACCTTGTGGAACCGTCTTGGCGACAAGATAGTTCACAATGTCAGCGTACCACGGAAGCGAGGTGATAGCCAAGATCGCCTCATCTGGAAATGTCTCTGTGATAGGTGCGCTGGGCTCAGATTCCTCAAGATTCTCCAATCTGGAGAGATGATCTGCCACCACATTCTTGACTCCAGGCTTATCCTTAATCTCAATATCAAATTCTTGGAGTAGAAGGATCCATCTGGTAAGACGTGCTTTGGCATCCTTCTTAGCCATTAAGTACCGGATGGCGGTGTGATCAGTGTAGATTGTTACTCTAGATCCAAGAATATAAGATCGATACTTATCCAGAGCAAAGACTATGGCCAGCATCTCTTTCTCAGTCATAGTGTAATTCCGCTGAGCAGCATCCAAAGTCCGGCTGGCGTAGTGAATGGCAAAAGGTAATCCATCCCTCCTCTGTCCAAGCACAGCCCCAACGGCAAAATCTGAAGCGTCCGTCATGATCTCGAATGGGAGAGACCAATCAGGTGGCTGAAGGACAGGAGCTGAAACAACCATACCTTTGAGAGTCTCGAAAGACGCAAGATACTTATCATTGACAATAAACTCGGTGTCTTTTGTCAACAAGTCAGTGAGCGGTCGGGCAATCCGACTGAAGTCCTGAATGAACCGTCGGTAGAAACCGACATGTCCCAGAAAAGACCGCAACTGATGCAGATTGGATGGTGGATTGAGTTTTCTGATGATTTCCACCTTGGTTGGATCGACCTCCATGCCCCTGTTGGAGACGATATGACCGAGGACCGTCCCTTGAGTCACCATGAAGTGACTCTTCTCCCAAGATAAAACAAGATTGACCTCTATGTAGAGCTGAAGCACACGGTCTAGGAAGTCAAGACAAGCATCGAACCGTCGCCATAGACCGAGAAGTCATCCATAAAGACCTCTAAACAGTCACCCACCATGTCCGAGAATATGGACAACATGCACTTTGGAATGTCGCCGGAGTGTTACATAGACCAAAGGGCATCCGTCTGAAAGCATACGTCCCAAACGGACAGGTGAATGTCGTTTTCGCCTGGTCTTCGGGCGCAATGGCCACTTGATTATATCCAGAGTACCCGTCAAGAAAGCAATAATGACTCTTCCCAGCAAGTCGCTCGATAATCTGATCAATGAAGGGTAGCGGGAAGTGATCCTTCTTGGTGGCCTCATTCAATCATCTGTAGTCCACACAGACCCTCCAAGAAGTGGGCACTCTGGTAGTTATCTCCTCTCCAGACTCATTGACAACTGTAGTGATACCCGTCTTCTTGGGTACCACATGTAGTGGACTAACCCATTTGGAGTCGGAGATGGGGTAGATAAAATCGGCGCTCCACCACTTCGAAATTTCTTTCATGACTACGTCTCGAAGATTCGGGTTCAGCCGTCGTTGGAACTCACGCGACGGCCTAGCATCATCCTTAAGATAGATTTGGTGAGAGCACAGAGCCAGACTAATCCCCTAGAGATCAGCTATACTCCAACCTATTGCCTTGTGGTTTCTTTCAAAAACCTCCATCAGACGAGATTCTTGCTCTCCAGTCAAACCTGGTGAGATAATGACTGGGTGCATGTCTGGCTCACCCACAAGGAATCTATACTTCAACGACTGCGGCAGAGGTTTCAGTTCTGGACAACTGGGAGGCGGCAGATCTGGCTTCTGATATGCCTGTGTAAAAGCTACCAGATCTGCATGGGGGAACTCTCGCTCTGCATGAATTTCTAACGAAGGGCGGCATGCTGAATCATCAATAAACTGCACTGGCTCGCACTCTGTCGTGGTTGTTGGCTCAGAAGGAATCAGACAAGGTAAATAATCATCAAAATCATCCCAGTCAATGTCTGAATCCGAGGGATCAGAAGAAGATGAGCATGAATTTGAAAATCATCGGCATCACTCGTCCCGACACTGTCAGCCTCAGGTGTATCCTCATCCAGGGGTGTGCTTTCTCGGCTCTCGACTGCCATGAGCTTGAGATATAGTGAATTTGTGGGCAAGGCGTGGGTCGGTGCTACAGGATCTATCTAGTTGGATTCATCATCAGTCATCACAAAATCACACGCCTGGTGGATGTCTAGCTCTTCCTCTATCATCTACGCGGCTTCTCTTGACTGCTCCGAGCATTCTAACTCTCTAGCTCTGGTTTCCTCGATCGTCTCTATTTGTATGGTTCTGCCCTCTACGCGAAAACATACCTTCCCACTGTCATTATCGGTCACCGCCTTGGCTGTGGCCAAGAATGGACGTCCGAGTATGATGGGGGCATCGATTACCGACTCAGGGATCTCCATGTCCAACACAACGAAGTCCACGGGGAATTTCAAGCCCTGAATGGTAACGACCACGTCTTTCAACAACCCCTTCGGCCTCTTAGTCGACCTATCAGCAAACTGAAGGACTGTCCTGCTCCTAAGAAGAGGACCAAACTCGAATCGGCCGAGTAAGGCTGCCGGAAGAAGATTGATTGAAGAGTCGCTGTCTAATAGAGTACGATCAAACTGCTGCTCCTGAATCTCGCATCTGACATAGGGAGCTCCTGCGTCTAGTTGCTTGGTTGGTAGCTTGTTCTGGATGGTGCAGCAAGTGGAATGAGTGAGCACATGGATCTGATCTCTATGGTTCCTCCTCTTCCTGCGGACGGTAGTTTTCTCTTTCAGGTTCTTTTTGAAGAGGGGAATGTGCTCAAGTGCTTCTTATAGAGTCAGCTGGATATGGAATCTGTCTATCATCTGATTGCCGAACTCTACCTGTTGCTCTTTGTTGGGATTTTCTCTTTTATTCCCCTTCGCTCGGTGGAGTGCCTCAGGGAAGGGGATGGTAGGGGCCTCCACAAATGGAGGGCTAGGAATAGGTCCTTGTGCCTGTGAAGGAGGAAAATCCATACAATCATCATCATGCAACAAATATAGATCCTCAATGTGAACAGAAACCTTTCCTTTATTCATATTTTTGTTTTTCTTTTTGTTTCCACAGTCCATAGGTACAAAATGTGGTAACATCACCGATGGAAGATCAATAAAAGTGGATGTGGTGGCCTCAGTACCACCACCGGCACCTGTCTCTGCGGCATCAGCACCACGGTCTGGCTCAGCATCCAAAATGGTGGCAGCAGCACCACCGTCTTTATCTGGTCTCACGACGGCATCAGCACCGTCGTCTGGATCTCCATCATTGGTGGCCTCAGCGCCACCGTCTTCAACATCATCATTAGTGGCATCAACACCGCTACTCTGCTCCTCTGGCGCTCCTGATTCAGCTGGTGGTTGTCGCTCAGAAGAGGCGCTGCTTGCGGGCATCCTACTGCTCCTAGTAGTCACAAAATCAGCATCATAGAAAGAATAAGACATATCACTCAAATAGTCACTAGGAGAGGTGTCCTCTGTGAACTCTACCTGCTCAGACTTCCTTTTCAGATTGTTCAGGTTAGGTTCAATCTGAGCGGGTATGGCGGCCTTGCCTTTGATAATTTCCCTTATCTCCTGCTGAAACTCATCCATTTCTTGCCTGAAGGATGCTCGCTGTTCAGAGAGCAAGCGGGCAAGATCATCGAGAGTTGGGTTCTCAAAAGTGGGTCCCTGAGAACCGGATGGTTGTCCCTGCTGGAAATGGGGCTGTTGTTGCTGTGGTTGATACTGGGGATGGTGGGGATAAGATTGCTGAGGCTGCTGACGCTGCCTCCACTGTTGTCCCTAATAGGCGGGACGAGGACCACTCTGATACTGTTGTGGCTGGGCATACTGGGGCTGCTGGTGTTGCTGATGTGGCTGGCTGCTCTGCTATCCTTGAGCGGGATTCTGCTGCTGGGATGAGGAGCCACCGTTGCCCCAACGGAATCCGGGGTGATCACGACGAATCCCGGGCTGAGGGTAGCGGTCGTACCAAATCCCATTGACTTCCATCAATGGTTCATGCTCGAAGGAGGGTGGAAGAAGAATTGCCAGTGGCTGCTCCGGCTGATAGACCACCATCTGAGTGTCTGGAGATGGCGGCTGCGCTGGGTAGTATTGTAGCAGTGGAACCGGCTCTGCCTGGATATGATTCACCTGGCGATATGAGGTAGAGGCTTGGTTGGAAGTGCTACTGCTGGGGTCAGCTCGTGACCTGGGAGGCTGTTGGGAATGAGTTTGTGCCTCCTGGACGCAAAGGATCTGCGTTTTCAAGTCACTCATGGTTCTGGCAATTTGGTCCATCTGGGCCATGCCTTGCATCTGTTTCTTCTCGAGGATCTCGAGACGGTCCGGCTTCTCACTAATGATGCCCATGTCGGCTGCGGCTGATTCAGCTTGGGCTGCGGCTGCCGACACTGTGTTGGAACCGGCATCGATGTGGGCGATCCTCTGGAATGATCTCGCTCCTTGCGGGGACTTCTGCTGCGTGTAGACTCGGGCTTGGGCCATTACGGTTGAGTTTCCTGCCATGCCCTCGTAAATGGCCCAGACGTCGTCTTCACCCTTGGAAAAGTACGACCCATCGCAAGAGGCGTTGACAAGCCCCTACAGCTCCGGTGTCAGCCCACAAAAGAAGCTTTGCACTAAATTGAGCTTGGATATGTCGTGATGTGGACACCGGTCAATGAGCTCTCAAAAGCGATCCCAAGCTTCATGAAACTGTTCATTAGGGATCATGACAAAATTGCTGATCATTGCTCTAGCTGCATTTGTCCGGCCGAGAGGGTAGTATTTCTTCAGATATGCGGTCTGAAGATCTGCCCATGTATCAATGTTTCGCCCCAGGTGTTTGAGCCAATATGCGGCTCTGTCAACCAATGAGAACGGGAAGGCGATCATCTTGATCGTGTCCTCAGTCATCAACCTGTCATGGATGGTGCTGCATATCATCTCAAATTCTTGGAGGTGGAGGTGTGGCTCTTTGGTCGGCAACCCATGGAATTTGGGTAGAAGCTGAATGGTGTGGGGCCGAAGGTCAAAGTCTCCATGGATATGTGGGAGTCTGATCCAACGGTGAGTGAGGGATGCAGCTGGGTTGTGCAATTCCCTCATGATGGTCTGCGGCGGTCTCTCAGCGTCTGGATCACCTCCTCCTGCGCCAGGTCCTCCTCCTCCTCCACCGCCACCGCCACCGCCCCCAGGTCAGTTTTCTCTCATCTGAGCAATTTCTCTCATAAGATCACCCATAAAGGTTCCCTGGTCACAGATCTGCCTCTGCATAGTCTCCAGGGACGCTAACAAGGAATTGTTGATGACCGCCTGATCAAATATGAAAGGAGGGTGATCATGGTCATCTGGGTGCTCGCCTCTGTCTGCCATCACTGGATTCTCTGAAAAAGCAAAAGAGGCCATCCCAGGTGCTGTCGAATGATCTGAACTCTGTGATGCACTGAATTCTGAAACTATTGGACTGAGAGAAGGAGAATAGGAAGGGTGGTCGAGGGGGAACAGGGTGGATGTAAACTCAGGCTCGGAGAGCGGACTCTCCGAGGTAGTCCTAGATGAATAAGGAGGAGTGCTGGATAGCGGTGCTGACAAAGTCGGCCTAAGAGATCTCCGTCCCATCATCTTGATTATTGGCAAGAGCAGGGGGAATGCATAAGAAGAGAAATGAAGGAGAAGCAAAATTGCGCACAATTGTGTTGTGTTTTTGATCTTGACCTAAATAAATATAGCAATCAAACACAAAACAGGGGTGAATTCACCAACTCAACACATGAAGCCGTGAAGGTTCGGCTTTTATCTTGTCAAATTTTAGCTTGATTCAGGAATTAGTCTTTTCACGAGTCCTTAGAGCGCTACGCCTAAAGGAGAGAGAGTACTGCCGGAAAAGTATTCACGTACTTGTCCTCCTCCTGTGTAACCTGTAACTTGCGCTTTTTAAGGTCCTTGTAACCCTTCCTGGATCCCTACTCAGTCAAAGAAATAGAGGGAGGAAGCCGATAGGCGAAACCGATACTTCGGACCTCGCTCACAACGGAATCACCTGTGAGCGTGCCAGATCCTACTCGGACGCAGCCGGTGAGACAGACACACCCGTGAAGGCGTGGCCTATGCTCGGTACTTCGGACAAGGTCGATGCTCACACAATAGTGAGTCACCAATGGCGACCAAGCCCTACTCGACTACGTACGATAGTAGCGCCAATAATTCGGAAATCCAGGTGATACACAAGGCAGCCACAAGTTGGGTTTTGGGCTCTAATCCTTACGAAGCGCTCACCTCACTTGGAAGGAGACCTTCCCATGCAACCTGAATACAAGTGAGGATGTTACTCTCCCCAAACAATGAATCCAATTACCGATTTTATTTTTGGTCAAGGTTTTCTTAGCAGACCCTTTTTTTAATTTTTTTGGTGTTATCGCTTCTTTTGAGTGAATTCAAACAAGCGCCTAACGATTTTTGTATTTTCTTTGATCCTACTTTGTCCAAAAACGGAGGGAGAATAGAGTCGGAAAAGCCAATGCAAGTAGACACCAAGGTGGAAATCTCACCTTTGTGCCTAGATGATGCATGCAAAGTGAGAAGACTTACAGTGAATCCCATCTCTCTCCATGCGGGATGCAAAGCAGAATTTATAAACCTAACTACATGGCGGTATACAAAGCAGAAATCATCCTAAGGTAGGCAGCTTCTAGCGTGAAGAACCACAAGCTAACCACTAACCCTCAATCCTAATGTCCGGTCTAGGCTCACCCCTCCTCTGCTCAACACACTTGAGTTTAGTAGAAAGCGCTTTATTGGGAGAGCTCGCGGCGCGCGGATTGAAAGCTAATGGACAACTGTTTAATTAGTCTAAGTCCAAATACGATCTATAGGAGCATGCAAAGGTTATTAGTGTGTTTGGACCTATTCTAATCGAATCAAGCAAGGCCTACAACTAAGGGCTCAAATCCACAAAAGAAATAAAAAAGGAAAACAAAACCGGAAAATGACAATGGAAAACGCGATAAAAGCCGCGGGCCCCCAGGTGAACAAACACCCGGAAATTAGGCCCGAAGTGTCCAAGAGTCCAAGTACCTGTATTATTACAAATTATCAAATCACTCTCTCACAAAATAAAAATGCAACTAATCTACCACTCTCTCTCACTCCTCCTGCTCTCTCCTACCGGCTTGGCTAAAGAATAGCCGACTCCGCTTCCCAAGGATGCTTCGGGTCACCTAGGCGATCCGCCTTGTTCCGCAGTCCCTCGCAAGAAGACAAGACAAGAGTGGTCAGAATAGCTCAATAAGATATATCAAAAATGCAAGAGATATAAAGTAAAGCTATGGTAGACAACAAACACAAACAGACAAAAATATAACTACTCGCTGTTGCTCCCCGGCAACGGCGCCATTTGATAAACGCAAATTATCGTAGGTCTAAAGAGTATGTCTCACACAAGGCGGAGACAACCGAAGTCGCTGCGGTGACCCATAATAAAATGTATTTAATCAACAATTAACCCACACTACAGATCAATAATTAGAAATAAATGTGGAGTTAAAATTTATTTTTAACTCTGCACAAAATGTATAGCAAGCAAGTATGCAGAGAGTTCGAACACAGGGAGCAAACAGGGTAGAAGCAAATAAATGTGTGTGTGTGAATGTGAGTGATGTCTACACTATGCAAGCAAATGATTTTTGTGGGTTTTTAATTTTACATTTTTTTTATTTTTTTAATTTTTAATTTTGTATTTTGGTTTTTAATTTTCTGATTTTTTTAATTTTATATATGTTATATTTTTTCTTTTTTTTCAATATTGGAATATAAAGATAATGTAATAAAAGAGAAGCTAGAAAATTAATAAAAATATGCAAAAATAACCAAAAATTCAGAAATAAAATGTTTTTGGTATTTTTATGATTTTTTACTGTTTTTTAGGATTTTTTGGTATTTTTCAAAGTGTTTTTGGTATTTTTTTAAAACACAGAAATAAAGGAAAATAGTGAAATATGTACTGGCTGTGAGCAAAATGGGGATTAAAATAGAAAACAACCACAAAATTTTTCCATACTATTTTTCAAATAAAGATAATAAATAAAGAACAAACAGGATCTGAGTTTGTATTTTTCTGAGTTTTCTTTGATTTTATATATATTTTTTAGTTTTTATGTATTTTTGAATTTTTAAGGTTTTTTGTTTGAGATTTTTAGGGATTTTTGGACTGACACTAAAATAGGTTAAAATATACAGTAGGGAAATTTTTTTTGGAATTTTTCGAGGTATTTTAATATTTTTTTGGTATTTTCTAAGCTAGACAGTGAATAAAAAGTATGTTTTTGATTTTTAATAAATATAAAAATGACACAAAATCAAAAACTAAAAATATGGCGTTACAGTACAAGCACACAGGAGCTTAACCCTAATTTTTGAGAATTTTTGGAATTAAAATGATGGTCCAAATAAATAAGCCAAGTTCACAAAAATATCACAGCCTGACAGGGGTATATATGCAAATATCCAAAAGTCCAGGGCATACATGCAATTTTTCACAAAATATTGAACTGAATATTTAATTTTCAGGACCAAACATAAATTACAGAAGCCGTAGGGGTGTCGGCACAATTTTCCCACCAGGCGCGTGACTTGCACGCGCGTGGCGAGGACTGAAAAGTAATTTTCCAAAATCCGAGGGCTTACATGCAATTTCTCCAAAAATATAACACTTAATACCAAAGTTATTGTACTGAAATGAAATAAACCCAAGACCGAGGGCCTCTATGCAAAATGCCCTCACCTCACGTGTACAGGTCACGTGAGGTGACGTGGCAGAGGACCAGTATGTAAATAAAATAAAGGCAGGGGTCTTTTTACAAATTTTACAAAGTTTTTACACTACAGAGGAAAGTTTGTAGACTAAAATGTAAATACAAAATGCGCGGGGTTAGAATGCAAAATACCCCTCTTGTGCGCGATCCAACGGCGGATGAGATGCCACTTAAACACATGGCGTGCAACGAACGGTCGATGATGCTTCGTTGGATGCACGGCTGAGATCTGATCTCCCACGAACGATCAACGGTCGGGGCAGGGGGGAATCGAACGGTGGCTGTGCAATCTGGGGCGTCTCCAAGATCCAACGGTGGAGAGTCGATGAAGAAGAACAGCGAGGAACATTGGCGAGGGTGAACTTCGCCGCTCCAGATCTCCGTTCTCCGGCGATGTCAAAGCTACAAAATGGACGTGGAGTGTCCCTGGGTCTTCCTCTTCCTCCTGGAGTCGTCAAAAATCCACGGCAGTGGCCGTGGTGCTCGCGGGCGGCTGGTGGAGCTGCGGGGCTTCGAGAGCTCCGGCAAGCTTCAAAACTCGCCTCCAGGCATGCTTTGGCGTGTGTTGACCCTGCAAAAGATTAAGGAGGTCCAGGGCAAACTGCCTGGACCTCTGGATGGACGTGGGGATGCGTGAAGCGAGATGGCTATGAACGGCCGGCCAAGATGACCGATGGGGCGAAATAAGCGAAGGAACTCGGATTTTTTGGGGTTTTTTTATCCTTAATCTAACAGGAACTAAAAGCATGCAAGAAACAAATGGGGGGAAGACCTCAATGGCCGGAACCAGAGGAAGTTGCAAACCTCGACCACCGGAGTTGCGGGAGGTAGGGGAGACACCTCCTACCTCTGAAGCCGTGGCTGAAGAGCTCTCGTCGGAGCTGTCACCTCCAGGAAGCTCTGGAGCACGAGATAGGCGCGAGGGGTGGACTGAAGGGAATCCCATTTGAATTCGAAGGAGGGGGTTCATTATATTTGGGTTGACCCAAGGTGACAGGGGTCCAAAGATCGACGAGTATCTCGCAAATCTTGGGTCCAAAGACCAAGATTATGCATGGGCGAGATAGAGGGATGGTTGGTGAACAATGTTGCAGAAGGATGCAACACAAAAATGTGAAAGAAGTGGCCTCAAAAAATCCATGAAAGCGGGTCAAACACGAGGTTGGCAGGGCTGACTGGGGTCTAGGACACCTAGTTGACCAGAGTCAACTAGGGTTTGCACCTGGTTGGTCCACGTGGACCAACCAGGGAAAAACCCTGATTAAAACCTTTATTAATTCATTTAAAAATAGAAATAGGCTGAATGAAATTATGATTTAAAAATAAAAAATATTCGTTATTTTCTGTAGTATTTAATTATGATTTTTAATTTATTTTATGAGGTACATTTTTATAAGTTTACTTTTTAGCCCTATATAGGTATAATACCTAAGTATGTTAGTATTTGATTTTTATTCTGTGTATTGTATTTTTATTATTATTATTTCTTATTTTCTAAAATCATAAAATACTTTTATATACACAAATATATTTTGTTTTATTTTTCTGATACATTTTGTATATTTAATAAAATATAAATAGGTATTGTATAGGTATGGGTAAAGGTAGTTTACCTATGTATCAAATATGTAAGTATTTTATTTTGAATTTTATTTAGGTTTTTATTCTAATTTTAATGTAAATAATTATTATAAGTATTATTTACAATATTATAAAAATATAAAAATATAAAAATAATGAATAAATAATAAATTGAATATTTTAATCTGTACAGTTGTACAAGGAGGGTCCAAAACTTAGCTTTCAAACCGTAGCTCCGCCAAATGCGAAACCATCGCCATTAAATAGCTTATTTTATTCTATATACAATTAAAGGTGAGTATGCTGCATTTGGAGTTGTCATGAGATACGGGTCTGGGAAGTTGGGATTCTGGATTTTTATTCAGACCATAACATTTTATCTGTACATTATTTTTCAGTGAAATCAATTTTGTATTTTTCTTTATTAAATTATCTACAACTTTCATGTACAAAGTTTCTTTATTTGATGTATAAAAAGTGGAACCAAAAATAGGTCCCAAAATGAATAAAGAATGAATAAAATAAAACGAATTTATATTGGTATTTTGGCCCTTATCTCCCCCTACTTTATTCCCTGGTCGACCTATTCATCAAGATGTCTAGGTCTTGGGGGTTTGGGTCATGAAATATTTACAATATTTTATTCTTTTTCTTTTCTTTTATTTATTCTATAATTTGGGCTTTAATTACAGTATTTTATACACTATTTAAATGCACATGCATGGATGCTAAGATGATGAAATTAAAGGTATTTACAGGCATTTGCTAGGGTTTTTGGTGCCAAAATAATAGAATAAAGATGATGAAATGTGGATTCATCACCGTCCATCTACACTTTCTAGTCTGACAAACTAATGAGACGGTTGACTGAGGCAAGAATAGACTTATTCTCTAGTGTTGAGGATTAGGTCTAGAGGGGAGTCTCTTGGATTGAAACTTTGGGTGATGTATCGACTTGACGCTCATGAATGCAGTACACTAAAAATCATATCCTTATAGTATATGTACAAACAGAGAGTCTGAAAATTAGAAAAGTTGGATTCCTTCTTATTAAAGCATGGTCGAACCCAGAATTTTAGGATCACTCAATGTAAGGGTCTTCTATGAATTGAGGCTTGAAAAATTCACATGCACAGTCTGGGATGTATTCAACTAAGTCATTTATTCATTGATGCTCGGGGATGAGCATGGTTTAAGTATAGGGGTATGATGAATCCCGTATTCATCATGCTAAAATTGGCCATTTAGGCCATGTTCCCCAACATTCACATGCATTTAATCATTAATAGAGCATCATTTGCATTCATACCTATGTAAATAATATTTGCATTTCATCATGCATAATTGCATTAAAAATCCCAAGTGTAAATTAGCCCAAAAAAGCTGCTAACTTCTCATATTTTTAGTTAATTCATCCTAACTCCGATTGATCCCAAACCATCTCCATTGTTTAGACATTACTAACATTATTAAATAAATAATACAAAAAATTAATTAACTTTCATAAGTGTCAAATAATCCCAAAGTCTGATTTCACATCTGACGGACTAAAACGAGCATATCTCCTTCATACAATGTCCAATTTTGGTCAACTCACTTTTAACATATTCCATTTTTAAATACCTTTAAAACAAGACTAATTTCATAAAATTTGGAGCTCATATGTGAAAGTTGGGTTTTGGGCCTCTTTTGCGTATTTTGACTTTTTGCTATTTTTGATCTGAGTTTTTATGTATATAATTAAC
The DNA here is from genome assembly GCA_037367405.1 of Ottelia alismoides. Lineage (NCBI taxonomy): Eukaryota > Viridiplantae > Streptophyta > Magnoliopsida > Alismatales > Hydrocharitaceae > Ottelia > Ottelia alismoides. The sequence goes on along the minus strand of JAZKJV010005923.1, from coordinate 289,730 downwards.
CCTTTTAATTTCTTCATCATTTGTGTTCTTTGATGAATGTTTTAATAAGAAATACAAAAATCCAAATCCAGATTAAAATTTAAATCAAAGAAACTGACTGAGTCCAAGTGTCTGTTGTGAGTCTATATATTGTGTGTTTCTTACTTATATTTTATTTTCCTATTTTCTTATTTATTAAAAATCCAAAAAAATCAGATTAGTGTGTAATTAATTTCCTTGTATTTTATCGTATTTTTTCTAGATTTTTTTATCCTCACTAAAATCACCAAAAAAGTTACAAAGCTCCAAAAATCTGGTTTTCAATACACATGGAAAACCACCGGAAATCCCACTGCGCACAGATGACCTCTTTTGCTTTCGGTCCTTCATGATGTAGATCTCGTCGAGACGAACAATTTTTGTGAAGGAAATTTTTCGATCCGAGGTCTTCTTCTATTTCTTTTCTATTTTTCTTTATCTTTAAATTTTGAAAATTTTTGGGGGTGCCACGTGGCACCCCCACCTACTGAACCCTTCTCTCCTCTTGCACGTGCCACGCACGTGCCACCTTCCCATCACGCGTGCACGTGAGCAGCACGTGGCCAACCCCCTCCCCTTCCCCTACCTCCAGCCATTACCACCCCCCTCGCGCGTAACCTCGGCCGTTGCCCTCCTCCGTCTTCGCAACGGCCACGCCGGCTTCTACCGGTCATTACAAGGCCGGCCTCTCCCTCGAATAAAGACCGACACCACCTCCCTCCTATAAAAATCCATCAACCTTCAGCCTTTAAACCCATTGGCCCTTTTTCCTCGACGCCGGTGACAACGACAGTTCTTCCTTGCGGCGTGATCCGAAGGTCGTCGACCTATTTAGCTGCGTCTCACAGCCAAGCCTCGTCGTGATCACCTACAGCTGAGGCAGAGACCGACGAGGCCTTAGCTCCTCTTCAACCTTCGGAGACCTCTAATTTCCCAGGCACTTCATCCAGTTTTCCCCTTCCTCCTCGATCTCCACCAACACACACGCTTCATCTTCATCTCTTATTCCTCGGATCAATCGCTTCATCATATTTTTTCCGCTTCATGTCTACCACTCACATCCTCCTCACCGTCCGCTCAACGGAGCTGACTTGTCGCACCTTCACCACCACATCGCGAAGGACATCGCTCATCTCCCTCTTACGAATCACGATCAGGTAGAGCCCTTAGGTTCAAACTTCTTCATCTTTATTTGCAGGTACACCGGAGGATAACAGGGATACATCGAGCTCCATTACCGCGGCCTTCGTCTTTGCACCTCACTGTCAACCCCCCTTCAGCCGCCTCGCGCCGGTGCTACCACGCCTCCGCCCCTTCTACAGTTTCATCCTCAGACACGTACTGCCGATCGCCAGCAATCTCTAGCCGATGTTGGATCAGGGCCAAATCCTGATCCAACGGCTCCTATCCATCCACACTAGCCGCCCCGAGCCTCGGCCCCAGCCTCGAGGCTCAGGCCCTCCGAAGATGTTTGAGCATGCCACTTTTACCGAGCCTCCGCTTCGTATCCGAGCCTGCGCCTCGGACCCTCTGAAGCTATCCGAGCCTGCATCAATATCCGAACCTGAGCCAAGTGCCCGAGCCTCAACCCGAGCTGCACTGCTCACGTGCAGCGCACGTGCGGCATTGGGCAAATTGCATCTGTGCTCCGCGAGTTTCTGAAATTACATATATACCCCGTTAGTGGGTAAATTATAGAGGGACCCCTCCAACTTATGAAAATTGTAGATAAGCCCCTCCAGGGACCTTATTGAAAGAAAAACTTTATATTTTTTACATTTTAGTCCCTGAAATTTCATTTCATCGTATCTTTTTCATCCGAACTCTGACTTAAGCATATAATATGTCATTTTGAAGCTCTTTTCATGCTCTATCATTAGCATAATTTGTGGAAAGATCTGAAGTTGTCTATTGATACTTATTATTTGAGGATCTTTGTTGACTCTTGCAGGCTAAATTTTGACATAGTTGTGATGTATTAAATAGAGGAATTGATGATATTTATGCAACGACTTCATTGAGAAAAGTTTGTGAAATTAATCCTCATACATTATTTAATAATTATTTATTGAGGATTTAATCTATACAGTTGCTCGTCCGAAGATAAGGAATGAATCGTAAATGATTTATTTAACTGGAGAGAATTGATTGATTAGCCTGCAACCTGGATTTCATTGCTAAATATTTCTCAAAATTATCCTTTCGATCTGGGATTTCCTATAGAGGACACTGGTTATTTGTTTGGATTTAAAATCATTAAATGTCAGATCTGGTGCTTCTCTCTGTTTAACTTTCTTCATATTGCATCTTTCATCATTGCATTGCATTGCATTATAGTTTCTTGATATAGAAATTAATTGAGCATTGTATAATTATTTAATTTAATTTAAGACCACGCAACTAAAAATCATCGTTCCCTGTGTTCGACCTTGGTAGACTTGCCAAGTAAAAATATTCCACGACATTCAAAGTTTGTGATTTTTGCTGAACTGAATTTGCCTCCTATACTACGACAATCATCTATTCTTAAAGAGGCGGATTTTGCGTTCATCAAATGGCGCCGTTGCCGGGGAACGGTGAATTTTTAGGGTTTTAAATTATTTTTGTAATTAATTTTTGTGGAAATATTTTCTGTGCTATTTTTTCCTTTTGCATTTTTTTCTTCTGATACTAACCACACTTACTCTCTTCGCAGATTACTCGGAGCTAATTTTGGATATAAATCAAAGACCTGCGAAGAAGACTGATTTTTTTTATTGCTTTTGAGAGAGTGTTAGTATAGATTTAATTTCCCGCATTATTCTCAGGTTCCCTCTCTCTGAACCCTTGTAATAATTTGGACTGAACTTATCTATGGTGTGTCGGGTCTGTTTCAACCCCTTCTGTGTGGTTGGGACCCGACTTGAGTGGCGTAAGACTTAGGCACATATACATTTGTTTATTTATCATTGACTGTACTCGTAATTCTTAGGCCACACTCTCACTAACTATACGCACTATAGATCGTTCAATATTAGCCAAATTTTGAAATCGATTCTTCCCGCTAATAGAACTATCTGCTTAGTGTGTTTTTCATCTGTGCATATCATTTAATATAATTTTAAATTTCTTGTCTTGCATCCCGCATGAAGAATGCGAGGATTCACTGTAAGTCTTCTTCTTAAGCATGCATTATTGATTTATGTTTGCATCAGCTTTTTCGATTTTTCTTCCTTAAGTTTTACAACTTATGAGTTTAAGGAATTGGGACTGTTCGTTAGGCGTGAATTTTTGTGCTCACAATTTCAGTGATAACCTCAATTTATACTAGGACTACTAATCAAGGCGACTGTAAATAAAACTGACAAAAATTTAACCTGTGTTTGGTGGAGAGAAACCCACTCATTGTTTGTAAGGACAAGATCGCACACCCTAGGACAGAGCCAAAAACCGAAATGTTACATTCAGACTACTGATTTTAAAAACAATTAGCTACTTTTCAGTGAGGGTCTCGGGTAGCCTTTTTACGGTCCGACTTCCCTTAGCAGAGTAGGTGGTTTAGAGGACGCTGCGGAAGGCTTCGTACTCAAGTATCACGAGTAGCCGTTTTAACGGTCAGTACTTACATCTATACTAGTTGAAAGTAGGTGCAACTAGTTGTATGAACTCAGGATAGTCTTTGTGAAATATTTCGGTACTTAACAGCTCCGTTTAATTTTCAAAAATTGTATTGTTATTGAAAAGATAAGCGGTCGAACCCTAACGTGCCTTCACCAGTGTCGAGTGGGTGAATCTACGTGTTTGTTTTGTGTTTGATTTATGTGCGTCAAAGACCTTGCAATCGCAAGCAAATTGAGGTTCGTTGGTCATTCCATCCCTCTTGAGAAGATGTCGACACAGTGGTCTTCTTTCCCGATCTCCACGACCATGTTCTGATATCCTTCTTCTCACACTCCTCGGGGGACCTGATCTTCAAATCAAGTTCCCCTCAGCCATCATTCTCTTCACACCCATACATCTCAGCCTATGACCACACTTCTTCTTGGAATAGCCCTCTCTCACATTCTGACAATCTTATGGACATGAGAGAGAGACCAGAATTGAGGATGAATAATAGAGTGATCGATATTGACAGTAGAACACGATTTCCTATTACTATAATCCCACACAGCCTCTTGTACCATCCCCTACTCAGGATGACTATCCTCTTGAATACAATCAATTTTCCTTCAACAATCCCACGAGAAAATTAAAGTCAAGGAATATAACTCATGACCAGACCATAATGATGATGAACAATCAGTACTCTACTCGAGGTTACATGCCAGAATTATGACACATGGAGAATGATTATTCAACCACTAGTTATGAGATGTTTGAGGATGAGATTGCTCGGATTAATCATAGAGCAGACACTTTACTAAGAGAATATACGATCTCATCCAGTCTATGCAGAATTTAGAAGAAGTGAGGCCACCACCATGCGAACCACTAGATCATCACAATCAGGCACAGACACCGTTGATCTCTGACCCACCTACTGACATATTATAGAAACTAAAAAAATGAAAATTTTGAAAAATCAAAAAAAATTGGACAACTTTGAAATAGAAGCATTTTGCAAGAGTCTGATCTAAGAGCTTCCATTGATCAAAGCCATAGAATATGTACACGATCTTAAGAGATTTGTGAAGATTCTACTAAACCCTAAAAAGACGGGCAAAAAACGATCAGGAACTAAATATCATGTCATACATATGGCTAGTTCTTTGGTGATGAATCATAAAAATCAAAAGTCGCAAAGTCAAGCAGTTGACTCGGATCTCATGTGAAATTGAGGATACCTTATTCACTCATGTTCGGTTAGATAACGACTCCACATTAAACATCCTTCCCAAGTCCGTCTTTGACAAACTCAAACTTGGACAACTGACAAAGACTAGGGTGATCGTTCAATTGCCTGATCGATCCACCAAAAGGCCACGGGGGATCATTTCACTCGTCGTAAACTTTCGGGGTATTAGACATAAAGTGGACTGTATTGTCCTTGACATTGAGCACCTCGAAAGGTTGTCTGAATCTCCTATCATTTTAGGAAAGTCGTTCTTAGCCTCCACTAAGGCGATTGTTGATTGTAAGACTCAATAAATCAAGTTCCCGAACTTGGACCACAATGAACAAACCCCCAAGACACAACCTACTTCGAAGAAAACCAACTTGAAACCGACAGTTATGATCAGGAGATAAATATTCACATTATAAGACATCTCCTCATGACACACAGATACAAACCCTAGGAGAGTCACCTAGAAAACTGACTGTTGGACAAACTTCGGATTCTCACCACCCTATCACTGCTCCTAGGAAAAATCAAGATTTTGGAGCTTATGAGGAAATTGGACCATATTATTGAGGATCACCACGATTATTTGAGTGCTCCAATCTTTGAGTCGGTAGTAATTCGTGAGATACTTGAACCATATAAGGAACCGACTCCGAAAACATCCGATGTCACCAACATTCATGATCATCCGGAAGTAACATCAACACCCCCAGCCATAAACCCAAAATCACCAGGAACAATCTCACTCGACCTAAGCAGCGCATGACCCTTCAAGAATTGGTCGACTTTTACGGGGTTTCATCTGATGAGGAACTCATGAATGCCCCATCAGTTACTCAAGACAGGGAGATGAAGACTGTCCAACTTCCTCCCCATACTTCCCAAGGAAACAAACCGACCAAGAAAGTCACCTTTGACCTTAGACACCAGGTGATTTTTGAAGAGTCCTCGTCTGATCCTGAAGTGCTTCATCAGATAAGTGCAATAAGTACAGCTCTGATCCAATGGCACTTACCTTTGATCGACAATAGTTGAAGATCCTCTGCGTATGACTACTATTCTCCTGAGGACGACTCCGACGATGGCTGGTCTTCTTCATCGGCCCCCTCTTCATGCCCTCTACATCTCTCCCTCCACACTCCCGCAAGAAGGTCCATCGCAAACCTCCTTGATCTTGTACATCCGTTCAATCTACCCGATTCCCCATCGTATTTATCCGATTATACTTAGGCTAACCTGAGCCTAAGTATGGGGGACCGATACCATGTTTATACATCACTTCTCTTCTTTTGTTTTTGACCCATCTATACTTAGTATGAGCTATGTCTACATTTCACGTTGTGCCATGAGGACATAGCACAAGCTAAGTATGGGGGGGTGTTTGTATATATTTTACCTACTTTATCCATAGCTCGTACTTTAATCCTTTTTCATCTAACATCGGGGATGGGTATAAGTTATGTATATTATGTGTATAATACATGTTTTCAAAAAAACAAAGCAAAACAAAACAACAAAAAAACTTTTTGCATAAAAAAATTTTCACACATGGTCGTGCATTCCACCAAACATTTCATGCATCCCTTGGTTGATATATTCCAAACACATTCAATATCACTCAAGGCTTGAGGGATTTTTGAGGACACTCAATTTCTGAGACTTGAGATTCTAAGTTAGCCAGCTTATCATTAGGGTTTTGAACTTAATTATCCACACTTCCCTAGTTTGAAAGATTGAGCGCTATATTGCACTCTTCATCTCTACCTTCAAAAAGAATATGATCAACACAATCACTTTCACAACTGCATGATTGATGAGATGAGTTGAGATATCACTTGAAGAACTAGAACTAGAGATTTGAGTTTAGATCTGATTTAATGATGCTCGAGGATGGGATAAAGTTAATAAAGGCTTCAGAAAACCTGAGTGTCAGCAAAATCCTAGCCAGTATGTGAACAAGTTTCATATGCTATCTTTTGATATTTACCTATGTGCCAGGGTGTGATGAAACTTAATGGAAATTGTTGATCTGTGTGCGCCAACTTTTGGTAAAAGCTGTGGAGCTAGCCCAACAAAAGAAAAGAAAAGAAATGTCAAAGAAAAGCTCTATCATCCAAAATCAAATTACAAATGAGCTTCCACCAATGGCGAGCGCTCCCAAATATTTTCAAGTGTCCACTTGGACCAAGCGCTAATTAGAACCAAGGAGTCGGGCTGACACCATATAAGGGCTTTGCATCGTAAGCGATACAAGGCTGGGTATCGAAGGTATCTTAGATACTCAAAAGAGACACACCTCGGTGTACTTCCAGAAAAACAAGTGCAGACGAATCCAACTCTCTAGACGGACAAATTGATCAACAAAATAAAAATATATTTGTGTTGAGTAATAAGGCACTCGAGAGATACCTTGTTCCAATGTGAGGGAGAGAAAATCAGACACAATCCTATGCCCTCTATTATCTGGCCGTCCATCTACACTTTCAAGTCTGACAAACTAATGAGACGGTTGACTGAAGCAAGATAGACTTATTTCTCTAGTGTTGAGGATTAGGTCTAGAGGATAGTCTCTTGGATTGGAACTTTGGGTGATGTCTCGACTTGACTCTCATGAATGCAGTACACTAAAAATCATATCCTTATATTATATGTACAAACAGAGAGTCTGAAATAAGAAAAGTTGGATTCCTTCTGATTAAAGCATGGTCGAACCCAGAATTTTAGGATCACTCAAATTAAGGGTCTTCTATGAATTGAGGCTTGAAAAATTCACATGCACAGTCTGGGATGTATTCAACTAAGTCATTCATTCATTGATGCTCGGGGATGAGCATGGTTTAAGTATAGGGGTATGATGAATCCTGTATTCATCATGCTAAAATTGGTCATTTAGGCTATGTTCCCCACATTCACATGCATTTAATTATAATAGAGCATCATTAGCATTCATACCTGTGTAAATAATATTTGCATTTCATCATGCATAATTGCATTAAAAATCCCAAGTGTAAATTAGCCCAAAAAGCTGCTAAATTCTCATATTTTTAGTTAATTCATCCTAACTCTGATTGACCCCAAACCACCTCCATTGTTTAGATATTACTAACATTATTAAATAAAAAATATAAAAAATTTACTAACTCTAATAAGTGTCGAATAATCCCAAAGTCTGATTTCACATCTGACGGACTAAAACGAGCATATATCCTTCATACAATGTCCGATTTTGGTCAACTCACTTTTAAAGTACTCCATTTTTAAATACCTTCAAAACAAGACTAATTTTCGTAAATTTGGAGCTCATATGTGAAAGTTGGGTTTTGGGCCTCTTTTGCGTATTTTGACTTTTGCTATTTTTGACCTGAGTTTTTATGTACATAATTAACCCTTTTAATTTTATTTCTTTGTCATTTGTGTTCTTTGTTGAAAGTTTTAATAAGTAACATAAAAATCCAAATCTGGATAAAACTGAAATCAAAGAAACTGACTGAGTCCAAGTGTCCGTTGTGAGTCTGTATAAAAATTGTGTGTTTCTTACTTCTATTTTATTTTCCTTTTTCTTATTTATTAAAAATTAAAAAAATCATATAGTGTGTAATTAATTCCTTGTATTTTATCGTATTTTTTCTAGATTTTTTTATCCTCTCTAAAACCACCAAAAAATTACAAAACTCCAAAAATCTGGTTTTCTATACACATGGAAAACCACCAAAAATTCCACTGCGCACAGATGGCCTCTTTTGCTTTTCGGTCCTTTATGATGTAGATCTCGTCGAGACAAACAATTTCGTGAAGGAAATTTTTCGATCTGAGGTCTCCTTCTATTTCTTTTCTATTTTTCTTTATCTTCAAATTTTGAAATTTTTTGGCGGCCACGTGGCACCCCCACCTACTGCACCCTTCTCTCCTCTTGCATGTGCCACGCACGTGCCGCCTTCCAATCCCACGCGTACATGAGCGGCACGTGGCCAACCCTCCCCTTCCCCTACCTTCAGCCGTTACCCCCCCCCCTCCCCCGACGTAACTTCAGTCGTTGCCCTCCTCCGCCTTTGCAATGGCACGCCCGCTTCTACCGGCCGTTACAAGGCCGGCCTCTCCCTCAAATAACGGCCGACGCCACCTCCCTCCTATAAAAACCCATCGACCTCCAACCTTTAAACCCATCCTCCCTTTTTCCTTGATGCCGGTGACAGCGATAGTTCTTCCTTGCGGTGTGATCCGAAGGTCGTCGACCTCTGTAGCTGCACCTCGCAGCCAAGCCTCGTCGTGGTCGCCTACAGCTGAGGTGAAGACCAATGAGGCCTTAGCTCCTCTTCTACCTTCGGGAGACCTCTAATTTCCCAGGCACTTCATCCAGTTTTCCCCTTCCTCCTCGATCTTCACCAACACACACGCTCCATCTTCATCTCTTGTTCCTCGGACCGATTGCTTCATCGTTTTTTTTTTCGCTTCCTGTCTACCACTCACGTCCTCCTCACCGTCCGCTCAACAGAGCTGACTTGTCGCATCTTTCACCGCCACATCGTGAAGAACATTGCCCATCTCCCTCTTTTGAATCACGACCAGGTAGAGCCCTTAGGCTCGAACTTCTTCATCTTTATTTGCTGATACACCAGGGGATAACAGGGATTATCAAGCTCCATTATCATGGACTTCGTCTTCGCACCTCGCTGTCAATCCCCTCCAGCCGCCTCGCGGCGGTGCTACCACGCCTCGGCCCCTTCTGCGTTTCATCCTCAGATACGCACCACCGATCGCCAGCAATCTCTAGCCGTCGTTGGATCAGGGCCAAAGCCTGATCCAACGGCTCCTATCCATCCACACCAGCCGCCCCGAGCCTCGCCCCAGACTCGAGGCTCGGGTCCTCCGAAGCTGTCTGAGCCTGCCACTTTTTCCGAGCCTCCGCTTCGATCTGAGCCTGCGCCTCGGGCCCTCCGAAGTTATCCGAGCCTGAGCCAAGTGCCCGAGCCTCAACCCGAGCTTCATTGCTCACGTGTAACGCACGTGCGGCATTGGGCAAATTGCATCTGTGCCCTGCGAGTTTCTGAAATTACATATATACCCCACTATTGGGTAAATTATAGAGGGACCCCTCCAACTTCTCAAAATTGCAGATAAGCCCCTCCAGGTTCCTTATTGAAAGAAAAACTTTATATTATTTACATTTTAGTCCCTGAAATTTCATTTCATCATATCTTTTTCATCCAAACTCTGATTTAAGCATATAATATGTCATTTTGAAGCTCTTTTCATGCTCTATCACTTGGCATAATTTGTGGACAGATTTGAAGTTGTCTATTGATACTTATTATTTGAAGATCTTGTTGACTCTTGCAGGCTAAATTTTGGCATAGTTGTGATGTATTAAATAGAGGAATTGATGATATTTACGCAGGGACTTCATTGAGAAAAGTTTGTGAAATTAATCCCCATACATATTTAATAATTATTTATTGAGGATTTAATCTGTGCAGTTGCTCGTCCAAAGTTGAGGAATGAATCGTAAATGATTTATTTAACCGGAGAGAATTGATTGATTAGCATGCAACCTGGATTTCAGTGCCAAATATTTCTCAAAATTATCCTTTCAATTTGGGATTTCATATAGAGGACACTGATTATTTGTTTGGATTGAAAGTCATTAAATCTCAGATTCTGGTGCTTCATTCTCTCTGTTTAACTTTCTTCATATTGCATCTTTCATCATTACATTGCATTATAGTTTCTTGACATAGAAATTAATCGAGCATTGTTTAATTATTTAATTTAATTTAAGACCACGCAACTAAATATCACTGTTCCCTGTGTTCGACCTTGGTATACTTTCAAGTAAAAATATTCCACAACATTCAAAGTTTGTGGTTTTTGCTGAACCGAATTTGCCTCCTTACTACGACAATCATCATTCTTAAAGAGGTGGATTTTGTGTTCTCACCCAGCTGAAGGAGCAATGGAGAAAGCTCTTCTTTGACACCAAACATTGCTAGACAATTACCGAAAGGGAAACATTCTCAATTTAAAAGGCATAGAGACACTTGCTGAGGCAGAACTACGGCTTGATGATGTCAGCAGGATGTTGAGAATAATACACCCAGCCAGACACTTGGGTGCATTCGCTGATTACTCCCAAGTAGACTATGCAAGACGATGGTAGAGAGCCATTTCCAAGAAATTAGTAGATCATGTTCCCGGGATCGTTTTAAAGAAAGGTTCCGAGCTCACTTATGTCCCTCCCATTGGGAAGAATTTAAGAGGAGGGAGTTGGCTTCTTTAAACCCAGGATCCAAGAATGTACGAGATTATCATATTCACTTTACGGAGCTGCTACGTTCTCCCCAGCTTTAGAAGCTTCACCACAAGAGTGTCTTACCAAATTTGTTAGCGGTCTTCAGGGAGATTTGAGAGAGAAAGCTTGCAGGTTTTAGAGCCACCACTGTAGATGAAGCCATGAACATCGCCTCTCGGTATTGAGATTAAGAGGATGAAAACCGTCAAAGAAGAAGCTTCCACTTTACTGGTGGACCATCCAAATGTAAGGCGAATTATAACCGAAGAGATAGTTGTTATCATCAGCAGGTCTAATATAAGGCTCGCCCACAGACTTTGGGCCATGAACTATCTAGAAGAAGGGGTTTCTCTAGACCTCCATATATCCCTCGTGACTCAACAGCAAGGAGCTAGCACCTCTGTGGCTGGGGTCTTCAGCTCAAACATGAGCAAGTGTGTGTTTTTACTGTCATCAAGAAGGCCACATCAAGAAAGACTGTCCGAAGTTGAGAGGTTTGGGGTTTAACCACCCCAATTAACAGTATAATATCAACCTCGAGTAATGGAGCAATACGCGGGGAAGATAGGGTAGAGGTCGTGGCTTATAAGGAGCATCTTCTATAGAGCAACCACCACAAAGTGTTGCGGGTTCTATCTTGCATATTCCTAATGGCCATCTCAATGCAATCACTGAAGAACAAGCCTACAATTCAAGCCCAGTCGTACACAGGTATCGTTACTATTCATGGCTTTTTAGTACATGCCTTATTTGATTCGGGTGCTTCACATTCATTATTGCTCGATGGGTAGTACCCACTTTGGGTAAGATACCAGTAGAAGTACAGCTGTCCTATCTGATCAAGGGACCAGGAGGACAAGTATTTATAATCGAGAACATCCTAGATAATTGTATAGTACTGATAGTGGGGCATCAGTTACATGTTTCACTACTACTAATCGAAGTGGGGGACTTTATATATCTCATAGGGATGGATTGGCTAGAGAGGCATCCATGCATGTCTTGACTGTTTTCAAAATACAGCAACACATTTCCACCTTTCTAACTTGATAGAGTTACAGTTCATTGGAAAGACATCCAATGATAATATCGAATATATCTCTACATTGAAGGCACAACCGTTGTTAGAGTAAGGGTGCCAAGGTTATTTAGCCTATGTAACCACTACATCAGGGTTAGACAGAATGATGGAAGATATACCTATAGTGTGCGAGTTTCGTGATGTATTTCCAGAGGAACTACCCTGGATTACCACCTGAGCAAGAGATTGAATTTGAAATCTCTCTCATATCTAATACTCAGGCCTATTTTTATCCTCCGTATAGGATGGCACCAGCTGAGTTACGAGAGTTAAAGGTACAGTTGTAAGAATGTTAGATAAAGGATTCATTCGTCCTAGTACTTCACCATGGGGCGCACCTGTCTTATTTATCAGGAAAAAGGATGGGTCAATGCGGTTGTGCATTGATTATAGACAACTGAACAAGAAGACCGTAAAGAATAAGTATCCTCTGCCAAGAATAGATGATCTCTTTGGTCAGCTACAGGGTTCAATTGTGTATTCCAAGATTGATTTAAGATCTAGATACCATCAGTTGAAAATTAAAGATACAGATATTCCCAAGACAGCTTTTCGAACTAGATACGGGTATGAATTCTTAGTTATGCTTTTTGGACGGACAAATGCCCCAGCAGCTTTCATGGATCTCATGAATAGAGTATTCAAGGAGTTCTTAGATCACTTTGTAGTAGTCTTTATTGATGATGTGCTTATTTACTCCGAGGATAAGTATCTGCATGAACACCATCTCAGGTAGGCACGTGAAACTCTAAGGAAGAACAAATTGTATGATAAATATAGCAAATGTGACTTCTGGTTATCTGAAGTATCTTTCTTAGGCCATGTTATTTCTGGGGAAGGTATATCAGTTGATCCTACAAAGGTTAGTGTGGTGATGAGTTGGGAATGCCCGAAGACTGTCACAAAAATACGATCTTTTTTGGGATTAGTTGGATATTATAGAAGATTTGTGAATGACTTTTCACGAATAGCATCGCCAATGACTAGGTTGACTCAGAAGGAAGTTTCATTCATATGGTCAGATGCATGCGAAATTAGTTTCCAAACACTGAAAGAATGCCTAATATCTGCACCCATCCTTACTCTACCCTCCGGGAGTAAAGGGATTATAGTGTACACTGACATTTGTAAAGAAGGACTTGGGGCAGTTCTTATGTAACATGGTAAGGTAGTTGTGTATGCATCACGATAGCTCAGGACACTTGAGAAGAACTACCCAACACATGACCTTGAATTAGCTATCGTAGTTTTCTCTTTAAAGATATGGAGACACTACCTGTATGGTATTACTTTTGAAATCTTCACCGATCATAAAAGCTTGAAATATTTGTTTGATCAAAAGGAGATCAATATGAGACAGAGACGGTGGCTAGAGTTGTTGAAAGATTATGATTACACTATCTCCTACCACCCTGGTAAGAGGAACATTGTAGCAGATGCCCTTAGCAGAAGAACTTATTCACCTAGGTTAGTAAGTGATATCCACTTCCGGGGTTTACTATCAATGTTAAGTGAATGGAAACCATTTGATAGTAGTTCTGATACTATAACTATTCCTCACCGATATAAACCAGAGATCAGAGATATAATAAAGAAAGGACGGGAGGATGATCCAAACCTCAAATACTTGAGACAGCAGCTTGAGAAGAATGAGATAGAGGGGTTCCATATACAAGATGGGTCACTATATAACCATCATAGAATTTGTGTACCAAACACACCTGAACTGAGGAAAGATATCTTACGTGAAGCGCATTGCTCTAGATTATCTATTCATCCAGGAATTATGAAGATGTATAGGGTTCTTCGTTCAAACTTTTGGTAGCCAGGAATGAAGAAGGATGTTGTTGAGTTTGTAAATTCATGTTTTACCTGCTAGCACGTAAAAGCTTCACACCAAAGGCCACTAGGATTGTTACAACCCCTCCCTATACCTAAGTGGAAATGGGAAAGTATTTCCATGGACTTCGTTACTGGCTTACCTCAGACGACAGGTGGTAAAGATAGTATATGGGTTATAATAGATCATCTGACAAAGGTAGCACACTTTATTCCAATAAGCTTATCTTCCACTCCAGACCAGCTTGCTGAGTTATATATTATGCATGTGATTCCTCTCCATGGTATCCCAAAGGAAGTAGTTTCCAATCGAGATTCACGATTCACCTCACACTATTGGGAGAACTTCATGAAAGCCTTAGGCACACAATTATGCTTGAGCATAGCATATCATCCATAAACAGATGGTCAATCAGAACGTACGATTCAGACTTTAGAGGATATGTTACGAGCATGTGCCTTAGAATGGAAAAGATCATGGTTGAAATATTTGCCTCTTGCAGAATTCACCTACAACAATAGTTACCATACAAGTATTGGCATGGCACCATTTGAAGCACTATATGGATGTAGGTGTACTATTCCTTTGTGTTGGGAAGAGGTCGGGATAAAGAACCTTTATGATTCAGATAGACTCCAAGAGACAGAGGAAGCTGTAAAGCTTGCTCGAAAAAGACTATTGCCTGCTCAGAGTCGCTAGAAAAGCTATATTGATACCGGGAGAAGAGATCTTGAATTTGAAGTAGGTGACTTCGTATTTCTCAAAGTATCACCTATGAAGGGTGTTCAGAGGTTTATCTTGCATGGGAAGTTAGCACCCAGGTTCATGGGTCCCTTTGAAATTATTCAACGGATTGGAAAAATCGCCTATAGACTTGCACTTCCTCCACATCTTTCGGCAATACATGATGTTTTCATGTATCAAATCTGAGAAAGTATATCAAGAATCCTGAGCATAAGATGATGATATGCATGTTGAGCCATACTTGACATACCTAGAGATACTTGTGCAAATACTTGACAAAGATATCAAGAAGTTGAGGAACAAAGAGGTACCTCTGGTTAAAGTGTTATAGTGCAACCAAGAGTTTGAAGAAGCAACATGGGAATCTGAGGTAGAAATGAAAGAAAAGTATATGTACTTGTTTGAATGATAAAACTATGTATTTTGTATATGTTCATTATAAATGAAATGGTGTTCATTCTCTTTAAGGTTGTTATAGTCTCAATCCTCTTTAAGGTTGTTATGCATGTATCTCTAGTCTCAAGAACGAGACTTCCTTTAAGATTGTTATAATTGTAAAGCCTTGAACTTTGCATCTCTTGGATTCTATATCATAAGATCCGCCTCGTCAAGAGAAAACTAACAGAATTTGTTTCGTGTGAATCGGACTTCATTTCGATTTGTTATGATTTTCGGAAGAAAGAAACGTAAGGAGGATTAAGAAGTCATTAACCCATAATGACTATCATTAGGACTAATTAAGCATGATTAAAGAAACTAAAGATAGATTGAAAACCTCTAATGATCATTAGCAAACACTAATCAATAGTTAGCAAAAGATAAGCGTAAGTTGCAAAAGTTAAATCGTGATTAGTGAAAGTTAATCATGATTAGTGTTAATTAAGTATCACTAGTGAATTTAGAATCCTCTGGAATGTTCTAACTTAAGCTCTAAGTTTTGGATAAGTTTTGGCCAAAACCATGGGTCGCAAACCGCGGTTAAGGTCTAAACCATGGTTTTCTAACCATGGTTAGCGGTTTTCTGGAGCCTATAAATACCCCTCTACCCATTCATTCTCTATGATTTCCACTACCATCACCACCCCAGGGGCTAGGGTCGAGAGGTCGAGAGGAGGAGTAGGAGGCAAGGAAGGAGAGCTGGCGAAGCGCTGCCGGGAGAACGAGGAGGAGGAAGGTATGATCCTCTCTTAGTATGCTTCGTGGGTTAGGTTTTCGATTCATGTTCAGTTCCCTTTCTGTTTTCCTTTTGGTGATTTTATAAGGGAAAACTCTGCCGAAATTGTTTCCTAGAAATATCACCCCGTATACAGGGAAACTCTGCCGAAATTTTTCTAGAAATATCATCCCGTATAAGGGGAAACTCTGCCAAAATTTTCTTAGAAATATAACCCCTTATAAGGGGAAACTCTACCGAACATTTCCTAGAAATATCACCCCGTATAAGGGAAAGATCTGCTGAAATTTCAAGAGAAAATATGTTATTCGTGTTCTTCGTGTGTTCTTCGCATTCTTGGCATGTTCTTAGCATTTTTGATACGGAAATGAAATTCGATCATTTCAGGAGCTATAAATCATCATATTGAAAAAGAATCACGATAAAGCACTGTACACGAGAGAGAGAGAACTCGATTAGGTAATGAAATCCTTCATTTTGCTATTGGATTTTCATACGAGATTATTGAAATTGCAAATTTTATGTTCTTTGCTATAAAGAACCTTAATTTGACTATTTTTGAGAAATTATGAAAAGTTGCTTGGTAATTGCCACTAAAATAAGGTTTAAGCATCGAATGGATGCAGTGGTTTGGAAAGTTAGGGTTTGGAAGTTAAAAAGAGCATAAATTGAGTATATAAATATATGAATTGATATATATTTAAGTCTATATTCAATATTTATGGTTACACTAATGTAAGGCTTAATGGAGGAATTACATCATTGGAATTGATGTGCTTTGAGTTGGATCCTGAAAAGGATCGTGTGTCACGTTAAGGATGACTGGAAGTAGAACTACAGGTCGGGCATGCAACCTGTAGGTTTGTCAGAAGGAACATGTATTGGTGTTTACCTACCTAGATGGTACATGGTTGCCCTGTTATGATAAGTGTGCACAAAATGAATGATTTGCAACACGTGGTACCGGGAGCCAATATCTTGGGGTTGAATGACGAAAGATGTAGTCGTGCCATGCGGAGGCACGGGTGGTTGGATAGCGGCTGGGTCACGATATCATGTATTTAAAGCCACTAGGTTATATGATTAAATGTTAGCATGATGTTTTAAGCAACCGAGTCCTCGAGGACGGTTTGCTCCTTTGTTTACAGGCTGAGGGTTGAGACCCTGATTAATAAAAGAAAAGGAAATTGTCAGGGTAGTATTGGAGGATTGGTTGAGGCGACGTGCGGTGGCATAAGCTTACCAAGATCAACGCAATATCCAATCTCGAAGTGTCCACAGCTTCGGAGTCCTTATAGTGGTGAGGTAATTCCCTGGACTAATCCTTGACGTGGAATAGGAAGGAATAGGACTTAAATTAATGAGAAGGAATGAAACTTTTTGTGATAAAAAGTTTTGAAAAATTACCCATTTGTTTGTTTTTCTCTTCTTCATTACTTAGCATTCGCTAATTGTTATCCTATGATTTATTGGAAAATCCAACAGGTGTCGGTGAGCCATCGCAAGGACTTTAGTCATCCAGTCAGCCACAGTAGCTTTACTCTCTAAGGTGGTTAGTAATATTTCTGTGTATTTCCTTCCAGCTAATGTACATGTAAAGGGTTGTAGTCGGACAATGGACATGTAAACTTTATTTTGTGAATGGAAAAGTATTAAATACTTCTTTTAAGTATTTTTAATTGCAGTCTGTTTTTGCATGTTAGTTGTGATTGCTAAATAAATTATTGCTAAGTAACTAGATCTGGATATGGGAGGATCCGACGGTCCGGAATTGGGGTCGTGACCGGTGAAGGGTTAGCCACGTGGCGAAATGAAATGTGGGAAGAGACGAGCGACCGGATTAGAGGAAAGTGTCAATCAAAGGGCTGAGAACATAGCTTCAGATGTGCGGTGAAGATGGAGAAGATCAGGCGGAGATGATGATGACACGTGGCGAGCTGGAAAAGAGGCGCTCACGGACGGACCTGATGAGATCAAGGGCTGGATCAGACGGCTGGGAATGCAGCAGGAATGAATGGTCATGATTAGGGTGCCTGGAAGAGATCGGATGGTCTAGGGATGAGGGCGCATGGCGCGTGAAGGAGAGGGTCACATGGCTCAACCAGAAAGAGCCACGTGTCCTAATCAAATTATTCAAAAGAAGAATGTGAAGAAGGAGGGACAAAGAGGCCGAATTTGGAAAAACTCAAAGCATAAAAGTTTTAGATCTCGATGAGATCTACAAGTTTATGTTGACAAAAAATGGAGATGAAGTCAACAGAGGGAGACATATTTTTGTGAGCGTTTTTAAGGGTATAACAACACTACAATTTTAGTTTTGCTATTTTTTGTATTTTTAATTGATTCCATGACTCTGATATAAATAAGGATTTATCTGAGTTTTATTGGCACTTGGTCTAAGATAGGGGGTTAATAAGCGTGAATTAAGACAATGAAAATGGGTTTCACCAACCTCCTATAATTAAACTATGCTCGTCCCTGAGCATTTCAAAAAATGAATGAGCTGGATTAACTCCCTTGTGCATGTGCGTTCAGGATCTGATCCGTTCAAGAACTGTCAATTTTAGAGATCCAAAATCTCATAGCTCAACCCAGCCTTAATCAGGAGGCATCCAATTCCTCTAATTTTCCTGACTCTCTCTTGTATACATATAAGCTAAGGATATGACATTAAGTGTTGACCGTGATCACGAGAGTAGAGTCACAACGTCATCCAAGGTCTTGATCCAAGAAATTCTCCTAAGGACCCAATCCTCAACACCAGGGAATAAATCAAATATTGCATCCAATCCATCGTCTCTTTAGTTGTCAGAATTAGAAGTGTGGGTGGCAGGCTAGTTTATGAGGGTTTAGGATTGTGTCATTTCTTCTCTCCCTCTCTTTGGAACAAGGATTTGCTCGAGTGTCTTATTACTCAACGCATATTTTTGGTGTTGATCAGTACGTCCGTCAAGAGAAGTTGGAGTTGTCTGCACTTGTTTTTTGGGAATACACTGAGGTGTACCTTTTTTGAGTACATATCGTACCTTCTACACCCAGACTTGTAGCATTTACGATGCAGGGCCCTTTTTTGGTGCAAGCCCGACTCCTGGCCCTAATAGCGATGGTCCAAGTGGACACTATGAAATGGTTGGGAGCGCTCGCCTTTGGTGGAAGCTCTTTGATGATTGACTTTGTGGAATGAGAGCTTTTCTTTCAACAATGATATTTCTTTGCTTTGTAATATTTTTGGGTACCATTGCTTTTACCAAGAGTTGGCGCACACTGATTAACATTTTTTATTTATTTCACAATCTGGCACTTAGGTAAATATCAAGAGATTAGTACAAGAACCAAGTTCTCATACTGGCTAAAATGCTGACACTCAGGTTTCATGAAGCCTTCAATGATTTTATCCCATCCTCGAGCATCATTAGATCAAGTCCAGAATTGAATCCCTCATCCCATACCCTTAAGTGAATATTCAACTCATCTCATCATGATCGCAGTCGTGTATGTGAAGTGATGATCATATTCTTAAGGCTGAAGATTAAGCATGCAATATAGCACGCAAAACTAGCAAACTAGGGAAATATGGATAATTAAGTCTAAGACCCTGATGGCTAAGGTTGTGTGAAACCCCCGAAAACCGAACAGGGACTAAAATGCAAAACCCAGCTGGACTGCGCTTAATTGCAAATCTGCCTTTATTTTAATTTTTAAAAAATTTATTTGATTAGTGCATTGCGTAGGGCTCGTCGATAGCTTTCCAACGAGTCCAAGAATGCGAAAATCTGAGTTCGGAAGCCCGAGTTACGGCCTTTTTAGCGAGAGGGCAGTTCAATTTCGGATCCGAATCCGGATCCGAACTCGGGTTCAACCCAAATAAATCACCTCCATCTCCCCCAAAACGCCCAAAACCCCCTCCCCTTCGGCCAACAGCTTCCCCCCTCCTATTTCCCCTCACCAGATCTCATCTGAGTGCTTTGAATCAGCGATCCAAAGCCGCAATCGCATAGAAAAGGTCCACGGCATCTCCATGTGCGATGTGCGTCGTCATCGGAGTACCAACCGTGACGTTCTCCGTAGGAGGAGAAACCGAGGTAGCGAGATCTTAGAGGTACGATGTCCCTCTCCCTCTTGCTGTGGATTCAACACGATTTTTGATCATATACTATTTTCTTTATCTCAAAAAAACTGTAAGTATCATGGGTGACATGTAGAGAGCATGGTTGATTTAGAGATTTTGATATCTGTTTACGCCATCCTTGTGGTACAGAGTCTGGACTCCACCATGTCTAAATTCCGTAGAGTAAATTAACATCATGCATTAGAATTCTAGATCCAAGGAATCAAAACACGACCTATATCTTGGAGGTGCAGGATAATGAGGCTGCATTTAGTGTCTGCGCTGTAAAATTCCATGATAAGGAACATGGAGCTCTTCTTGCAGATTGAACAGCAAAAAGCTCGCAGTTGTGACCCAAAAGAAATCTTATTGTTGGTTAGCTTTTGCAGGTTAGCAGAATTTGAGGTGGAAGTATCATTGACTCCCTTATGTTCCATCTAATGTACTTTGTAGAAATTGGACAATGGGTCTTTTATTTGGGGGAACATATACAGTGACGAAGGTATTCAAAGATTAAGACATAATAACAATATATGGAGACCCATTGAAAACATAAGCTTGTATTATATATGCGGGGATGGTGATCCTTACATCAGTAGAAAGAGCATGTACATGTGTGTATCTTATATTCAAATGAACAAAGAGTTTCTGTATACCAAATATAAGATTTGCATATGTATACATGAGGTGGGTTGTGAATCAAAGCTTAAATGTCCTTTACTTTACCCACATAGTGTTTAATATAAGATCGGTAGGGTGAAATATTTGACATGATCTTGATGAAAATCTGGTTGCCGTTGCAATGTAAAAGAATGATACTTGTCTGCTATTGGCGAGGGGAGGAGGGGCAATAATATTTTATCCCTGTCAATAAAATGATTCCACAAAAGTAGGGGATTTGTGTTTATGTTAAATATCTAGAATTTGAAGTAAAATCCCCTTGCTTCATCCTCGTACATATTATGTTCGATGATTAACAACCTCTTGTCACTAATGTACAATGAGAGCTCAACACTTATAAGTTGGATGTAAGGTACGTTGATTTCCTGTACATTCCATGGGGGGATTTATTAGTAAAATATGGGAGGATTTATTAATAAAATACATAGTTCTCCTTGGTATATCTATTCGATAGTTATAGACTCAATTCTGGATGCAATGATCATTCCTTATTTGAAATGGATACTTTTATACTCTTTCTTTGTATCTTGGAAATTAAATGATACAGGTAATTAATTATCATCGAAATCCAGTTCATGTACGGTATGTAGTTATGGGTATTTTCCTACATTATCAGTTTGGTTTATGAGGAATGAGGATACAAAACATCTTAAATTGAATCTATGTTTAAGCTTATGATGTTCGGGTAGACGGAGTAGGCGCTCCAAGGGACTGGGCATGCACCTTTGGAGCCTCGGGTAGAAGCCTAGAGGACCGCGATCCCAACTGCTATTGTAGCTACGATGGTTGGGAGACATGTTGCTTGGCACACCGAGGTGCTGATCTGACGGCGTTGGCCTCGGCACTTGCGTGCTTTAGCCCGGTGCTCGAGCACGGGTCAAGTAGTCATGATTGGTCGGCTAGTGTTTCGCTTGTCACTTAGAGTTAACACTCGTGTACGGACCAGTGTAGGCCACATTGGTCGCTATTCCGAGTGGGAACGCTAAGAGGGGAGTTCCGGGAAATGTGGTTAATAAAGTTGGGAATGGGATGCGAATCTCCTGTGCATAAGGAGGATTGGGCTAGTCGCGAAGATTCGCGGGTTGGAATGTATTTTATGAATCAGAAGTACAATAGTGAAGTGGGTCTAAGTGGACGTGTTGGGAACTTAGTTAGGATGCATTGTACCCCACCGCATGCCTACGAAGGCACCCCAACCCTAAGGTATTCTTTTTACCTTAGAGTCATAGTGTGAGGTCTCATCCAGACCAAGACCACAGACTATCCACGAAGCTTGGTTACTTATATCCATATCTAATAACCATAATAAAAATGTGATCCTTTGTGAGATCTGGTTACCTAGTTTCTTTCTCTTTTGCACACATTTAAATTATATCCTGCTTGTTGTTGTATAGTTTTATCTAATTCGTATTGGGCAACTTTTCTCATAACGTACCTACGTGTGGATCCGCAGGTCCTCAGCAGTGAGCAGTTTGGAGACATCGCTTTTAATACAGCTTCACTACACTTCTTGTAGCACAGTTGGTAGTAGTTTTTACTGTCTTCTTTACTTGTAGTTCTTTCTGATAGACATGGCATGTAATATATATTGTTGACATCTATATTTATCCTTACATGTATTTTTTTGTGGACATGGAAATGGATAATAGAATGTAATGGAAGTGGTGAATGGAAATGCATGTGCTTGTGAACAGGTTGAATGAAATGGGAAGAAAAAAATTCCCTACATGTTTCTATTTTCTCCCGCTTTTGTGAATGTCAAATATTCGAATGTGGAATATATGTGCGTGCATTGGTTTGTCGAGTACCCGGATCCTAGGGATGTCACAGGTTGGTTAATCAAAAATCTCAAGATCCCTGAAACTGAGTGTTCTTGAACATTTCTGATCCTGTGTAGCGGTGAAAATGTAGGGGATTTAATCCAACTCCTTCATCCAAAAAGTTTTTTTGAATTTTTATGAAGATTTTAAAAGACACAATGACTGTCTAAACTCAAATGAGTAGATGCATCTGCATTCAGCCAGTATAGGTGTAAGTACAGGCCGGAACCCATTGCTTGAGGATGGAGCCTTATGCGATGTCCTCTAAACCACCTACTTTGCTAAGGGAAACCCTCGCTAAACGTAGGTACTTATTTGGGTTTAGTAATCAATTTGACTCTAAAGGAATTTTGGTTTTTTTTTCATTTTTATGAATTTTTGAATGAAGTTAGAACACAAGTTAGACTCGCTTTCCTTTAAATTAAGAAAATAATTTCCAAACAATGTCACACATATAGAGATTTTTACAAATATTTTTCAAATGATTTTCAAAATAAGTAAAACCCATTTTTCAAATCATCTTCAAAAATGTATTTCTTGAAAAATAGTGCAATATAGTATAGAAAAACTTTGAAACCATTTTGTCCACTTAGTTCATAAGAATATACCTTAGCCCAAAAAGTTTTAAATTTTTCAAAAAATTTCAAAATATGCTAAAGTATAAATATTGTATATACGGTATACCCCCCTATACTTGAACTATATGTCCTCATAGCACTAGATGATACAAAGACAAATCTCCATTTAAGTATGGAAGAATATACAAGAACTAAGGAGGGCGCCCCCTATACTTAGGTTAGAAATAACCTAAGTATTAAGGTAAGGAAAGATGAGTAAGAAAATTATGGGGTCTCAGGCCCCCCTATACTTAGGCTAAGAGTAGCCTAAGTATAAAGATGGATAATTTGATGTTGAGGAGACCTGAGGTGAACGAAGTGATTACGATGGATATACAAGTGAGCGGATGAATCTTTGGAGATGAATGGAGTACTTAAGGTCTAGGGGAGGGTGTCGAAGCAATCAAGGCTCAAACAAGCATGCAATACCATTTTAATTTCACCAACTCACACGTGAAACCAACAAGTGTTGGTTAATTATCTTGTCATTTTTATTGGTGATTAAAACATTCTAATTTACACAAGTTCAAAGAGAAATATCGAATAAAACCATCCTGCATAAACATGGGTGTTGCTCTCCCAAAATAAGATTTTACTCCATTTAGGTCAACTTGAAATTAACAGTCCCAATTATTTGCTTAAGGTTATCATTGATTAAAGGTGAGCACATAAATCAAACAATCATCGTTTACTGCTCATTCTCAATTTCCATTACCCTAAGTGATCAAGCCAGGAAGGGAGGTTGATAAAAAGCCATGCAGTCGACAAAAAATCATGACCTTATGCTAAAAGAAAACTTGCGGCACCTTGAGCAAAATTCGTGAAAAATCAGACTGAATTAGAACCAAATACAAATGTATGCAAGTCGATGAAAAACCACACCTAACATGCTTCTATTAGCGGGGAAGAACATCTTTTAATTTGGCTAAATGCAGCGATGTTTATGTGCGTCTAAAATTAAAGTGTGTCCTACCTACGATCAAACACATAGGATAAAAAGTGAATGAAGTTCGAAGAGCCGCGTGCCTAGTCCAAGGTTGACACTCAAGTGGGGTGATCCCCACATAACCACGGAGAACTTTGTTCATTTACACGCGCGAGTCTTCGAAGGAAGACCATTGTAAAGACGATTATTACATGAAATGAAATCAAATACAAGAAACATTTTTTTCTTCGAGTTTTCTCCAATATTGCTTCTGCGGCCCCTCACAGCGAGAAACTTCGGCTCCTCGCCTCCTTGAACACCAAGGGCCCTGCCACAAAAACAAACGTTAAATATCTATCAAAGAAAATTTTAATAATGCAAGATAAAAAAATTACCTACGGATTAAAAATAACACTTAATTAAATATTAAAAATCTAAATAAATAAAAGATGAGTCGTGTCCCCAGCAACGGCGCCATTTGATGATACCCAAATTCGGCCTATTAAAAATTTATTTTAGTGTGTTGTAGTCGATCGAATCGGATGCATCAAAGACCGCTTGATTTAAAATAATCAATCAAAATAAAGCGGTCCATATATATATATATATATATATATATATTACTTGGGCAAGTCTAAAGTCGAACTCATGTACACAAGCCTCTTAAATATTATTTAGACTCTTATTACCTAAATTAAGCGATGAATTGAAAATCCGTAGGTCAATAAATGCATAAGACAAGACATGCATAAAGAATCATGAGAGATACATTTTTATTTGCTTTTTAGTATGTAACAAGGTGCAAAGAAATGTAATGCGAATATGCCCTAACGAATAAGAATATTTGAGCTACTTGATCATTAGTCAACTTCGGGTTCAGATTATGAAGCTAGCTTATTGATTAATTCAGGCAAGGCATAACAATACTATATAAGGGACACTTGGCTATTAAAATAACACATGAAAGTTCACAGTGTCAAAACAGAACAATAACCATGCCATTAGAAAGAGATTGAAACTAGCTTCGAAATGAGACCAAAATCAACTCAAACGGAGCTCGTATGCTCAAGATATTCACAAATGAAACCAGAGGCATAAATGTAAGAAAAACATGAAATAAATAAGGAAAACTTGGCAAACAGGTCCCTGGAAGGGACTAATATACAAATAGAAATAAGTGTGAGGCTTCCCTGTAATTTACCCACATGTACGGGGGTATATTTGCAATTATTAAAAAACGCAGGGGGTCGGGTGCAAAATACTCATGTGTGGGTGGCACGTGATCTCTGGACCTGGTTGCAAATTGAAGAACTCGAAGGGGCTTCCATGCAGATTACCCCAGCCAGTCACATGACTCACACGTGACGGCGAGGTTTGGGTGGCTTGCAGGTTCGGAGGAGGCTCGGATCTGCTTCGGCTACTGGCTCATCTTCAGGGCATGGATCGGGAGGCTCGGGAGAGGCTCGGGGGACCCAAGCCTGCAAGTTCGGAGAGAAGGCTCGGATCTACTTTGGCTCTGACATGTGGAAGACCAAGGACCGCCCGATCATTGAGATGGGACGGTGGCTATACGAAGTCGGGGAAGAGACGTGGATTTTTGAGGGTCGTCCGATCTTGCGAATCGGACGGTATCTGGCAACGCTGGCACTCTTCCTCCTCCACGAGGTGGGCGACGGAAATAGGCCTTCGGTGAGATGCCTGGAGCTCTGTTGCCTGCTATCAGGCTCCAGGGAGGTCTCTAGCTGCTCCTGGGTGGTTGAAGATCACCGTCGAAGCTCGGCGAAGCGGCTGGAAATCCTGGAAGACTCGATGGATGCTTGGAAGTCGGAGGAGAAGATACTTGAAGATGCTCCAGTGAGGGCTCCGGCCAATGGCTATTTGAGCACCTCCAATGTTAGAACATAGCCGAAGTGTGCAAAAGCATAATATGTGTGAGGTGGAGTGGAATGAAGCCTATACGAGCGAAGAAGGCAAAGGCTCGGTGCTCCTTTGTCGTGGAGGGTGGAGCAAATGGGTCGGAAGTGATATGAGGTCATCAGAGATCGGGTAGGTGAGCGGAGGGTAGAGCGTGAATGGTGGATGCATGGTGAAGCTCAGGCGATGGTCGGTGGAGGGTGAAGATGATGGGTCCAGCCTAATTAATTCCTAGAAACTAAAAAACACAAAAGGGAGATCGGAGAGATTACCTGGGATATGACGGAGTGAATGGCCTGAGCTCCAGCTTCTTGGAGAAGCTCGGGGTCTTCGCACGTCGAGGTCGGTCGGCCTCGGAGCTTGAGCGGGGCTGAGCCACCGCGACGCAGCCGTAAAAGCTGTGGGTCTTCACCGGAGGCATAGGCCATCTTTGCTCCATCAATCGCACCTCCCCCTGTCACGGGGAGGTGATGAGGACTGGACCTAGACCCTTGTAAAGGTGGACGAAGAGGAATGAGGGTGGTGGCAGCTTTATTTGAAGGATTGAAGATGGTGGTTTCGATGGAGGTGGACGTAGGTGGAGTGGAAGATATGGAGCGAGGGGGAAGGGTACGCGGTGGCCCACGATGAGTGCGAGGATGGTGGATGATTGGGCTACGATGTGGGATAATCAGATGATGGAGATTGAGGGTGGAGAAGGCAGAGAAAATGGAAAGGGGGAGACGGGTTGGAGAGGTGGGCGACGTGGGTGAGGGAGTAGCGGGAGGTAGACGACAACGCCCGACCATTGGATCAAGCGATCCAATGGTCAGGAGAGGGACGCGAACGAAGGAATATGATCAGATCTAGGGCAGCATGATCGAGTGGTGAAGGGTTAGCCACGTGGCGAAATGAGATGTGGGCGGAGACGAGCGGCCGCGATGAGAGGAAAGTGTCGATCGAAGGGCTAAGAACACAGCTTCAGATGTGCGGTGAAGATGGAGAAGATCGGGCGGCGATTATGACGACACATGGTGAGTTGGAAAAGAGGCACTCACAGACGGACAAGATGAGATCAAGGGCTGGATCAGGTCCCTGGGAATGCAGTGAGAATGAATGGTCATGATTAGGACACCTGGAAGAGATCAGATGGTCCAGGGATGAGAGCACGTGGCG
Organism: Ottelia alismoides; assembly: GCA_037367405.1. Taxonomy (NCBI): domain Eukaryota; kingdom Viridiplantae; phylum Streptophyta; class Magnoliopsida; order Alismatales; family Hydrocharitaceae; genus Ottelia; species Ottelia alismoides. The sequence goes on along the minus strand of JAZKJV010005923.1, from coordinate 262,545 downwards.
CGTGAAGGATCGGGCCATGTGGCTCAACCAGAAAGAGCCACTGGCCCAATCAGATTATTCAAAAGAAGAATGTGAAGAAGGAGGGAGAAAGAGGCCGAATTTGGAAAAAAAACTCAAAACATGAAAGTTGTAGATCTCGATGAGATCTACAAGTTTCATGTTGACCAAAAACGGAGACGAGGTCAAACAGAGGGAGAAATATTTTTGTGAGTGTTTTTAAGGGTATAAAAACACTATGATTTTAGTTTTGCTATTTTTGTATTTTTAATGTATTCCATGACTCTGGTATAAATAAGGATTTATCTGATTTTTATTGCCGCTTGGTCTAAGCTAGGGGAGTAATAACCACGAATTAAGACAATGAAACTAGGTTTCATCACCCTCCTCTGTCGCTCCTCCACCAGAACCACAGTCGCGCAATGCCATCCATTAACGTTGTGTGGATCCGACTAGTGGAAAAGGATTATATCAAGCACCAGATCCTCCACTACCCCGCCATATCTGTCGCCTTTGTGGCTTCATCCAACGCACCCTCCCCCTCCTCCTTTTGACACCTTCCCATCTACCTCCCTTGATCTGACCTCATTAATCTCGAACAATTGCCTTGCCCTCGTCTTCCACTTCCTCCCTCCTTCGGACTGCAAGCGTTGTTCCCTTATTTGTCATCGTTGGCTCTTCATCGAGGCCTAGTCCCGCCATCGCCTCTCCCTCGACACCTGCTCCCCTCTTCTGGATGCCCTCATCTCCCACTTCCACACCATCATGATGCTCTACTCAAATGCGACCACCACTTCGAGAGCATTGCCACCGACACCCTCTTCATCGTCTCCCTCTGCTGACATCTCCTCACCCCCCTCAAGCTTTGCGCTTGTCGCCTCTCCTCACCCACCTCAAGCTCTACGCTTGCTACCACATCATCGACCTCGGCATGGCCTCCCTCGCCGCCAACTACCGCAAGCTCTGCATCACCATTGTTGTAGCAGGATGCCCCCTCCTCAAGGAATTGTCCATCAAATGCCTCCACGGCCTCACAGACATCGTTATGGAGGGGTGAAGTAGATTGAGGGTGGAGGTCAAATAGTGGGTCGGAGGTCAGAAGATGGGTGGAGAAGAGGGAGGAGGTCGGTGCTATATGGGAAGAGGAGGAGAGGAGGGGGGAGAAAAGAAGGGGTGTTTGTAATTTGATAAACAAAATAGGCAATTTGCTAAAAACATTTAACGGAATCCGTTAGTGTTAACGGGCAAATGGATGGGAGTTAACCACAGGGTTTGTTAGGTAAGGATTAACAAGTTTACGGATCGAGGGGGGAATATCAATGTTTCAAATGTCGAGAAGGTAATTTACAATGTTTATAGGCTTTGTTTGATAACAATCCCATGATTGAATATGAAAAAATATATTACTAATTGTGATCGAGCTAAGAAGAATGATGGAGCCTTTGAGCTTCAAGAAGAACTACAAGAAGATATATCAACGTGAACACATTATGAATAAACATAGGATGATTAGACGACCACGGCAACTTGAAGATCAAGAGTTCAGGGTGTTTTTATGTCATTTTTTATGAGAGATGCATTGCCAACTTTATATATACATGATTAGCACTATGCTCATAGATTCTAGAGAACACAAAAAGTTGCACATACTCTTGGCACTTTGGCGCTCTACTGAAGTTGCGGGACATGTTATGTAATGCACTATATGGATTGAAATTTGTTCGGTGAAAATACATAAATAATTTTTATATTTTAAGACAAAATAATTGTTATATTTTAAGACAAAATAAACAAATGTTGTCCCCACATATAATAACATACAAACTCAATGAACAAATTTACCTGCAAATAAAAGGAAAACATTGAAATTTAATACACACAAATGACAAATTGCAACAACAAGAGATGGCATGGAGTACAACAATAAGTGCGTACGTAGAGAACGTATAAATATAAAGTAAATACATATAAATATTAACATCTACTCATATAATTGTTATTAAAATCAATGCTTCTTTTTTGATCTAAAGAGCTTGGTAATTAAAGAAGTCATGGACTTCTTTCCAAGTTCTCGTTGTAGATGTATGATCACATCATATTCTCCTTTGTTGCTATCCTCATCTTATTTTTCCTTCTTCCATTGATGTCTTTTGTGATCCAAGAAAAAGAATGAAATTAACTTTGAACTTAAAATATAAGTTCAAATAACATTATAACTTAATATTACAATATTTTACTTCATGTCCTCGATATCAAATTGGATATCGGCTAGAATGCCTCGAAATTTGTTCATTATACTACCGCAATTTAGGTGACCATGATTAGATGGGTCAGGTCACGAATACAGGGTTCGAGGGCACGTATACATGCCTGATGAAGTTGTCAAGGACTCTATATAATATGAAGGAAGACCACTGAGCTCTTCATTCCTCAGCACAACCCTGCATTCTTTTAATCTGATACTTGTATTCAACCAAAAGTCGATAGAATCAAAGCTAAATATAATCAAATACATATTCATAACACATGATCGAAATGTGGTTGAACATCCTTATACGCGTCAGCTCATTTCTCCATGAAAACTTGTTGATATTGATCATGTAATGTAAGATGTCAATGAAATAATTGCAGATATAAGTGGTAATAGAAACCAATATTGATATAAATATTATTTAAATAACTTACCGAAACTTCAGTTATCTCTGGAGTGGCCCACATCTCTCTATGATCCTTCTCATGCATGTGGATCATGGATATCCATACTTCATCACAATCGTTTCCTATTTAGCTTGGAAGCTATTTAGCTTGAAAGTATGTATTAAAAAGTGTATTATATGGAGAAAAAAGTGTATTTTTAATCCAAGGCAAACATATCACAATAGAACAATTTATCAGAAAGTATTGAATTTGAAAGTTACAATATAAAATTAAAATTTTACATGTTTGGAGTAGACCAAGTATGTGGAAATCTCTTCATCTCCTTAGAATCCATCTCCTCCCGTATGTCTTTTTGAAAGGCTCCATCCTTACCCTGTGGAATATGTCACTCATCTCCTTCTTCAAAGAAAGGATAAATGCATGACGATAATCCTCTTTCAACAGTCCAAGGACAAGTTGGAACCTCCCCTATAATTTATCAAATAATTTTAATAATATAATCATTTATGTGTAATATTAATTGAAAATAATAAATGTCAAACAACCTCTCTTCTTGGTAACATGAATATGATACCGATGATACTTGGTCAAAGTCCTGTGTGTCTTGCTAATATTAGTGATATCTGAAGCCGCCTTGTGGTTGCTTAGAAAAATTGTAAACATAAAATATATGTTATATTATTTAGAGTGTATAGATCTTTTCTGATTAGAATAACTTTTTGAACTTATCTTCCTTTAAATGCAAAAAAGGACTAGATAAGAATCTATCGAACAACATACTATGAAGGTGTAGCCTTGACTTAGACTGATGTGCTAGTGAGTTGACTATATCCCCAGACATATGCACCGGTGAAATGGGAGAGAACCATTTTACTATGTTGTGGAGGTGGAGTCCAAACTGTGGGAAATGGATTGGATTGGGTTGGTATATCCCTGTGTGAATAATAGTTGTTTGGAGCGTATGAATGATTGTGATGTGATGTGACATTAATTACGTGTTATATTAATTTTTTTAATGATTATAATATATTTTTTATGTTAATAATTTTATTTGAACATAGTTAAAAAAATATTATACCAAAGAAATTATAGGGTCAATACAAACAATCCTAACCCAGGTTGGGAGGATTGGAACAAAAGGTATATCGGTGTACACCGGTATACACCAGCAACTAGGGATGAAAGCGAATGTGAATATATTTGTATTTGATTCTCTATCATATTCATTTTATACATATTTAGCATTTATATCCGTATTTGTTTGTTTTAAAATGGATGTGGATATGGATATCACTTTAACATTCGCTAATATTCGCATTCGTATTCATATATTCGTTTTCGGACTTAAGTATAGTAATAGATTTATTTATAACTGTGTATGACAATATTTTGTGATTGAATTCATTTTTATTGATATAATTGTTATGAAATTACTATATTCAGTATATCTATTTTATGTATAAGCCATCTTAAACATGTATATTTTAGTTAATCTATTAAATATTTTTGTTATTATTCGTATCCGATTCATATTCGTTTTACATTCGTATTCATTTTTAAAGATATAGTAACACATTTTTCACATCCATCAATATTCATATCCGCATTCGTATTTTAAAATAAATAAGGATATGAATATACCTATGTTCGCATCGTATCCAATTGTTTTCATCCCTACCAGCAACCAAACGATCCCTAAGATGGGTTGGGGCAGGGGATAGACCTACAATTAATAATATGCCATGATGGCTCATGCGTCATTGAACATACATTCTCCAAAAGAAAAAATCAAATGGCATGAAATGTGTGATCGACACCATGCGATTCATAGTAAGGATCCCCAAATCTATAATGGCGGAATCCATGCAATCCACCTAAGACGTACTTGAAATTGTTTAAAATATACCGAGTATCATACAATATATTAAGAGTCGTCGACTAGACACTGTTCATTACACTGTTAAGTTATTTTTTTATGTACTGCAACATGCCATCCCCTCATATTGCCAGCCTTGGTAATATCAATATTGTATGATAACGCATGGGAGAACGTGTGTTCCTTCTTATCTTCCACCTGTCAGCCTTTTATCCTTCACCGACTTATCCCATCTCTTCTGACTTCTCTCCCTCTCACTTTAAATCTCTTCTAACTTTTCATCTCACGTTCTTTATGTCCCTCTTATGTTGCCGACTATTGGTGATGCTAAATGCAAGTCCATCATAAAGAAGAGCGGAGGAAGGGATATGTGCCCTCACCGCGGAAACATGGCATGGTTGTATGATGTCGTCGATGTGGTCGAAAGTCTAGATTGCGCGAGAAGGACCTTCTCATTCAGGTCATGGCGGTAATGGGATGTTATTGTACCATTTGCGGTGTGAGTAGAGGCAACAATGTCGTATGTCACGAAATGAGAATGCGATGGCTTGATATCATATCGGATAAGGTATTTGCATGCATATTTTTCATGGCCAACCATTATCATATGTTAAATAAAATATCAACACAAACAAGTCTGATGCAGAGATGAGATTGTCTATATTTTTATCTTCCTTTATGTCATCAACAAGCATTGGATTTGATTCGAAGTAGCGTCCAGACGGATTTTTATATATGAATACAGTTTTTGTTGGAATTACATTTTCGTAGGTAAGCACAAGGTCCCCAACTGCTTCGACGTAGCTTCTAATGCATTCAGAATGCTTCGATGCATTGCATACAAAATTGCACCAGCATCTATTTAGGTGCGACAACATCTGTTTGGGCGTCTCAATGCAAGTGCGGCGACATCTGTTACACCTCTGCCATCTGCTTCATTAACTTAACATGCGATGTGCTGCGGGTTGCTTAAACTTTGATTCATGGACGTGTATCCATGTTGAACAAAAAAACTATGTGAGTTTAAAGGCATGTAGAAAGGTAAAATCACACATCGTAGTTTTGTCGTCTCTTTTCCCAAGCGAAGGACATTCAGCACATATGTTTTTATTATCTCTCCGTGCAAAAGAAGCTCCATTCTCACTATCCAAAAATAAACACTTCATCAATTTTAAGGGTGATAATATTAGTCTTTGTTTATCCAAAGATCGAACTCTACCTTATTAGGAGATTATGGCAATCGGTCTATTATTTAACGTGGTTTATTAGGTTTTAGAATGCAAAGATTTTTATGCCCGTGGACTTCCATTTAACATTGATCTTTTTTGGTTCACATGCTTCATTTTTAATTATACTTCAGGCAGTTAGTTTCATCCAAACTCTTCTGGATCTTTTTATACGAAGATGTGATATAATACGTACCGTAGAAAATGTATACGGGGTTTGTCTCGAATCCCGGCATTATAGTAAGATCTAATATCGGTAGCTACGGATGTGGGTAAGTACATGTCCACAATAAAATTGTAACATTAGTTGATATTATATAATTATAAAAGTTGTAACATTAGCTAAAATTTTATAAATATAAACAAGTTCACTTGTATTCCAATACAAATACTTTGAAGCATCATAGGCAGTGAATAGAATAATTTAAAAAAATATAACATAAATTTTCCATTAATAATTGAGTTTAATAGAGAAATAATTACTATGTGATTTTATGGTAGAATTTAAGTCATTTCAAGACGCGTCTCAAGGGCATCCTGATAAACATTGTGATTTTAATAATAATATTTTAAGAATGTATAAATAGCTTCCGACTTTTTATCTATTATATATTTCTCATAGCAAAGCACAGGTTTGGCACTAGTTTATCCTTAATCGACTGCTCAAGTTTAGTATTCCTATCATTCTTATCCGATTCATCTTTTTCCTCATCCTTTATTTCCTCATCCTCTTTCATAATTACTTGTGTTGAGATATGATCGACTGAAGGTGTAAAATTAGGCATGAGATTTGTAATTATAATATGCGGTTATTCATATGTACGAGTAAAAGCATCATCAAAAACTTTTTCCATTACCATCTCATCATTATCCACATAATTTCATGACTTTATTTCGAGGATAATTAGTATAACCATCAGATTTTATTTTCTTGGACACGTATGAAATATAAAATACTTGATCGACTTGTAAAGTCAAATCAACTGATTTATATTTGCATATGCATTTTTCTGAAAATCAGATTTTATTTTCTTGGACACGTATGAAATATAAAATACTTGATCAACTTGTAAAGTCAAATCAACTGGTTTATATTTGCATATGCATTTTTCTGAAAATCACATCAACCGTACTATATCTTATATCGATGCTCACCTCATTGTTTGGATTGTACCTGCCGCATAAAAATAAAACCAGTTTATTGCATCATGGGATACTATACTCTAATTCAATACTTCTTTAAAAACATGATAATAGTCGATACTAGGGTGCATACCCGCGCTTCGCGGCGGAAAATAAAATATATTCTACATCATCTTAATGTGTGAGCATCCTTGCCTTTAATATATTTATAAACTAACCTATAATTATCGTAATTATGATTATAAAAATACCAACATAACATTTAAAAATGAAATCGAAAGAACATAAATTAAAAAAAATATGAGATATTTACTGTTTTCAATAACAACTTATATATGATCCTTAAAAGTTTACCATTTGATTATGCAAAATACATCCCAAGTTACCACAATATTTTAAGATTTAAATTATTATCCATTATAGGTAGTTGTGATAAGAGGTGTTATCATTGTCATTAATTTAATATAAGTATTATTTTAGATGGAATTTAAATTACATACAAAAAATGATGGTATATAAATTCAACAATAAATAATATAGAACATATAAGACCATAATGGCACTCATAAGGAGAAATAAAATATTAGCAATCAATTACCATATTTAAATCGAATTTGCATAAAAATGTGATGAAAAATATAATTGTCACAATTCATTTGAATAAGAAGTCCACTTATTAAATTTAATTATGGTACGATTTATTATCATAGTCTTTAATGTAACATATATATATTATCAACCATGAATTTATATTATATACATAAGATGGGCAAATTTAAATTCAATATTGGCTTAGAATGCATGTAAAAATGTCTTATATTTTGAAATACAATATCAACAAACAATAATAGTATTTGTGATTTAATGTGAGTAGAAATGTGATCAATGCTATGATAGTATAACTTTAAATCTAATAACAATGAATTTATGAATGTGAATGTGGATACAACTGATTATAGAGTTCAAAGAAATGATACAAACAAATATGTAAGTATAAATATAAATATAATAAATATAAAGGAAAATATGAGATTTATACTTTCTAATTTAGCAAATATATTAGAGGAGAGAGAAAAGATTATACAAATATTAATATAATAAATATAAAAGGAAAATATGAGATTTATAATTTTTACATTAACAAATATATGAGAGGAGAGAGAAAATACATGGGAGAGAGAGGGGAGGGGATGGCATTTGAGAGAGAGAGAAATTGAGAGGAGATAGGGAGAGAAAGAACCGTAGTGGAGACAGAATGAGTGGAGAGAGATCTTGGTGGAAAGGGGGGAAGTCGTTGAGGAGAGGGGGAGAAAGTGAGTGGAGAGAGAAAGAAAGAGGGAGAGAGAGAGAGAGATCAAGAGAGGGAAGAGAAAGGGAGAGTGAGAATTTGGAAATGGTTGCAGCCACGTGGAAGATGAGGGAAGAGGGAAGCAGAAAACCCACTATTAGTGTGGGTTATAGATGATCCTCTCTGTAACTTGATCATCTCTCACCACTACGCCATAATTCTGAATGTTAATACTATTTGGAATCAGTTGTATGGAATCGATAAGCACTCCTCCAACATCCACTATAAAAATGAGTACGATATATGTGACACCATATATAAAATTTATAAGAATATGACTTTTCAGACCATCATAAAATAAGTTATTCATTCCTTGAATGAATATGAGAATGTTTTTCAAAATATTTTTTGCTTAATATTATACTAGTGCTTACCCGTGGGGCGAATTAATGTTGGATTGGTCTACTAAATATGAATGTGTTACCATGTGCATTTGGATACGATTATTGTGAATTTACTCAATTTGTACAACCGAATGTGAGGAACCCATGCAAAAGCATATGTATAAACATGTTTAAAAATAAAGTTGTTGGCGTTTATATTCAAGTTATGATTTTACATCTTCAAAATTCCTGAATTATAAGCATATTATAGGGGATTTACCATCTCTCGATCAGATACAACAATAGGAAAAACAACGAGCTCTTCTTCTATTGATTTTTGTATAAAGAGTTCGTTACAAACACAAAGGAGAAGACCAATTCTTCTTTCGCCTGCTTCATATGATTTTTTGCGAGTACATGCGTTAAATCCCATGATCTATTTGCTGCAAGTTGGCAAGGAGCACTCAGCATATAACATTCCCCGCTCTTGATACATCAACTAATGGAAGATCTCTCTCATAAAATGGAAATAAGAAAACAAAGAACCAATCATAATGTTACTTCCGCATTGCATGCGATCACTGTCAGATGCACATCAGAAGTCCAAGTTTTTTTCTTTAATAAGATTACTAAGCACTTTTTTCTTCTGTAATCTCAGTTCAACTGCAATTTTAGTTTTGTCCAACGTCTTTTTCTTGATCATCAGAATAGTAACTTCAATTTATATTAACCCATAAAGTTCATTTAATAATGAAGTTTGTTAGAAGTCTATGAAGCACTCTTATTTTTTATTTTTTCAGAAATACTCATACTTCTTTTAGGTTAAGAACTTATGAGGTGCTTTATTATCAAATCTCTATTGCAACATATTTCTTTCCATCTGTAAGTTAAGTTTGCCTTATATTATCCGGGCCTTTTCATGTATACGATTAATGGAAATTTCGTAATTCAAGTCCAATGATTCGGCGAGCATCCCATCTTTTATTGGCTTAATATTTCATATTCATGGTTAACAGTCTGTGAATGTGAACTTTGTTCACATGTACAAGGAAGCAACAATATATCCGCAAGAAACATAGCTTCTTGAACACATTGGGGTGATTATTTACTGTTTGTTTTCTAAAGTTCCCTTTGGAATGGGCAAAGTTCTAATGTAACATAGAATGAAATTTAGAAAGTCATGAAGCCTTCGAAGTTATACTAAAGTAGTCTATTTGAATCAGAGCTTTATAACCTATCTGTAGTGCGGCCTTATGTGAACATTTGAAGAATGAAGATCTAATCATATAAGTTACATGAATGTGTGGCCTTAAAAAAAAGTTACATGAACGTGAGGACATTAGAGGCATGGAAAGAAGACATAATCGAGCCTTTTGCATACCAGAGAATGAAAGACATAATTGTCAAAAACACATCTTTGACAATTATGACAAAAAAGGTCATGCCTTTTATTTACAACATATGTGTAGATTATTTTCATATTGTAATGGGGATGGGTAGAAATCTAAAAAGATCCAAACTGAGGTAGTGGAAACAACTTAAAGGATAAGAATATACATTTATTGCAATCAAAGTGTAGAAACCAAATGTATTACCAAATGACATAAGATCTAAAAATATTTAGAATATGAAACCAAAAAAATGTTGAATAATAGTGTACCATACATAGTTCATATCATGCTTAATTGGAGAAGAGATTCTAATTTTTAAGACTTCCTCTTCATTAAATCACAGGAATAGAGCCACACTCACCAAGAAACACATCAATATAATATGATATACAACATTTTCCTATTGTCAGAAATCACATACCTCACAATTAGACAAATTCATCTACAAATATTTACCAATTTGCAAGTATTTTTGAAGATGGGCTTCAACATATCGATGGCAACTGTGGAGGTCAAAACACGGTGGTGTCTCGCGGTCATGTTGGTCCTTGAAATGGACGAAGTTGTGGTAGTCAAAGTTAATGAGGCCCATGATGTGATTTTAGCGAAGGTGAGTTTTCACCAAGGCATTCTCAAAATCGTCGTTGGAGGGTATGAACAATAAATGAGGGTATGAACAATAAATAAAAGGAACAGTAACACATGAGATCCATATAAATTCTACTTATGCAATTCATATTAAAACAAACACATACAAATTTCCGAATATTGAAGTTGGATTTGTATTCATTCCTACAATGAAACAATCCCGTCAAATACCAGTAAGCAAAGACTTTGTTCGGAAGAAAATTCATGACATTTTGTGCTCATTATCTGCCATAGCTTCCTTGTTCATGGATACCATTCAATCGTTTTCCACTAAACACTAACTCAAGATTTGCATCTCTAGCTAAACACCTATATAAAATGCAACAGTCCCCTCCAATATAAATCTGACAATACACAATTATATGCTTACAGCCATACATGAAGAGATCATTCTGATCTATAGAGATAAATTAAGAATCTTTTCAACATATATGCATAAGGTATCTTACAAGTAGTAAAATAAAACATTATATGATATGCATAAACTTCAACACTATACTAATGACGACAAAAATAACACATTGAATTAACCAGTCATAGTACTTTTGAGAACCCAAAAGAGAAAAACATGGAAGTTGATTTGTTGGGACAGATCTAAAAAACTTAAAAATCAACAACTCAGAAAATCTAGAAGATACACGACAATCAAATCCAACAGGAAAGTAATATAGAAAAACAGTAATCTTTCGGTATGAAATCAAAGTTCTAACTATACCCAGCATCATTGAAGCCCCTCTTCCAATTCCCTTCCCTACTCCAGGGATCGATCCACGAAAGTTCTTCTCCAACTTCATGCAAATATGCGATGTCAGATGGTAGATGTGGTATTCACAATACCACCTCACCACCAAGTTAAGGAGCCTCCATTGTAGCCGACAGGGAGATGTGGTATTCCCCATTGGAGATGTTTTCGTTGATTCCCCTTCCCTCGCATGAACCCTTGACAGTGAGGCTTCCACATGAGCCTCACTGTCATCTGACCTCCTCGTCGGTAACTCGATCGATCAAGGAGGCGATGGGGCCGGAGAGGACATTTTGGGCGACGAAGAAGTACCTGAGGCGGCGGAGTGATGGGAGATCAGAGAGGCTGGCTTGGAGGAGTGAAGGGGTTTGGAAGGCAATGTGGAAGGAGCGGTCGTGGGATCTGCTCGGTCGTGATCTGGACGGAGGCTGGGGTCTTGTTCATGCAAGTCGGATGGGGAGCCGCACCTCCGTATCGCACTGGGTTAGGCTACGGTTGGGTCAGCCACCAAATCATCGGACGCCATGGATTGAGGAGAAGCTCTAGGGTTATTGCTCGAGGTGTCTTGATTTGGGGGGGGGTGTACCACGTTAGAGACGGGGAGTTTGTAGGGTTTATCAGGGTCATCCACAGATATGGAGCCATAGCTCCGTTGACGAAGGCATGGAAAGAAGGGGAGCATACAGAGAGTAGCCGCCTTTGACAGCGTCACGGTAGGCATGTAGGAGCCGGAGAGGCGAGCATCGAGGAGGAGAAGGGGGTGGGAACGATAACCCTAAACAAGGAGCTGCACTAGTGAGGAGGCGAGAATTCTGACAAAAATTAAGGATAAAAGTGGAAACACTGGTGGAACATGAGGGGTAACATTGGAAGATATGACCAAGGCTAAGGACGAAAATGGAATTTTTTGCACAAAAATTAATAGGGAGCACGTGGGCTTTAATATATGTATAGATTTCTTATGGATGATACATTATAAATTTTTCTCAATATTCTCTAAACAAATTTAAGAACCAGCACTTTTGTCATTAGATATTATGCATTTTTAGGTATAAAAATGCACTTAATAAATGGTGTAATTGATAATTAAGGTCTATCGCAGGTCTGAATACGCCTCACACAAGGTAGAGACGAAGTCGCTGTGGCGAACCGCAATAAATCCTAATTAATCAAAAATTAACCCACGACAATCAAATAAAGCAATGCAAGTGAATGTGGAGTTAAAATTTATTATAACTCTACATAAATGTGTATAGTGTGCAAGTGTGTAGAGGTCGAACACAGGGAGCAAGCAAGATAGATCAAGGAAAAGTGCGCAAAAATGAATGTGATCACATGCCTACCAATATGCAAATTTTTGTTGGTTTTTAATTTTAAATTTTTTTATGTTTTTAATTTTTTTTTATATTTTGATTTTTAATTTACTGATTTTTGTATTTTCTTTTTATATTTTATATATATTTTTTTATGTTTTTATAAATAGAATATATACACCATATAAGAAAAGAGAATAATAGAGTATTTATAAAAACAAGGCAAAATAACCAAAATTCAGAAAATAAAATGTTTTTGGTCTTTTTATAATTTTATAATGTATTTGTGATTTTTATAGGTTTTTCTGAATTTATTTGGTATTTTTAAAAGACAAAATACTAGAAAATAGTGAACTAAGCTACTGGCTGAAATTAAAATGAGGATTAAAAATATCAAACAGTGTCCAAAATTCCTCAAATTAATTTTAAATAAAGGTAATAAAATAAGGAAACTACGAAAACTGAGATGTATTTTTTTGGATTTTTCTTGAATTTTTTAGATTTTTAGGCAGATTTTTGGAGTTTCTAATTTTTAAGGTTTTTGTCTTGAAATTTTTAATGATTTTTGGACAGGAGTTAAAAGACACTAAAATAGACTAGAGATGATTTTTTTTTGGAATTTTTAAAAGAGTTTTAATATATTTTTGGTATTTTCTAATGCAAATAGTAGCAAAAATACATGTTTTTGAATTTTTATAAATATGAAAATGCAATAAAAATGCAAAACAAAAATATGGCGTAAATCTACAATGCAACAGGAGCTTAAACTAATTTTTTGGTGATTTTTAGCAATTTATAGATGCATGAAATAAATACAAACAACAAATAAAAACTCCACAGCTGGCAGGGGCATATGTGCAAATATTCAAACATCCAGGGGCCACAGTGCAATTTTACACAAAATATATAACTAATGAATCGATTTCCAGGACTAAATCCAAATAACAAAAGCCGCTAGGGCACAAGCGCAATTTTTCCAACCCCACGCGTGACTGGCACGCGCTTGGGAAGGACCTAAATGTAATATACAAAACTTCCAGGGGCTTACATGCAATTTACCCAAAAATATTACACGTGACAGAATACTTCCTGGACTAAATCGAAATAACTAAACCTGCAAGGGGTCCAGTGCAAAATCACCACCACCCCACGTGCACAGATCACGTGAGGTGACGTGGACTGGACCTAAATGCAATTAAACAAAGTTTAGGGGCCTAGATGCAAATATTACAAAAATATTTAAACTACAGACAAAATTTTATGGACTAAAAATAAATACAAAAAGAGTCTGGGTGTCGATGCAAAATACCCAGATCATGCGCGGATCGAACGGTTGAGGGCGCTCCACTTGCCACACGTTACGCCCTCGTGCGACGATGACGCTTCGCGATCCAACGCTCTGGATTAGATCTCCTTGGCTGATCGGACAGTGGAGCTTCTGGGAGATTCAACGGCTCCTGTGCAATCTGGAGGGCGGCTGAGATCTAACGGCGGAGAGGCATGGACAAAGAACAGGGAAGCAACGTCAGTGAGGCGAGCTTCCCCGCCCTCGATCGGCGGCCTCCGGCGTTCCTTGGGCTTCAAACGTGGCCCGCAACCTCCTGCGGTCCTCCTCTAGCTCTTGGGGGCTCCAGAAAACCTCAGTGACGGCCGAGGCTCGTGAGGGAGGGCAGCGGAGCTGGGAAGCTTCACGGGACTCCGGCGAGCGCCAAAATGAGCCCCAGGCTCGAGTCAAAGGGCTTTGACCTGCAAAAGGACATGAGAGTGTCCAGGGCAAAGTGCTTGGACCCCGCGGTGGTATAGTGGCGGCGTGAAGCGGTGTGGGGGGTACTCGGCTGGAGGTGCACTCCGGCGAGGTGTACGCAAGGGTGATTTGATGGATGAAACGTGAAATTCCTTGTGGGGAAATGATCCTAAAGCTAAGGCGGATAAAATGGGCGAAAGAAATGGAAGAAAAATAAGGACCTCGAAGGTGTTGAACCTGAGGTAGGGGGTACCTCAACGCCGGAGATGGCGGAGGTGGTGGAGCCTCCTCGGGTGTCGCTCGACGGGCCTGAAGGGCTCCAAAGGAAGTTGTCACCTTCCTTGAGCGTTTGAGCGCAAGATTGGGAGCTAGACCTGGGAATGAGGGGTTCAAAGGAGGCTCGAAAGTCGGGGGTGCACTATATGTGGTTTGACTCTGCGGCTCTGGTGCTCCAAAGGACGAGGGAGATCCATGAGATCATTGATTCCCGGCCCGAGGAAAATCAAGGGTGTGAAAGGCTGATTATCGAGGAACAAAAGTTACAAAAGGAGCATCATGAAAGAGTGCAAGGAAGAGCCTCGATAATTTCGCGAAGTTGGCTCGAAACTCAAGTCTGTCAGGTCACAGCAGGGGGAGGACAGCCAGTTGACCGGGAGGGTCAACACTGACTGGCGCCTAGTTGGTCCACGTGTACCAACCAGGAAAAACTCCCGAGAAATGTTTTGTAAATTCAATAAAAATTATAAAATGAATTAATTAATTTTTTATTATTAAATGAAAAATATTTATCATTTTATAAGATATTTTAATATGATTTTTAATTATTTTTATGGGGTATAAAAATATAAGTTACCTATTTAGGCTTATATAGGTATGTATATCTATATAATTTATTATTTCATTTTTATTTAATGTATTTAATTTTATTTATTTTGTATGGGTTTATAAATTTATAAGATATTTTTATACACTTAAAAATATTTTTATTTTATTTTTTTGATATATTTTGTACACTTAATAAAATATAAGTATTAATTCTGTAGGTATATATATAGGTATTATACCTATGTATTTTATATACAAGTATTTTATTTTGAGTTTTCTTTGAGTTTTTATTCTAATTTTAATGTACGCATATAGTATAAATAATATTTAAAGAATTATAAAAATAAGAAATTATAAAAATAATGAATAAATAATAAAAAGAATATTTTAGTCTGGACAAGTGTACAATAAGGGTCCAAAACTCAACTTTCAAACCGCAGCTCCGCCAAATGCGAAACCTCTGCCATTAAATAGATTATTTTAAATTATATACAATTAAAGGTGAGTTTGATGCATTTCGAGCTTTTATTTGGGAGATACAGGTCTGAGAAGTTGGAATTCTGGATTTTTATTCAGATCATAACTTTTTATCTGTACATTATTTTAGAGTGAAATCAATTTTGTATTTTTCTTTATTTAATTATCTACAACTTTCATGTAAAAAGTTTCTTTATTAGAGGTATAAAAAGTGAAACCAAAAATAGGTCCCAAAATGAATAAAGAATTAATAAAATGAATAGGTATTTTTATTGTATTCTGACCCTTATCTCCCCCTACTTTATTCCTTGTCGTCCTATTCATCTAGATGTCTAGGTCTCGGGGTTTCGGGTCATAAAATATTTACAATATTTTATTCTTTTTCTTTTCTTTTATTTATTCTATAATTTTGGCTTTAAATACAGTATTTTATGCACTATTTACATGCACATGCATGAATGCTAAGATGCGGGAATTAAGGGTATTTACACGCATTTGCTAGGGTTTTTGAGGACAAAATGATCGAATAAAGATGATGAAATGTAGATTCATCATCCCCATATACCTTACCTTTGCTAGTCCCTAGCAAACACTTATGCAATAAGTGCAGAAAAGAAAAATAAAGAAAAGAAAAAGAAGAAAGATGGATGAAGTTTAATTATCAAACTTGTCTTCACAAAATCAAAGTTTGGAGCTTAAGTCGGACCTTTGGAATTTTAGTGCGGTCGGAACCTTAATGAGAACAGGATTTGAAATCCAACAGCCTTCGAGAATCCCAAAACTCTGCTCAAGTCTCCTCAATAGCCAGGTCAGAAATATCTCGACTCATACGCAAACCCTTATGACTATGAATCTGACTCGTACAGTGTAAATGGTTGTGGCTCTCCCCAGCTAGAATGACAAAGAGACTGACTTCTCTAGTATGACAACCCAATGATTCCCCAATCCAGTGACTCCTTCCTCGAGGAGCGAGGTATTCTCTTCTAAGTTCAAGTGGCAACCAGCTCAAGAGGAGGGGGTGAAGAGAAGAATGGACAGTAGCCAGTGTAGCTACCAATCCTAGGATGCAAGACTAGTGTAGTCAAGTCATCCAGCTGCAGGCTCACATGATTTGACTTTGGAACTCAAGCTTGCTTATTGACTTTACAACGTATGTACATACTTTGCAGGCATTTATTTTTGTACAAGCCTGTCCATTTTTTTTGAAGTACTATATACAGCAGCATTTACATAAGGAGTTTTTCCTCTTGAGCCAGTAGACTATCCCTCTTTTGAAGCTTTATCGCAACCTACACTCTCCTGTTTTTAGACTTCCTCATCACTGGACGGGTTGGGGTGCACTTCCCTCCCTAGAGGAGGACAAGTGTTTCCACTTGTGTGCGTCTCATACCGGCAAATCCAATCCCCTCACCACTCCAACTGAGTTGAGCCATGTGAAAGGTGCAGATGTCCAAGTTAGGTCGTTATCAACAAGGGTCGTGTGTGTGTTTCGAAATACTCTACTTAGGCAGTCAAGAATCCATTGAACCAAGTCTCATGATCCTCAAAGAATTAAGTCAACTAGACCTGAAGTACCTCAAACCTAGTTCCTAGAAGGTTCCTGTTATTAGGTACATTTTAAGGTCCAATCAAACTCCAATCTCCGGATTTTACTTAGACTCGTTCAACTATTAAACTCAATCCGAAAAATGATAATGCTATGCAGAATGCAGAAAATATTTTTGTGATGCAATTTTCAGAGATTTTGAACTTTTTATGGGTTTTTGAAAAGATGATGATGCATATGCATTTTTTTATTTTTTCAAAAAGATTTTTCAAATGTTTTTGGATTTTTGAAAACAAATATTTTGGCTAAAAGCTAGGTACAAAATATTTACACGGAGTGCTTCTTATATCTACAAGAAGTGGATTTTAAGAATTTACAGGGTGAGTGATCAACTTTATACGTATATATGATGAATTCTGGTGTGATGTATATATTCCTCAAACATATTTGACACAGGTTTTTCAAATAAATTTTGAAAATTATAGTCCAAAATAATTTTTGCAACATTTTTACAAGCATGTACACGTATCATTTTGCAAAGGTTTTCAAACAGTATATATAGATTTGTCAAAATATTTTTGCAACCATTTGCAAATCATTTTTCAAACATTTTATTTCACACAAAGAAAATGAAATTTTTCAAACAAAATAATTTTACAAAGGTTAAAAACATGTAACAAAAAGTTTTCCAAAATAGTTTTCAAAAGATTTTCAAACTATTTTTCAAACATTTTGCAAAAAAAAAATTTCACCTGATTTATTAATCAGTAAATACAAAAAGAATTTGAGGAATAATCAACATCTTTTTATTAAGGTTTTTTTAAATGACTTTTAAAGAATTACTGGCCATATTATTAAGAAAGTACGAGTTATGGCTAAAGTATATATGTAGTATATATGACCCCCCTAAACTTAGCTTGAGCTATGTCCTAATAGATCGGAGAGAAAAGAGAAGACATAACTCATACTTAGTATAGAAAAGTCTAAAGAATAAAGAAATAAAGGAATGAACAAATGAGAAGTTGACCGTCCCCCCTATACTTAGGATCAAGTAATCCTAAGTATAGCAGACTGTACACAAAGTAGGGAGGGTCAAGGGTGGGAATGAACAGATCGTACTCAGATTGTCTCCCCCTATTCTTAGGGTAAGATATCCCTAAGTATAGACAAGAAGAAGAGACAATGGAGAGGATCAAAGAATGGAGAAACTCGGGGTGCACACCCCCCTTTACTTAGGACAAAGTGTGTCCTAAGTACAGAAAACTGTCTACAAGGGGTGACACCTTTCTGATACAAAAAGAAGATAGAAAAGGAAAAGAAGAAAAGAAGAAAAGAGTATATCATAGCTCAGTGTGTGTACCCCCCTATACTTAGGACAAAGTGCGTCCGAAGTATAGCAAAATCAAAAGATGGAGTCGGGGTAGCAGACATAACGGAAGAATGAAAGAATGATATAGACAGATGGATCTATACATCAGAAAATGGGATTGATCACCATGTATGAGATGCAAATGATATGAGTTAAAGAGCGCATCTCATACCAGAAGAATGGGGGCAACGTCAACGGTCGGCGGATCATGATCTAGATATAGCTTCAGGCGTTGACCGTTAACACGAAAGGTAGAGGAAGATGACGGCTCGGATATATCAATACTACCATTGTCATGTACCTTCCGGACCACATATGGACCTTTCCACTTACTCTGCAATTTCCCTGGAAATAATTTCAGCCTGGAATCAAACAACCATGCGTGCTGATCGGGCTCAAACTGTTTATGGCTGATATGGGAATCGTGTCATGTCTTCACTTTTTCCTTATACTGTAGGCTGTTAGAAAAGGTTGTACCTCTCAACTCCTCCAGGGCTGCCAACTCTGCTTTCCTCTGTTCTCCTATACTCTCGAGATCTAATAATAACTCAGTGACTGCCCATAGTGACTTGTGCTTGATCTCCACTGGTAGATGGCATGGCTTGCCATAGACGAGACAAAAGGGAGATGTCCCTAATGGAGTCTTGAAAGAAGTCCGATAGGCCCACAAGACCGAGTCCAAAAGCTGTGACTAATCCTTTCGATCTGGGCGGACAACCTTCTGTAAAATAGTCTTGATCTCCATGTTCGATACTTCAGCAAGACCATTAGTCTGAGGGTGATACGGCGTGGCCACGATGGTCAATGTTGAACTCATCTGCAAGGGCCATAACCTTGTCATTGATAAAGTCAGGCCCCCATCTGAAATTAGAACTCTAGGTACCCCGAACCGTGAAATGATATTTTTCCTCAAAAAGCGACACACGGTCTTAGCATCTGCGGCTCGAGCGGCGATAGCCTCAACCCATCGGCTCACATAATCCACAGCAAGCAAAATGTACACAAACCCCTGACTCTTAGGAAATGGGCCCATGAAATCAATACCCCATGCGTCAAAAACCTCACAAAAGTGAATGGGCTGCATGGGCATCATGTCTCTCTGTCCACAAGTACCCATCTTCTGACAGTCAGTACATCTCTTCACGAATTCATCTGAATCCTTGAAGAGAGTAGGCCACCAAAGGCCAGATTGGAGCACCTTTTGTGCTATCTGTCTCCCAGAATGATGTCCTCCTGCCTCAAGCTTGTGGCAGTAGGTGAGGACGCTATGCTTCTCTTCGTGAGGAATGCACCTCCTCCAGATGCTATCCCCTCCTTCATGATAAAGGACGGGATCCTCCCATGGTAAAACTTGGCCTTCGCCAGGAAGGTCTCAAGTTTCTGCCTGGCCAACCTTGTGGGATCGTCTTGGCAACAAGATACTTCACAATGTCGGCATACCATGGGAGCGAGGTGATAGCCAAGATCGCCTCATCTGGAAATATCTTTGTAATAGGTGCGTTGGGCTCAGATTCCTCAAAGTTCTCTAAGCGGGAGAGGTGATCCGCCACCACATTCTTAACTCCAAGTTTATCCATAATCTCAATATCAAACTCTTGGAGCAGAAGGATCCATCTGGTAAGGCGAGCATTGGCATCCTTCTTGGCCATGAGGTACCAGATGGCGGTGTGATCGGTAAAGATAGTCACTCTAGATCCGAGAATATATGATCGATATTTATCCAAAGCAAAGACTACGGCCAGCATCTCCTTCTCTGTCACAGTATAATTCCGTTGAGCGGCATCCAAAGTCCGGCTGGCGTAGTGAATGGCATACGACAATCCATCCCTCCTCTATCCAAGCACAGTCCCAACGGTAAAATCAGAAGCGTCTGTCAGTGATCTCGAATGGGAGAGACCAATCGGGAGGCTGAAGGACAGGAGCCGTGACAACCATATTCGTGAGAGTCTCAAAGGACGCGAGACACTTATTATCTACATAACTCGGTGTATTTCGTCAGCAAATCAGTAAGCGGTCGGGCAATACGACTGAAGTCCTGAATGAACCGTCGGTAGAAACCGACATGCCCCAGAAAAGACCGCAATTGACGCAGATTGGACTGTGGATTTAGTTTTTTAATGATATCCACCTTGGTCGGATCGACCTCCATGCCCATGTTGGATATGATATGACCAAGGACTGTCCCTTGAGTCACCATGAAGTGACTCTTCTCCCAAGACAAGACAAGATTGACCACTATGCAGCGCTGAAGCACACGGTCTAGGCAGTCAAGATAAGCATCAAACCCATCGCCATAGACCGATAAGTCATCCACGAAGACCTCTAAACAGTCACTCACCATGTCCGAGAAAATGAACAACATGCACCTTTGGAATGTCGTAGGTACGTTAACATGCCAAAGGGCATCCGTCTGAAAGCACAAGTCCCAAACGGACAGGTGAATGTCTTTTTCTCCTGGTCTTCGGGCGCAATGGCCACTTGATTGTAACCGGAGTACCCGTCAAGAAAGCAATAGTGACTCTTCCCAGCAAGCCTCTCGATAATCTGATCAATGAATGGCAGTGTGAAATGATCCTTCTTGGTGGCCTGATTCAATTGTCTGTAGTCCACACAGACCCTCCAAGAAGTGGGTACTCGGGTAGTTATCTCCTCTCCAGACTCACTCACAACTGTAGTGATACCCGTCTTCTTGGGTACCACATGTAATGGACTAACCCACTTGGAGTCGGAGATGGGGTAGATAAAATCGACGCTCCACCACTTCGATATTTCCTTCATGACCACATCTTGAAGATTCAGGTTCAGCCTTGGCTGGAACTCACGCAAAGGCCTAGCGTCCTCCTCAAGATAGATGTGACGGGAGCACAGAGCCGGACTAATCCCCTGGAGATCAGCTATACTCCATCCTATCGCCTTGAGATTTCTTTCAAGAACCTCCATCGGACGAGATTCTTTCTCTCCAGTCAAACCTGCTGAGATAATAACTGGGGTGCATATCTGGCTCACCCCGCAAGGAATCTATACTTCAGCGATTGCAGCAAGGGTTTCAGTTCTGGACAACTGGGAGGTGGCAGATCTAGCTTCTGATATGTCTGTGTGAAAGCTACCAGGTCTGCATGTGAGAACTCTCGCTGCGAATGAGAATCCGACGAAGGGAACCCTGTTGAATCATCTATGAACTGTACTGGCTCACACTCTATCCTAGATGTCGGCTCAGAAGGAATCAGACACGGCAAATAGTCATCAAAATCATCCCAATCAATGTCTGAATCCGAGTGATCTGAACTAGAAGAACAAGACTGAAACTCAGCATCACCACTCGTCCCACAACTGTCAGCCTCGAAGGTGTCCTCATCCAGGGGTGTGCTCTCCAGGCTCTCAACTGCCATAAGCTGTAAATAGAGTGAATCTGTAGGCAAGGCGAGAGTCTGTGCTACAGGATCTATCCAAATGGATTCATCATCTGTCATCACAAAATCGCACTCCTAGTGGACGTCTAGCCCGTCCTCTGTCATCTGCGCGGTATCACTGGACTGCTCTGAGCATGCAGATTCTCTCGCTCTAGTTTCCTCGATCGTCTCTATTTGTATGATCTCGCCCTCTAAGAGAAAGCATACCTTCCCACTATCATGATCGGTCACTGCCTAGCAGTGGCCAAGAATGGGTGTCCAAGTATGATGGGGGCATCGGTTACCGACTCAGGGATCTCCATATCCAATACAACAAAGTTCACGGGGAATTTCAGGCCCTTAATGGTAACGACCACGTCTCTCAACAACCCCTTCAGCCTCTTAGTCGACCTATCAGCAAACTGAAGAACTGTCCTGCTCCGAAGAAGAGGACCAAACTTGAGTCGGTCGAGTAAGGCTGTCAGAAGGAGGTTAATAGAAGAGTCGTTGTCTAATAGAGTACGATCGAACCGCTGCTCCTTAATCTTGCATCTGACATAGGGAGCTCCTGCATCAGGTCTCTTGGCTGGCAATCGGTTCTGAATGGTGCAACAAGTAGAATGGGTGAGCACATGGATCTGATCTCTGTGGTTCCTCCTCTTCCTACGGACTGTAGTCTTCTCTCTCAAACTCTTTTGGAAGAGGGGGATGTGCTCAAGTGCTTCCTGTAGAGTCAGCTGGATCTGGAATCTATCAATCATCTGGTTGTTGAACTCTACCTGTTGAGTCTTTTTGGGATTTTCTCTTTTATTCCTCTTCGCCAAGCGGAGTGCTTGCGGGAAGGGGACGGTGGGGACCTCCTAAGATGGAGGACTAAGAATAGGTTCCTGTGCCTGTGAAGGAATATAATCCATACAATGATCATCATGCAACACATATGGACCTGAAGTGGATACAGAAACTTTTCCTGTATTCATATTTTTGTTCTTTTTGTTACCACGGTCCTGAGATACAAAAGGTGGCAACACTACATGTGGGAGCTCAACAAAATTAGAAGTGGTGACATCAGTACCACCAATGGCATCTGACTTCGCGGCATCAGCACCGTGCTCTGGCTCTGCATCAAAAATGGTGGCTTCAGCACCACCGTCTGCATCGGGTATCACGACGGCCTCAGCACCGTCATCTAGATCTCCATCATTGGTGGCATCAGCACCACCATACTCACCTGATCCAGAGCAGCACCGAGTACATCTCAGAATCGTACTTGAGACGCTACGTCAGCACCAGCTTGATGCTAAATTCTCGAAGTGTGACTTTTGGCTTCTGGCAGAGGCACCGGGAAGATGAGGCCGGGAAGATGAGGGCACAAAAGATCTCTAATCATGCCGTTTTAGAAAAAAGAATTGTCAGTCCACCTCACCTCTCTTGGTAGGCAGGGTTCGCGCAGGTCCTGGGAAAGAGCTAACTATGTCCTGGGCTCAGCCATGAAAGCAGCTCCGGGATTCGAGGGAACTACTTTGTGGCGCGGGAGAGCAGCTAAATTGGCTCGGGAAGCAGAGCTTGATTGAATATTTGGGCGCGAAGCCTTGATCACCTATGGTCAGCTACGAGCTGACGATATATAATTCTATAGCTCAGCAAAGAGCTAGCTTTGTCAGCAAACCCGATGTCGTAGGTTCAAATCCTACAGAGCGTGATTTTCTTGTTATTCAGCAGCCCATAACGAACTAATTATCAGAAAAGAACTTCAGAAAATGGTGCGAGAATTTGACCTCCTCTCTGCTTATAACTAGTGTCAATCAAAAAAAGAAATGTTACTCAATTAAAGATCCAACTGATCACCACGTCTTTTTGTAAATATGCAGTTACGAATAATCCCGCCAAAGTAATAGGAATTAGACCTAACACGATTCCAAATAGAAAAACAGCATAAATAATATATATATATCGACTTTTTTGATTTGAGGTGTAGTTGATAAAAAAGAGGGTCAGATCTCTTCCTAAATATTGATCTGAATCATCCCTTAATCTCAATGACAAGAAATTGGCCTTGACCCCTTCTCACTAGTCTCAGTTAAGGAACCATAGAATACTTGGAATCCCGGAAAAATCCTTCTTTTGATGATGTTCATTTAAAACTCATATATTTCAAATCAGTCTTGTTCAAACCAATGAATAGAGCTTCAATTCTAGTTGAAGCAGCCAGTAGAAAACCGAAATAACTAGTTATAGTAGGCATGAAAAAGCTCAACCACATTCCCAAACAAGCAGAGCTCATCTACAGGAAGTGCTTAGCAGGTCCACGCACCTTTTTCTTTTTTCAAGGAGTCCACGCACCTTTCGCTTATCACAGAATCCACAGTCGTACCGTGGGGGATGTAGACTACCCTACCATACTTTTTTCTACCGCTATTATATATCAGGGGGCCTGTTTATTTCTTTCTCTTTATGAAGCAGAGGGAAACTTTGAGATCACATTCTTTCTTTCTATCAGACTGACCTTCTACTACTACTACCCTAGGGATAGTACTATTCCTCACTTACCTCAACCTCTCACCCCTAAGCTGTCAAGAAACCCAGGGGATAGGGATAGGCAAAAGATAGAGCCGGAGTGCGTACAGCACACAAGTACGTGAGTTGCTAGGACCATCCACACCTCACGAAGAAAATCAGCAAAAATCAAAGGTCAAGGGGGCATAAAACAGAGGACGGAAAGGAGGTGCGAGGGAAGAAAGATGACTTTGATCTGCTATGGTACCACTGAACCTCTCCACTTCGGAATCCTAAAGGGAAAGTCACAAGCCGCACATCAGACGGCGTAGATGACTACTTTATAACCAAGAAATGCTCATAAAGGAAGAATACCGTACTTCAATCTACTATTATATTAGAAGAAGAAGGTCGTAGACAAAGAAGAGGACCAGACCGGACACTCGAGATGAACACAGGAGGAAGTGGACGGACGAGCAAAAAACCCGCATTGACCTTATCATCCCTTTGTATTTTGATACATATGCTCCGGTAAAGATTCGACATTAATGCGCGGAAGGTCTATGATTAGGGGTTCCGACAAAAGCCTAGACTGTGGTTTAAATAAGATAAGTACGGAGCGGGGTGTTGACACTTCATTCGTCGACTGCTACCCGCGAAAGATAGCTGGAAGGCTAAAGTCGCTCTCGCTATAGCTGGCAAATGAGATTCTTTCGAAGACCCCCCTGGGCACCTACCTCTCCCATGTGTCGAGCCATTTGGCTTCCCCGCCGGTCTTGCTAACTAACGTACCTCACCCAGAACCCAGAGCCAAGGATCAAAGCCGCTGCGGTCAGACATCACCTATTCCGTTCAACAGTCAAGCGGCCCTCGTATGCTTTCCAGGGAATATATAGTTCAGATGGGAGCGATCCTGGTCAGTCAGTCAGGATCAGGCCCCATCTATGACGCGGCTCACCCGCGCCAGATTTCCCGGACTAGGAAATAATGTGAAACAAAAGTTTTCCCCGACTTTTTTCTCTGGATATTTCAGATCCCTTTTTTTTGTTTTCTAGTTGCGTGAGGATGAAATAACAAAAAAGGCCTCAGACTAATGTGAGGAATGTCTCCCTAAAGTCAAAGACCTATTCTTTATAGTAACTAATATCAATCTATCAGATCTATTTTGATCTCGTCCTCATGAGCTAGGGGGCGCTCGCTCGCCTCTCTTTCCCCTTTTATATAGTATGAATTTGCATGATACTAATTCTGAGCCTGCTAGGCAGTACAGGTGCTTGGTAGTCAAACTTCTCTATGTAACTATCACGTGCCCAGATATTTCTCTCGCAGTGGGCAAGATCAGTCAATTCATGGAGAAACCTGGAACTATAGAAACGGGGATGCAGCAATGATGGTCCTTAGGTAGGTCTCAGTCTGCTCCAGGCAAGGGCCATTCCTCCTATAATCCCGAAAGGGAAGTCTCTTGATGTAGTAGCATACACAGATGCAGACTATGCTGGTTGCCCAAAGGACAGGAAGTCCACGACTGGAGACATATTAGTGGGCCTATGTTGCTGGGAATCTTGTCCATATATATAGCTCGGAGCAAGAAACAAAGAGTTGTTGCCAGGTCTAGTGCAGAGTCAGAATACTGGACGGATGGTGGTAGGTAAGACGAGCCTGCCTTTCGCACGTAGAAGTCCATGCCGACCTCGCTTTGAGCTCTTTCCCTCGTCAGAATGTGCTCCTTATTATAACATTGCATAAGAGTACGAAACTGCATGGACCATAACTCGTAGTTGGTCCCATCCATCTTGACTATGGGAGTCGGGCCCTTGAATGCCCCTGAAGAGGAAAACACGTCACTCTTGACGTCGAACATGATACCAATGATTAGAACCATAGATAAGCTGAGGAGTAGACTGGATATATAATGTCTACACAATCATAAGGAGGAATGGTTGTATCTGTAGACTCCTACAACCATCCTGATAGCCTTTTCGTGTAGGTTAAAGTCTTACAACGTGATTTAGATTACCAAAATCACGTATTTAGACTCAAATCAGACCTGATATCACACAACCCAGCAACACGAAACGCAGGAAGATGCAGGATTCTGCCATATAGCGCTGTTCGCGAGGCCCTCTGAACTCTTCTGGAGTGGGGAGGGGGCAGGCGCGGAGAGGTGGGGCCTGCCACAATCATTTGTTGTACCAAGGTTCTCGTAGGGTGTGACCTACGGGAGGATCGAATCATGTTCCCTTCTCTACGCTTCCACTTTGTCTCATTCATCTCTTTCCTGGTAAGCATGGTTGCACCGGGAAAGCATGTCTGAGGGCCCAGCAGAGTGCTTTCGCTTCTTTCCGATCTCTACGCATTTCACCGCTCCACCGGTCTGTCCCTACCGTACTCCAGCTTGGTAGTTTCCATGGGTTGATTTGACGGCGGACTTGAAAAGCCACGCTTGACGCCCCGGATAAGGCTTGCATCCTCCGTCTGACCGCGCACGGACATAGGTTTGGGTAAACCCTCGGGCCACAAGCCTTGCCTTATAGCGTTCTACACTACCCTATGCTCGTTGCTTTACCGTAAATATCCATTTACAGTTCACAACTGACGCACCAGGCGGGGCAGAAACAATGCTCCAGGGAAGCTCCCTGGGAACATACAGATTTATACGACCCGCTTCTTCCACGAGCTGAAGAGGCTTTTTCGAATTTCCAATCTCTTAGTCCTGAGACGACTTTTCCCGAGCGGGAAATCAGTAACAGTCGACATCATCAGCGGTATCAGTACCGCTTCTCTGCTTATCTGGCGCTCCTAATTCTTCGTGTAGTTGTTGCTCAGATGAGGCGTCACCGACTGGCATTCTACTGCTCCTAGTAGTCACAAAATCAGCATCATACAAAGAAGACATGTCACTCAAATAATCACTAGGATAAGTATCCTATGTGAACTGCACCTGCTCATACTTTCTCTTCAGATTGTTAGGATTAGGCTCGATCTGTGCAGGTATGGCGGCCTTGCCCTTGATGATATCCCTCATCTCCTGCCGGAACTCATCCATTTCCCGCCGGAAGGATGCCTGCTGGTCAGAAATCAAGCGGGTGAAGTCATCTAGAGCTGGGTTTTTGAAGGCAGGTGCCTGAGAATCGGACGTGTTCCCCTGCTGGAAATGAGGTTGTTGCTGCTGGTAGTGAGGAGGATGGGAGTATGTCTGATGAGGTTGCTGACACTGCCTCCACTGCTGTCCCTGATAAACGGGACGAGGACCCTGCTAGTATTGCTGGTGGGCATACTGGAGCTGCTTCTGATGCTGGCAGTTCTGATGGTCCTGAGCTGGAGACTGCTGCTGGGATGAAGTGCCACCAGTACCCCAACGGAATCCAGGGTGATCACGACGAATCCTGGGCTGCTGTTTGTATCGGTCGTACCGAATCCCATTGACTTCCATCAATGGTTCCTGCTCAACAGAGGGTGGAAGAACTGTCAGTGGCTGATCCGGCTGATAGGCCACTATCTGAGTGTCCTGAGATGGTGGTGGCAGTGAGTAGTGCTGTAGCTGCTGGACCGGCCCTGCCTGGATGTGATGGACCTGACGGTACGTAGCAGAGGGTTGGGTTGAGCTGCTACTGCTGGGATCATCCCGTGATCTGGGGGGTTGCACGGACATATGTGCTTCCTGAATACACAAGATCTGTGTCTTCAGGTCACTCATGGTCTATGTCAACTGGTCCATCTGGGACAGCCCCTGACTCTGCTTCTTCTCGAGGATCTCGATGCGGTCCAGCTTCTCAGAAATGATCCCCATGTCGGTAGCGGTGGATTCAGCCTGAGCTGCGGCTGCTGACGGAGTGTGGGGTCCGGCATCGATGCGGGCGATCCTCTGAAATGATCCTGCTCCTTGGGGGGCTTCTGTTGTGTGTAGACTCGGCTTGGGCCATGACTATCGAGTTTTCTTCCATCCCTTCATAAATGGCTCAAACGTCATCTTCACCCTTGGAAAAATAAGATCCACCACAAGAGGCATTTACAAGCCCATGCAGCTCTGGTGTCAGCCCACAAAAGAAACTCTGAACCAAGTTGGGCTTTGATATGTCATGATGTGGACACCGATCGATGAACTCTCGAAAGCGATCCCAAGCCTCGTGGAACTGTTCATTTGGGATCATTGTGAAGTTGCTGATCATAGCTCGCGTTGCATTGGTCCAACCGAGAGGATAATACTTATTCAAGTATGTGGTCCGGAGTTGTGCCCATGATGTGACGTATCTTCCAAGTTGCTTCAGCTAGTAGGCTGTTCTATCAGCTAATGAGAATGGGAAGGCAATCATTTTGATCGTGTCCTCGTCCACTAATCTGTCGTGGACAGTGCTGCAAATCATCTCAAATTCCTGCAGATGGAGATGAGGCTCCTCGGTGGCTAGCCCGTGAAACTTGGGCGGTAACTGGATGGTCTGCGGGCGAAGCTCAAAGTTCCCAACAATGGGGGGAAGCTGGATCCATCGGTGAGTGAGGGTCACAGCTGGGTTATGCAACTGTCTCATGGTCATTGGCGGTGGCCTCTCTTGGTTAGGTTCTCCTCCTTCGCCTGCTGTGTCTGGTATATCACTGCCACCGCCCCCAGGTCTGTCGTCTCTTCCTTCTCGCATCTGTGTTATCTCCCTCATGAGGTCACCCATGAAAACTCCCTGGTCTCTGTACTGTCTCTGCATAGTCTCCAAGGATGCTAACAAGGAGTTGTTGATGGCAGCTTGATCATATAGGAATGGTGGTGTTCGCTGCTCATCTGGGTATTCCTCTCTGTCGTCCATGTCTTGGGTTTCTGCAAAGGCAAACGAACCCATCTCCGGTACCGACAAATTATCTGAGCTCTGTGTTGCACTAAATTCTGACACTCTTGGACTGATGGAAGGAGAAGGGCGGTCGAGGGGGAACAGGGTGGAAGTAAACCCAGGCTCGGAGAGTGGACTCCCCGAGGTAGTCCTAGATGAATAAGGAGGAGTGTCGGATAGCGGTGCCGCTAGAGACAGCCTAAGAGATCTCCTTCTCACCATCGTGATTATTGAGAAGAGCGAGGTTGAGAAATGAAGAAGGGGGGGCAATATTGTGCACAATTGTGCAGTGCTTTTGATCTTGACCTTAATTCAACTAGCCAATCAAACACAATACAAGGTATTCACCAACTCAACGCATGAAGCCGTAAAGGATCGGCTCTTATCTTTGTAGTTTTTAGATTGAATTCAGGCAATTAATCTTTGAACGAGTCCTTAGAGCGCTACGCCTATAGGAGAGAGAGTACTGCCAAAAAAGAATCACGTACTTGTCCTCCTCCTGTGTAACCTGTAGTCTGCACTTTTTGAGGTCCTTGTAACCCTTCTTGGATCCCTACTCAGCCAAAGAAATAGAGGGAAGAAGTCGATAGGCGAAATCGATACTTCGGATCTCGCTCACAACGGAATCACCCGTGAGCGTGCAAGATCCTACTCGGATGCAAGACGATGAGACAGACACCCCCGTGAAGGTGTGGCCTATCTCAATACTTCGGACAAGGTCAATGCTCTACACAATAGAGAGTCATCAATGTCGACCAAGCCCTACTCGTCTACGTATGATAGTAGTGCCAATACTTCAGAAATCCAGGCGATACACAAGGCAGCCATGGACTGGGTTTTGGGCTCTAATCCTTACGAAGCCGCTCACTCACTTGGAAGGAGACCTTTCCATGCAACCTGAATACAACTGAGGGATTTTCTAACCCTGAACAATGTGTCTAATTAGCCAATTTTATTTAGGTCAAGTTTTCTTTAGCAGTCCCTTTTTTAATTTTTTTGG
The DNA here is from genome assembly GCA_037367405.1 of Ottelia alismoides. Taxonomy (NCBI): domain Eukaryota; kingdom Viridiplantae; phylum Streptophyta; class Magnoliopsida; order Alismatales; family Hydrocharitaceae; genus Ottelia; species Ottelia alismoides. The sequence goes on along the minus strand of JAZKJV010005923.1, from coordinate 232,223 downwards.
TGTTATCACTTGCTTTGAGTCAATTCAATACAAGCACCTAACGTTTTTGTATTTTTCCTTGATTATCCAAAAATAGAGGGAGAGAGTCGGAAAAGCAATGCGAGTCAACACCAAGATGGAAATCTCACCTTTGTGCCTAAATGATGAATGCTCAAGTAAGAAGACTTATAGTGCCTCCAGCTCTCTTCATGCAGGATGCAACGTAGGAATTTGTAAACCTAATCTATATGTGGTATGCAATCCGATGAAATCATCCTAGGATGAGGACAGACTATTAGCGTGAAGAACCTTTTTCAAAATTTGACTAAGTCCAAAAGTCGAGACTATAGGTGCATGCACAGTTAATTAGGGTGTTTGGACCTAATCTTACGCCAATCAATCCTAAAGCTAGAGCTCAATCACACAAAAGAAAGAAAACAAAATCGGAAAACAAAGGAAAAAGAATATGCGAAGAAAACCGTAAAAAGCCGCGGTGAGCCCCCAAGTGTACAAACACTTGGAAATTAGGCCCGAATGTTCAAGTCCGAATGTACCTGTATTATTACCAATAATGGGTCTCTCTCACACAATAAGTCCTCTTAGTGCTCAAGTAGCAGGCCGAAGCCGGCTTCACGTGGGTGTGTTGGCTCCTAGAAAAAAGGCACCTCCCTCGATCTGCGGTACCTCGCACGAAGTCAACAAAGAATAGGTTAGATAGCTCAAAAATGTATATCAAAATTTAGAGAGAACAAGTGAAGCAATAATGGTAAAAACACAATCCCAATCAATCACAAAAATATGACCTATACGTTGTTGCTCCCCAGCAACGGCGCCATTTGATAACTAGGGTCTATCATAGGTCTGAATATGCCTCACACAAGGCAGAAACAAAGTCGTTGTGGCGAACTGCGATAAACCCTAATTAATCAACAATTAACCCACGACAATCATATAAAGCAATGCAAGTGAATGTGGAGTTAGAATTTATTATTACTCTACATAAATGTGTATAGTGTGCAAGTGTGTAGAGGTCGAACACAGGGAGCAAGCAAGATAGATCAAGGAAAAGTGCGCAAAAATAAATGTGATCACATGCCTACCAATATGCAAATTTTTGTGGGTTTTTAATTCTAAATTTTTTTATGTTTTAAATTTTATATTTTTATATTTTGATTTTTAATTTACAGATTTTTGTATTTTCTTTTTATATTATGTATATATATTATGTTTTTATAAATAGAATATATACACTATATAAGAAAAGAGAATAATAGAGTGTTTATAAAAACAAGGAAAAATAACTAAATTTCAGAAAATAAAATGCTTTTGGTCTTTCTATAATTTTATAATGTTTTTGTGATTTTTATAGATTTTTCTGAATTTTTTGGTATTTTTAAAGTCAAAATACTAGAAAACTATGAACTAAGCTACTGGCTGAAATTAAAATGAGGATTAAAAATATCAAATAGTGTCCAAAATTCCTCAAATTAATTTTAAAATAAAGGCAATAAAATAAGGAAACTACAGAAACTGAGATTGTATTTTTTATTTTTCTTGAATTTTTTATATTTTTAGGCAGAGTTTTGAAGTTTTCTAATTTGTAAGGTTTTTGTTTTGAAATTTTTAATGATTTTTGGACAGGAGTTAAAAGACACTAAAATAGACTAGAGATATTTTTTGGAATTTTTAAAAGAGTTTTAATATTTTTTGGTATTTTCTAATGCAAACAGTAGTAAAAATACATGTTTTTAAATTTTTATAAATATGAAAATGCAATAAAAATGCAAAACAAAAATATGGCATGAATCTACAATGCAACAGGAAAACTCCACAGCTGGCAGGGGCATATGTGCAAATATTCAAAGGGGCCACAGTGCAATTTTACACAAAATGTATAACTAATAAATCAATTTCCAGGACCAAATCCAAATAACCAAAGCCTCTAGGGCACAAGCGTAATTTTTTCAGCCCCACGCGTGACTGGCACGCGCCTGGGAAGGACCTAAATGCAATATACAAAACTTCTAGGGGCTTACATGCAATTTACCCAAAAATATTACACGTGACAGAATACTTCCTGGACTAAATCGAAATAACTAAACCCGCAGGGGGTCCAGTGCAAAATCACCACCACCCCATGTGCACAGATCACGTGAGGTGACGTGGACTAGACCTAAATGCAAAAAAACAAAGTTCAGGGGCCTAGATGCAAATATTACAAAAATATTTAAACTACAGACGAAAGTTTATGGACAAAAAATAAATACAAAGAGAGTCTGGGTGTCGATGCAAAATACCCAGATAAGGCGTGGATTGAACGGTTGAGGGCGCTCCACTTGCCACGCGTCATGCCCTCGTGCGACGATGACGCTTCGCGATCCAATGCTCTGGATTAGATCTCCTTGGCTGATCGGACGGTGGGGCTTCAAGAAGATTCAACGGCTCCTGTGCAATCTGGAGGGCGGCCGAGACCTAACGGCGGAGAGGCGTGGACGAAGAACAGGGAAGCAACGCCGGTGAGGCGAGATTCCCCGCCCTCGATCGGCAGCCTCCGGCGTTCCTTGGGCTTCAAATGTGGCATGCAACCTCCTGTGGTCCTCCTCTAGCTCCTGGGGGCTCCAGAAAACCTCGGTGACGGCCGAGGCTTGCGGGGGAGGGCGGCGGAGCTGGGAAGCTCCACGGGACTCCGGCAAGCGTCAAAATGATCCCCAAGCTTGAGTCAAAGGTCTTTGACCTGCAAAAGGACGTGAGAGGGTCCAGGGCAAAGTGCCTGGACCCCGCAGTGGTATAGTGGTGGCGTGAAGCGGCGTGGGGGGTACTCGGCCAGAGGTGCACTCTGGCGAGGTGTACGCAGGGGTGATTTGATGGATGAAACGTGAAATTCCTTGAGGGGAAATGATCCTAAAGCTAAGGCGGATAAAATGGGCGAAAGAAATGGAAGAAAAATAAGGACCTCGAAGGTGTTGAATCTGAGGTAGGGGGTACCTCAACGCCGGAGGTGGTGGAGCCTCCCCAGGTGTCGCTCGACCGGCCTGAAGGGCTCCAAAGGAAGATGTCACCTTCCTTGAGCGTTTGGGTGCAAGATTGGGAGCTAGACATGGGAATGAGGGGTTCAAAGGAGGCTCGAAAGTCGGGGTGCACTATATGTGGTTTGCCTCTGGGGCTCTGGTGCTCCAAAGGACGAGGGAGATCCACGAGATCGTTGATCCCCAGCCCGAGGAAAATCAAGGGCGTGAAAGGCTGATTATCGAGGAACAAAAGTGGCAGAAGAAGAATCATGAAAGAGTGCAAGGAAAAGCCTCGATAATTTTGCGAAGTTGGCTCGAAACTCAAGTCTGTCAGGTCACGGGAGGGGGAGGACAGCCAGTTGACCGGGAGGGTCAACACTGACTGGCGCCTGGTTGGTCTACGTGGACCAACCAGGAAAAAACCCCGAGAAATGTTTTGTAAATTCAATAAAAATTATAAAACGAATTAATTAATTTTTTATTATTAAATGAAAAATATTTATTATTTTATAAGGTATTTTAATATGATTTTTAATTATTTTTATGAGATACAAAAATATAAGTTACCTATTTAGGCTTATATAGGTATGTATATCTATATAATTTATTATTTCATTTTTATTTAATGTATTTATTTTTATTTATTTTGTGTATGGGTTTATAAATTTATAAGATATTTTTATACACTTAAATATATTTTTATTTTATTTTTCTGATATATTTTGTGCACCTAATAAAATATAAGTATTAATTCTGTTGGTATATATATAGGTATTATACCAATGTCTTTTATATACAAGTATTTTATTTTGAGTTTTCTTTGAGTTTTTATTCTGATTTTAATGTACACATATAGTATAAATAATATTTAAAGAATTATAAAAAAAGAAATAATAAAAATAATGAATAAATAATAAAAAGAATATTTTAGTCTGGACAAGTGTACAATAAGGGTCCAAAACTCAACTTTCAAACCGCAACTCTGTCAAATGCAAAACCACAGCTATTAAATAGCCTATTTTAAACTATATATACAATTAAAGTTAGTTTGGCGCATTTCGAGCTTTTATTTGGGAGATACAGGTCTGAGAAGTTGGGATTCTGGATTTTTATTCAGATCATAACTTTTTATCTGTACATTATTTTTGAGTGAAATCAATTTTGTATTTTTCTTTATTTAATTATCTATAACTTTCATGTAGAAAGTTTCTTTATTAGAGGTATAAAAAGTGGAACTAAAAATAGGTCCCAAAATGAATAAAGAATGAATAAAATGAATAGGTATTTTTATTATATTCTGACCCTTATCTCCCCCTACTTTATTCCCTGTCGTCCTATTCATTGAGATGTCTAGGTCTCGAGGTTTCAGGTCATAAAATATTTACAATATTTTATTCTTTTTCCTTTCTTTTGTTTATTCTATAATTTTGGCTTTAAATACAGTATTTTATACACTATTTACATGCACATGCATAAATGCTAAGATGCGGGAATTAATGGTATTTACACGCATTTGCTAGGGTTTTTGAGGCCAAAATGATAGAATAAAGATGATGAAATGTGGATTCATCATCCCCTTATACTTTGCCTTTGCTAGTCCCTAGCAAACACTTATGCAATAAGTGCAGAAAAGAAAAATAAAGAAAAGAAAAAGAAGAAAGATGGATGAAGTTTAATTATCAAACTTGTCTTCACAAAATCAAAGTTTGGAGCTTAAGTCGGACCTTTGGAATTTTAGTGGGGTCGGAACCTTAATGAGAACTGGATTTGAAATCCAACAACCATCAAGAATCCCAAAACTCTGCTCAAGTCTCCTCAATAGCCAGATCAGAAATATCTCAACTCATACGCAAACCCTTACGACTATGAATCTGACTCGTACAGTGTAAGTGGTTGTGGCTCTCCCCAGCTAGAATGACAAAGAGACTGACTTCTCCAGTATGACAACCTAATGATTCCCCAATCCAGTGACTCCTTCCTCGAGGAGCGGGGTATTCCCTTCTAAGTTCAAGTGACAACCAGCTCAAGAGGAGGGGGTGAAGAGAAGAATGAGTGGTAGCCAGTGTAGCTACCAATCCTAGGATGCAAGACCAGTGTAGTCAAGTCATCCAGCTACAGGCTCACATGATTTGACTTTGGAATTCAAGCTTGCTTATTGACTTTACAACGTATGTACATACTTTGCAGGCATTTATTTTTGTACAGGCCTGTCCTTTTTTTTTTAAATACTATATACAGCAGCATTTACATAAGGAGTTGTTCCTCTTGAGCCAGTGGACTATCCCTCTTTTGAAGCTTTATTGCAACCCACACTCTCCTATCTTTAGACTTCCTCATCACTGGACGGGTTGGGGTGCACTTCCCTCCCTAGAGGAGAACATGTGTTTCCACTTGTGTGTGTCTCATACCGGCAAATCCAATCCCCTCACCACTCCAACTGAGTTGATCCATGTGAAAGGTGCAGATGTCCAAGTTAGGTCATTATCAACAAGGTTCGTGCGTGTGTTCCTAAATACTCTACTTAGGCAGTCAAGAATCCATTGAACCAAGTCTCATGATCCTCAAAGAATTAAGTCAACTAGACCTAAAGTACCTCAAACCTAGTTCCTATAAGGTTCCTGTTATTAGGTAGATTTTAGGTCCAATCAAGCTCCAATCTCCGGATTTTACTTAGACTCGTTCAACTATCAAACTCAATCCGAAAAATGCTAATGCTATGCAGAATGCAGAAAATATTTTTGTGATGCAATTTTCAGAGATTTTGAACTTTTATGGGTTTTTGAAAAGATGATGATGCATATGCATTTTTTTTATTTTTCAAAAAGATTTTTCAAATGTTTTTGGATTTTTGAAAACAAAGATTTTGGCTAAAAGCTAGGTACAAAATATTTACACGGTAGTGCTTCTTATATCTACAAGAAGTGGATTTAAGAATTTACAGGGTGAGTGATCAATTTTATACGTATATATGATGAATTCCGGTGTGATGTATGTATTCCTCAAACTTATTTGACACAGGTTTTTCAAACAAATTTTGAAAACTATAGTCCAAAATAATTTTTGCAACATTTTTACAGGCATGTACACGTATCATTTTGCAAAGGTTTTCAAACATTATATATAGATTTGTCAAAATATTTTTGCAACCATTTTTCAAACCATTTGCAAATCATTTTTCAAACATTTTATTTCACACAAAGAAAATGAAATTTTTCAAACAAAATAATTTTACAAAGGTTGAAAACATGTAACAAAACATTTTCCAAAATAATTTTCAAAAGATTTTCACTAAGATTTTCAAACTATTTTTCAAACATTTTGCAAAAAAACATTTTCACCAGATTTATTAATCAGTAAATACAAAAAGAATTTGAGGAATAATCAACATCTTTTTATTAAGGTTTTTAATGAATTTTAAAAAATTACTGGCCATATTATTAAGAAAGTACGAGTTATGGCTAAAGTATATACGTAGTATATACGACCCCCCTATACTTAGCTTGAGCTATGTCCTCTTAGATCGGAGAGAAAAGAGAAGACATAACTCGTACTAAGTATAGGCAAGTCTAAATAATAAAGAAATAAAGGAATGAACAAATAAGAAGTTGATCATCCCCCTATACTTAGGATCAAGTAATCCTAAGTATAGCAGACTGTACACAAAGGAGGGAGGGTCAAGGGTGGGAATGAACAGATCGTACTCAGATTGTCTCCCCCTATACTTAGGGTAAGATATCCCTAAGTATAGACAAGAAGAGGAAACAATGGAGAGGATCAAAGAATGGAGAGACTCGGGGTGCACACCCCCCTATACTTAGGACAAAGTGTGTCCTAAGTACAGAAAATTGTCTACAAGGGGTGACACCTTTCTGATACAAAAAGAAGATAGAGAAGGAAAAGAAAAAAAGAAGAAAAGAGTATATCATAGCTCAGTGTGTGTACCCCCCTATACTTAGGACAAAGTGCGTCCGAAGTATAGCAAAATCAAAAGAAGGAGTCGGGGTAGCAGACATAACGGAAGAATGAAAGAATGATATAGACAGATGGATCTATACAACGGAAAATGGGATTGATCACCATGTATGAGATGCAAATGATATGAGTTAAAGAGCGCATCTCATACCAGAAGAATGGGGGCAACGTCAACGGTCGGCGGATCATGATCTAGATATAGCTTCAGGCGTTGACCGTTAACACGAAAGGTAGAGGAAGATGACGGCTCGGATATATCAATACTACCATTGTCATGTACCTTCCTGACCACATACGGACCTTTCCACTTACTCTGCAATTTCCCTGGAAATAATTTCAGCATGGAATCAAACAACCATACGCGTTGATCGGGCCCAAACTGTTTATGGCTGATATGGGAATCGTGCCATATCTTCACTTTTTCCTTATAATGTAGGCTATTAGAAAAGGTTGTACCTCTCAACTCCTCCAGGGTTGCCAACTCTGCTTTCCTCTGTTCTCCTATACTCTCGAGATCTAATAATAACTCAGTGACTGCCCATAGTGACTTGTGCTTGATCTCCACTGGTAGATGGCACGGCTTGCCATAGACGAGACGAAAGGGAGATGTCCCTAATGGAGTCTTGAAAGAAGTCTGATAGGCCCACAAGACCGAGTCCAAAAGCTTTGACCAATCCTTTTGGTCTGGGTGGACAACCTTCTGTACGATAGTTTTGATCTCCCTGTTTGATACTTCAAGAAGACCACTAGTCTGAGGGTGATACGGCGTGGCAACACGATGGTCAATGCTGAACTCGTCTGCAAGGGCCCTAACCTTGTCATTGATAAAGTGAGACCCCCCGTCTGAAATCAGAACTCTAGGTACCCAGAACCATGAAATGATATTTTTCCTCAAAAAGCGACACACGGTCTTAGCATCTGCGGCTCGGGCGGGGATATCCTCAACCCATCGGCTCACGTAATCCACAACAAGCAAAATGTACTCAAACCCCTGACTATTAGGAAATGGGCCCATGAAATTAATACCCCATGCGTCAAAAACCTCACAAAAGTGAATGGGCTGCATGGGCATCATGTCTCTCTGTCCGCAAGTACCCATCTTCTGACAATCAGTACATCTCTTCACGAATTCATCTGAATCCTTGAAGAGAGTAGGCCACCAAAGGCCGGATTGGAGCACCTTTTGTGCTGTCCGTCTCCCAGAATGATGTCCTCCTGCCTAAGGCTTGTGGCAGTAGGTGAGGACGTTATGCTGCTCTTCGTGAGGAATGCACCTCCTCCAGATGCTATCCCCTCCTTCATGATAAAGAACGGTATCCTCCCAATGGTAAAACATGGCCTTCGTCAGGAAGGTCTCAAGTTTCTGCCTGGACCAACCTTGTGGGACCGTCTTGACAACAAGATAGTTCACAATGTCGGCGTACCATGGGTGATAGCCAAGATCGCCTCATCTGGAAATGTCTCTGTAATAGGTGTGTTGGGCTCAGATTCCTCAAAGTTCTCTAAGCGGGAGAGGTGATCCACCACCACATTCTTAACTCCAGGTTTATCCTTAATCACAATGTCAAACTCCTGGAGCAGAAGGATCCATCTGATAAGGCGAGCTTTGGCATCCTTCTTGGACATGAGGTACTGGATGGCAGTGTGATCGGTAAAGATAGTCACTCTAGATCCGAGAATATATGATCGATACTTATCCAAAGCAAAGACTACGGCCAGCATCTCCTTCTCTGTCACAGTATAATTCCGCTGAGCGGCATCCAAAGTCCGGCTGGCGTAGTGAATGGCATACGACAATCCATCCATCCTCTGTCCAAGCACAGTCCCAACGGTAAAATCAGAAGCGTCCGTCATGATCTCGAATGGGAGAGACCAATCGGGAGGCTGAAGGACAGGAGTCGTGACAACCATATTCTTGAGAGTCTCAAAGGACGCAAGACACTTATCATCTACAATGAACTCGGTGTCTTTCATCAGCAAATCAGTAAGCGGTCGGGCAATACGACTGAAGTCTTGAATGAAACATCGGTAGAAACCGACAAGCCCCAGAAAAGACCGCAATTGACGCAGATTGGATGGTGGATTGAGTTTTATAATGATATCCACCTTGGTCGGATCGACCTCCATGCCCCTGTTGGAGATGATATGACCAAGGACCGTCCCTTGAGTCACCATGAAGTGACTCTTCTCCCAAGACAAGACAAGATTGACCTCTATACAGCGCTGAAGTACATGGTCTAGGAAGTCAAGACAAGCATCAAACCCATCGCCATAGACCGAGAAGTCATCCATGAAGACCTCTAAACAGTCACCCACCATGTCCGAGAAAATGGACAACATGCACCTTTGGAATGTCGTAGGTGCGTTACACAAGCCAAAGGGCATCCGTCTGAAAGCATAAGTCCCAAACGGACAGGTGAATGTCGTTTTCTCCTGGTCTTCGGGCGCAATGGCCACTTGATTGTAACTGGAGTACCTGTCAAGAAAGCAATGGTGACTCTTCCCAGCAAGCCTCTCGATAATCTGATCAATTAATGGCAGTGGGAAATTATCATTTTGGTGGCCTGATTCAATCGTCTGTAGTCCACACAGACCCTCCAAGAAGTGGGTACTCAGGTAGCTATCTCCTCTCTAGACTCACTCACAACTGTAGTGATACCCGTCTTCTTGGGTACCACATGTAATGGACTAACCCACTTGGAGTCGGAGATGGGGTAGATAAAATCGGCGCTCCACCATTTCGATATTTCCTTCATGACTACATCTCAAAGATTCAGGTTCAGCCTTCGCTGGAACTCATGCAAAGGCCTAGCGTCCTCCTCAAGATAGATGTGGTGGGAGCACAGAGCCAGACTAATCCCCTAGAGATCAGCTATACTCCATCCGATCGCCTTGCAGTTTCTTTCAAGAACCTCCATCAGATGAGATTCTTGCTCTCCAGTCAAACCTGCTGAGATAATGACTGGGTGCATATCTGGCTCACCCGCAAGGAATCTATACTTCAGCGACTGTGGCAAGGGTTTCAGTTCTGGACAACTGGGAGGTGGCAGATCTGGCTTCTGATATGTCTGTGTGAAAGCTACCAGGTCTGCATGTGAGAACTCTTGCTGCGAATGAGAATCTGACGAAGGGAACCCTACGGAATCATCTATGAACTGTACTGGCTCGCACTCAGTCCTTGCTGCCGGCTCAAAAAGAATCAGACACAGCTAATAATCATCAAAATCATCTCAATCTATGTCTAAATCCGAGGGATCTGAACTAGAAGAACAAGACTGAAACTCAGCATCACCACTCTTCCCACAACTGTCAGCCTCGAAGGTGTCCTCATACAGGGGTGTGCTCTCCAGGCTCTCAACTGTCATAAGCTGTAAATAGAGTGAATATATAGGCAAGGCAAGAGTCTGTGCTACAGGATCTGTCCAAATGGATTTATCATCTGTCATCAGAAAATCTCACTCCTGGTGGACGTCTAGCCCGTCCTATGTCATCTGCGCGGTATCACTGGACTGCTCTGAGCATGCAAATTCTCTCGCTCTAGTTTCCTCGATCGTCTCTATTGGTATGCTCTCACCCTCTAAGCGAAAGCATACCTTCCCACTATCATGATAGGTCACCGCCTTGGCAGTGGCCAAGAATGGGCGTCCAAGTATGATGGGGCATCGGTTACCGACTCAAGGATCTCCATGTCCAATACAACAAAGTCCATGGGGAATTTCAGGCCCAGAATGGTAACGACCACGTCTCTCAACAACCCCTTCGGCCTCTTAGTCGACCTATCAGCAAACTGAAGGATTGTCCTACTCCGAAGAAGAGTACCAAACTCGAGTCGGTCGAGTAAGGCTATCGGAAGGAGGTTAATAGAAGAGCCGTTGTCCAATAGAGTACGATCAAACCGTTGTTCCTTAATCTCGCATCTGACATAGGGAGCTCCTGCATCAGGTCTCTTGGCTGGCAATCGGTTCTGAATGGTGCAACAAGTAGAATGGGTGAGCACATGGATTTGATCTCTGTGGTTCCTCCTCTTCCTGTGGACTGTAGTCTTCTCTCTCATACTCTTTTGGAAGAGGGGGATGTGCTCAAGTGCTTCCTGTAGAGTCAACTGGATCTAGAATCTATCAATCATCTGGTTGTTGAACTCTACATGTTGAGTCTTTTTGGGATTTTCTCTTTTATTCCTCTTCGCCAAGCGGAGTGCTTGCGGGAAGGGGACGGTGGGGACCTCCTCAGATGGAGGACTAGGAAGAGGTTCCTGTGCCTGTGAAGGAATATAATCCATACAATGATCATCATGCAACACATATGGACCTGAAGTGGATACAGAAACTTTTCCTTTATTCATATTTTTGTTCTTTTTTGTTACCACAGTCCTGAGATACGAAAGGTGGCAACATTACAAGTGGGAGCTCAACAAAAGTAGAAGTGGTGACATCAGTACCACCAACGGCATCTAACTTCGCGGCATCAGCACCGTGCTCTGGCTCTGCATCAAAAATGGTGGCTTCAGCACCATCGTCTGCATCGGGTATCATGACAACCTCAGCACCGTCATCTGGATCTCCATCATTGGTGGCATCAGCACCACCGTCATCAACTTCATCAGCAGTATCAGTACCGCTTCTCTGTTCATCTGGTGCTCCTGATTCTTCGTGTGGATGTCGCTCAGATGAGGCACCGCCGGCTGGCATTCTACCGCTCCTAGTAGTCACAAAATCAGCATCATACAAAGAAGACATGTCACTCAAATAATCACTAGGAGAAGTATCCTCTGTGAACTGCACCTGCTCAAACTTCCTCTTCAGATTATTAGGATTAGGCTCGATTTGTGCAGGTATGGCGGCCTTGCCCTTGATGATATCCCTCATCTCCTGCCGGAACTCATCCATTTCCCGCCAGAAGAATGACTGCTGGTCAGAAATCAAGCGGGCGAGGTCATCTAGATCTGGGTTTTCGAAGGCAAGTGCTTGAGAATCAGATGTGTTCCCCTGCTAGAAACGAGGTTGCTGCTGCTGGTAGTGGGGAGGATGGGAGTATGTCTGATGAGGCTGCTGACGCTGCCTCCACTGCTGTCCCTGATAAACGGGACGAGGACCCTGCTGGTATTGTTGGTCGACATACTGGGGTTGCTGCTGCTGCTGGCTGTTCTGATGGACCTGAGCTGGAGACTGCTGCTGGGATGAAGAGCCACCAGTGCCCCAACGGAATTCGGGGTGATCGTGATGAATCCTGGGTTGCTGTGGGTATCGGTCGTACCAAATCCCATTGACTTCCATCAATGGTTCATGCTCAACGGGGGGTGGTGGAAGAACTGGCAGTGGATGATCCGGCTGATAGACCAGTATCTGAGTGTCCTAAGATGGTGGTGGCAGTGAGTAGTGTTATACCTGCTGGACCGGCTCTGCCTGGATGTGATGGACCTGACGGTACGTGGCAGAGGGATGGGTTGAGCTACTACTGCTGGGATCATCTCGTGATCTGGGAGGTTGCGCGGACATCTGTGCTTCTTGAATACACAAGATCTGTGTCTTCAGGTCACTCATGGTCTTTATCAACTGGTCCATCTGGGACAGCCCCTAACTCTGCTTCTTCTCGAGGATCTCGATGTGGTCCAGCTTCTCAGAAATGATCCCAATGTCGGCAGCGGTGGATTCAGCCTGAGCTGCGGCTGCTGACGGAGTGTGGGGACCGGCATCGATGCGGGCGGTCCTCTGAAATGATCCTGCTCCTTGGGGGGGCTTCTGCTGTGTGTAGACTCGGGCTTGGGCCATGACTGCCAAGTTTTCTGCCATCCCTTCATAAATGGCCCAAACGTCATCTTCACCCTTGGAAAAATAAGATCCACCACAAGAGGCATTGACAAGCCCCTGCAGCTCCGGTGTCAGCCCACAAAAGAAACTATGAACCAAGTTGGGCTTTGATATGTCATGATGTGGACACCGGTTGATGAGCTCTCGAAAATGATCCCAAGCCTCGTGGAACTGTTCATTTGGGATCGTTGTTAAGTTGCTGATCATAGCTCGCACTGCATTGGTCCGGCCGAGAGGATAATACTTATTCAAGTATGCGGTCCGGAGTTGTGCCCATGATGTGACGTACCTTCCAAGGTGCTTCTGCCAGTAAGCTGCTCTATCAACTAATGAGAATGGGAAGGCAATCATTTTGATCGTGTCCTCGTCCACTAATCTGTCGTGGACCGTGCTGCAAATCTTCTCAAACTCCTGCAGATGGAGATGAGGCTCCTCGGTGGCTAGCTGATGAGCCGAAAATTCAATCACTCAATCCGGGCAAGTTAAAAATCATACTCGGGTCATTGCGACCCGGATCGAGTGGAATCAGCTCAATCAAGAAAACAAAATAGAACCACCAATCAAAGATCAAGCAAAACAAAGTAGAGCGGTCCTGGCTATATTATTAACCTGGTATAGCACCCAGGGTCGGTCTCAGGGAGCACGAATTGGCCTTGCGGCCTACAAAGTAGTTTAAAAAAAATAAAACAAACACAAATATTTTTGGTGGTTTTTTAATTGTTTTTAAATTTTTTTCTGGATTTTTAATAAAGGAGGAAAAATAAGAAAAGGTGACAACAAGCAAACACAACAAATTATTTAAATATTCAAAAACACTCCAAAATTCAAATAAAAATGTTTTTTTTTGTTTTTTATGTTTTTTAGTGTTTTTGGTTAGTTTTTAGAATTTTTCAATTTTTATATAATTTTTTAAAAATCAAGAAAGACCAAAATAGTAAACTACTGTCCATCCAGACTTGAAAAATCCATTTAAAATATAAAATGGATCTGTAACAGTCTGGAGGTAAATTTTATGAAAAATATAAACAAAAACTAAAATTCAGAAAAAGAGTTTATATTTTTTTGAGTTTTATAGAATTTTTATAAGATTTTTAGGGTTTTTAAATTTTTAAGGTTTTTATAAATCCAAAAATCACGAAAATTGGATAGAAATTCAAATACACTAAAACTAACAGTTACTAATTTTTTTATAATTTTTAAAAGAGTTTTTATATTTTTTTAGATTTTCTAAGTTAGACAGTCACAAAAACCACTATTTTTGAATTTTTAAAAATACCAAAAAGCCTCAAAAATTACCAAAAATTTAGGGAAATTTTTACACAGTGGCAGGAGCCACATGTCCAAATTTCACCTAATTTAGATTTAATCTGCTATTTTATTTAAATAAAACAAAGGCTCACAGTGCATAAGGACCTAGATGCAAGAAAAAGTATTCTCAGGGGCTAAACAATAATAAGCAAATAAAGCTCAGGGTCCCTTATGCAAAAATCCCAAGAAAGCACACGCGACACATGTGATAGGCACTCAGAGGGGTATAACTGTAATTCCTATTTATATAAATGCAAACAGTAACGCAAAAAAACTACAGGACTGAATCAGCAAATCACCCAAAGTCTCACGTGTTGACGCGCGTGGCTCCCATACACGGGGAATAAAATGCAAATAAAGAGAACATGAAGGTCCATTATGCAAAATACCCAAAATAAAAACAACTGCACTAGATATTTACAAGACTAAAAAGCGAAAACAAAAGAGCAGGGGCTTAAGTATAATTTACCCTATTATTATTGGACGGACGAGGAGGCGCCACGTGGATGATCGACGGTTGTGGATGCAAGGCACCTCTTCGTTGGAGCAAACGGTCCAGATCGAGCCCTAGCAGATATCGACGGTGGCTGAAGCTCCTTAAATAGACGGCTATGATTAATTATGGAGCGTCGGGGACGATCGGACGACGGAGGAGGATCCTCCAAGAACTCGACGCCGGCGAACTTCGCCAGCTCAATGCGCACGCTGAGGTCCTCCTCTGGAGCTGCTGATATATGGGAACGCTTCGCCGAGGTGCTCCGCAGCTGATGGAATCCTCCGATGAGGTCGGGGACCACCGGAGTGGCCCGGCTACGGTGGAGGAAGGAAGCTCCTATGCTCGAGCTTTGGACCTCCAGATGAGGTCCCTTTGACCTGAAAAACCGCACAGAAAGCACGCTGGGTCGAGGGCAAAGTGCCTCGACCCGGTTAGGGGTGAAGTGGATGCGCGGGTGAGTCGTGGCGAAGACCTCCGGCGAGGCGACGGCGAGGGAGGTCGATTCTTGGATCCGGAGCGAGCCAAGTTGAGTGAGTGGGTGCAGAAGGTGGAGAGGAGTCTCACGAAGGTGGTGGTCGGGTCGGATGGTGAAATGGGTGATCGGAGCGATAGGAATCGATCGGCGACGGTGGAGTAGCGATTTGGGCGAAAATCGAAATTGGGCGAAACTAGGAAGTATCGGGGGTACCTGATGAAGGTGGTCGATTGGGGAAGAGCTAAGGAAGCTCTGGGGTGTCTTGTCCTCAAGGAACGTCAAAGTCGGAGGCTCAGCGCACCTCGCGGCGGCGCACGGCAACGAGGGTCGCCGGATCGATGGCTGGAGGCTCCTCCTCCTCTCTTCGACACTCTCCTCACTCAGTTGTCACTCTGGGGGAGACAATGGAGGTCCTGGGACGAAGGGGCGTAGCCAAGGATGGTGGGTAATGTGCTGCGGAGAGGAGGCTATATACTGCTGCAGGTCCGAGAAGAAGGCGTCGGGTCCGGCTTGGTGAAGCATGGACCCCTAGGCAAAGGATCATGCAAAAATCTCGGATCAGTGGGGGTCAATTAGCACCTGGGGTTTGGGTAAACGAAGGTCGGATCTGGCTTAGGTAATTAGGCGAAGTCGGGTCTAGAGCAAGATCCGCGGGCGGAAGGTCCAGGGGGGAGAGTTAATCGGGGGTCAACATCCCCCGTGGACCACTCAGAAGCCCCCGTTTAATAATTATTTGGAAATTCAATTAAAAATAATAAATGACTTAATTTCGAAAAAGTTAAAACATGAAAAATGTTTATTTATTTTCAAATTAATTTTTAGTGATTTTTATTTATTTTTTTGAAATATATACATATATGTATTTTTTATTTTTAATTATTTATTTTTATATAATTATTCCAATTTTATATTTTATTTATTTATAACGTAAAATTTGGAATAAAAGGGTATTTTATTTTTATTATTTATTTACATAAGTTAAATAAATACTTTTATATAAATATTTTCATGGTATATATACAAGGTGAAAATTGATTTTTATTATTTTCTTTTTATTTTATTTTTATTTCTCTGATTTTTATTTTATTTATTTACACCATGAAATAAGGAATATAAACATATTTTTATTGGATTTTAATTATTTATTTACAAGGAGAAAATAAATAGTTATGTTATTCTATGTACATGGTCAATATACACTGATGAGAGGGATTTTAATTTATTTTTATTTTTCTTTTGTTTTTCCCATTTTTATTTTAGTTTTAGTTTTAGAAATATGTACAAAACACTTTTTATTTTTATTTAGAGGAAAATAATATTATTTATATACATAGGTATATGTACACACATGATTGACCCTATCTCCCTCTACTTTGATTCTTTGCGGTCAGGCCCATGCTGAGCCCTCCCTTAGGATTAGGTCGCTCAATATTTATTCTAAATATCTCCCTCTTTTTCTTTTATTTCTTTATTCTTTTATTTATGCACAAAAACATGCTAATTATCAATATTTACACAATGCATGCAAGATGATAATTTATTCTATTTACATGAATATACATGATATTTTGCAAGGGTTTTGTAGCTAAAATAAAAGAATAAAGAGTGATGAATGGGTATTCATCACCCCCCTATACTTAACTTTGCTAGTCCCTTAGCAAACACTTATTTGAAAAAGAAGTGAAAAAGAAAAGAAAAAGAAAAAGAGGAGAAAATGCATGGATCAATGCTGATTATTAAACTTGCCTTCATTAAATTGAAGTATGGAGCTCGATCAGATCTTTGGATTATTAATGTGTCGGAACCTTATTTGGACTTAGGTTTAAAACTTAACAGCCTCTAAGATCCACTAATCTATAGTCAAGACTCCTCAATAATCCAGATCAGAACAAGCCTACATACACAAACCCTGAAGACCATGAATCTTTCCTTGTACAATGTATGTGAGATATAGCTCTCCACCTCAGAAGTAGCAAAATAACAACCCTCCCCAACAAGGTAACTCTATGACCCTAGTCTGGCCACTCTTTCCTCGAGGAGCAGGGTATTCCCTTCTAAGTTAAGTTCAACCGGCTCAAGAAGAGGGGGAAGAAGAGAATGGACCATGGCCAGTGTAGCCATGTATCCTTGAGAGCTCAACCAGTGTAGCTAAGTCTCCCTGCTGCAAGCTACATAAGATGGAACATGAGTCTCAAGCTTTGCTTATTGCACTATATACACTCCGGTGGGATTATCATTTTCTATCAGACCCACCATTTTTTTGGAGTTATTTTCTTTTTGCATTTTTTTTGATGTGCATCTATACAACATATTTACAAGGTGCAGCATATATACATAAGGAGTTTTTCCTCTTGAGCCAGTAGACTATCCCTCTTTTAAAGCATTATTGCAACCCACAACTCCCGTCGTTAGACCTCATGGCAACCAGACCAAGTTGAGACGCACTTCCTTCACTAAAAGAAGAAGAGAGGTTCCGCCTAGAAGTACTACCCTCATATGCTACCCCAAGTCAAGGAAGACTGCCTCCTCACCACCTCATCCGTAGAGAGCTCGGTGTAAAGTGTGGGTCCAAGTCAAGCCATTCTCTATATGAATCATGTGTGTGTTGTTAAGTGTTCTACTTAGGCTCATTGAGATGACATATGATCATAGCCTAGTGGACTCAAAGAATTAAGTCACCATGGACCTGAAAAGTCTCAACCCTAAGCCCTATAAGGTTCCTCTTATAATTAGGTGGATTAATATCTTAATCAAGCTCCATTTTCCAATTTAATTCCAGGCCAGTTTAAATGTCAACTATAATCCAGGAAAAACTATACAAGTATTTACATAGATGCAATTTACAAACTATTTACACATGTGCAAAACTTTTGAAAAATGTTTTGAAATCATGGATGTATGCATGAATGCAAGTTTTGCAAAATATTTACACAAATTTACACAAGGTTTTTGCAAACTTTTGATTTTCAAAACATTTTGGAAAAATTTTGTACTATATACATAATTTTGATAAGAAAATATTTACACACTATTTACAAAAAAGTTTTTACAAATATTTTTACAAAAATAATTTGTACAATAGCTATGTATGTGCAATAAAAGAATGTTTATTTACAAGGAAAATTTTTTAATTTTTATGGATTTTTGGGTGTTTAGCTATTTTTATTTATTGACACACTCACACAAAGTACGAGTTATGGCTAAAGTATATATGACATATATACACACCTCCCTATACTTAGCTCGAACCATGTCCTCAGAGTCAAGAGCAATGAAGAAGACATAACTCGTGCTTAGTATAGGGAAGTGAAAAGGAAGGCTATATACAAAGATGAATGCAAGAATATAAATGCAAGAGGATCTCGGCATTTCCCCCTATACTTAGGATCAAATAATCCTAAGTATAGCAGGCTGTACACAAGGGAAAGTCGAGTGAGAATGTACAGGGTCTACCCCCCCCCCCCTACTTAGGGTAAAATATCCCTAAGTAGAGGCAGCAAAACAGAGGTAGAAACGAATCAAAAGAATATCCAAGAGTCCTACATCCCCCCTATACTTAGGGTAAAGTACACCCTAAGTATAGCATAATCATAAGATGAGAAAAGGGATGTGGAACTAAAGAATAGAATGATATGGACAACTGGATCTATACAGGTCGGAAGAACAGTGATAATCAAGTGTGAGATGCAATAGATGTGAGTCAAGAGACCACATCTCACGTAAAGTGAATCGGGGCAACATCAACGACCTGCGGCTCATGATCTAGAAATGGCTTGAGCCGCTGGCCGTTCACACGAAAGGTACTCTCAGAAGACAACTCGGATATATCAATGCTACCATTGTCGTGTACCTTTCTCACCAAGTAGGGTCCCTTCCACTTGCTCTGTAGCTTCCCTGGAAATAAACGAAGCCTCGCATCAAACAACCATACTCTCTGTCCAGGCTCAAAATGCTTGTGGCTGATATGAGAATCATGCCACTCCTTCACGCTCTCCTTATAATGTTGGCTGTTTGAAAAGGCGGTATCATGAAGCTCCTCCAAGGCTGCTTACTCTGCCCTCCTCTGATCTCCTACACTCTCTAGATCCAAAAGTATATCAGTGACAGCCCAAAGTGACCTATGCCTCAACTCAACAGGTAAATGGCACGGCTTGCCATAAACGAGGAGAAAGGGAGATGTACCCAAAGGCGTCTTGAAAGACGTCCTATATGCCCACAAGATCGAGTCCAAAAGCTGTGACCAATCCTTTCGGTCAGGGCGGACGACTTTCTGCAATATAGTCTTGATCTCCCTGTTCGACACTTCAGTAAGACCATTCGTCTGAGGGTGGTATGGAGTGGCAACTCTATGGTCTATGTTGAACTCGCTAGCAAGGGCCTTTACCTTGTCGTTGACGAAATGAGACCCCCCTTTCAGATATCAACACTCGAGGTACCCCAAACCGTGAAATGATATGCTTCCTCAAAAATCTGCAAACACTCCTAGCATCTGTGGTTCGAGCGGGGATGGCCTCAACCCAACGACTAACATAATCAACGTCAAACAGAATGTACTCGAATCCCTGACTCTTAGGGAATGGACCCATGAAATCGATGCCCCATGCATCAAAAACCTCACAGAAGTGAATGGGCTGCATCGGCATCATATCACGCTGTCCACAAGTGCCCATCCTCTGACAGTCAGTACACCTTTTCACGAACTCATCAGAGTCCTTGAAGAGAGTAGGCCACCATAGGCCGGATTGGAGCACTTTTTGTGGTGTTCTCCTCCCAGAGTGATGTCCTCCTGCCTCAAGATTGTGGCAGTAAGTAAGGACGCTGTGATGCTCCTCCTGAGGAATGCACCGACGCCAGATACTATCCCCTCCCTCATGGTAAAGGACGGAATCCTCCCAATGGTAAAACTTGGCCTTCGCGAGGAAGGTCTCAAGTTTCTGCCTGGGCCAATCTTATGGAACTTTCTTAATGACAAGATAGTTCACACTATCGGCATACCATGGGAGAGAGGTGATAGCAAGGATCACCTCATCTCGGAAGGTCTCACATATAGGCTCAGTCTGCTCAGAATCCTCAAGATGCTCCAATCGGGAGAGATGATCCGCCACCACATTCTTGACCACATGCTTTTCCTTAATCTCTATGTCAAACTCCTGGAGTAGAAGGATCCATCTGGTCAATATCGCTATGGCATCCTTCTTTGCCATGAGGTACCTGATGATGGCATGATCAGTGTAAATGGTCACTTTGGATCCAATGATGTAAGATCTGAACTTATCTAGGGCGAAAACTACGGCTAGCATCTCCTTCTCAGTGACTGTGTAGTTCCGCTGCGCGGCATCCAATGTACGGCTAGCGTAGTGAATAGCAAATGGGACTCCATCCCTCCTCTGTCCCAGCATGGCCCCTACGGCAAAATCGGAGGCATCCATCATGATCTCGAATGGGAGAGACCAATCAGGTGGCTGGAGAACAGGAGCCTCTACAACACATCTCTTGAGAGTCTCAAACGACGATAGACACTTGTCATCAACAAGGAACTCGGTGTCTTTCCTCAGCAGATCAATCAACGGTCGGGCAATCCTACTGAAATCATGAATGAAGCATCGGTAGAAACCGATGTGCCCCAGAAAAGACCGTAACTGCCGCAAGTTGGACGGTGGTGCGAGTTTTCTAATGACATCTACCTTGGCCGGATCAACCTCCATGCCCCTGTTGGAGATGATATGGCCAAGCACCGTCCCTTGAGTCACCATGAAGTGACTCTTCTCCCAAGACAACACAAGATGAACCTCAATGCATCGCTGAAGGACTCGGTCTAGGCAGTCAAGACAGGATTCGAATCCGTCGCCGTAGACCGATAAATCATCCATGAAGACCTCCAAGCACTCCCCCACCATGTCCGAAAAGATAGACAGCATGCATCTCTGAAATGTCGCAGGGGCGTTGCATAGCCCAAATGGCATGCGTCTGAAGGCATATGTCCTGAAGGGACAGGTGAATGTGGTCTTGTCCTGGTCCTCGGGCATGATGGCCACCTGATTGTAGCCGGAGTACCCATCCAAGAAATAGTAATGGCTCTTCCCTTCCAGTCTCTCTATAATCTGATCTATCCTGGGCAGGGGGAAATTATCCTTCTTGGTGGCCTGGTTGAGTCGTCTGTAATCTATGTAGACCCGCCAAGAAGTGGGTACCCGGGTAGCGATCTCCTCTCCAGACTCCCTGACAACTGTAGTGATGCTCGTCTTCTTGGGCACCACATGCAACAGACTGACCCACTTGGAGTCGGAGATGGGGTTGATAAAATCGGTGCTCCACCATTTCGAGATCTCCTTCATGACAACCTCTCGAAGATTCGGGTTCAGCCGCTGCTGGAACTCATGCGACGGCTTCGCCTCCTCCTCGAGATAGATATGGTGGGAGCACAGGGCCGGACTTATCCCCTGGAGATCGGCTACACTCCATCCAATCGCCTTGCGGTTCTTTTCAAGAACCCCCATCAAACGGGATTCCTGCTCTCCAGTCAAATTGGAGGAGATAATGACTGGGCACATCTCATGCTTGCCCGCAAGGAACCTATACTTTAACGACGCAGGAAGTGGCTTCAGCTCTGGACAAGTAGGTGCTGGCGGATCTGGCCTTTGAAAGATCTGAGTGAATGCTGCCAAATCCGCATGGGAGAACGGAAACTCTCGCTCACAATCAGTATCTGGAGAAGGCTACTCTGTTGGATTGTCTCTGCTCTGCATGGCATCAACCTCCTCCCCAACTGTAGGCTCAGTGGAAGTCAGACACGGTATGAGGTTGTCAAACTCTGCCTAATCAACATCTGACTCCGAGGGATCTGTATCAGACTCACAAATAATCTCTGTCTCGCGGTTGGGAACTGGCTATACTGCCTGAAAAGTATCCTAGACCAGGAATGTGCTCTCCAAGCTCTCCTTTGCTGGCGTCTCTGCATCAGCGGACTCTGAAGGTAAGAGGATGGCATGTGCGACTGGATCTACACAAACTGCCTCATCATCTGTAATCACAAAGTCGCAGTCCTGGTGGATGTCTCGCCCTGACTCTGTCATCTGCTCTGAATCGGAAGTCGGCTCTGACAAGCTGAATCTCTGGCTCTGATGTCCTCAACCGTCTCTATTTGTACACTCTCGCCCTCGACGCGAAAGTATACATTCCCGCTATCATGGTCGGTCACTGCCTTAGCTGTGGCCAAGAACGGGCGACCTAGAATGATGGGGGTATCGGTCACAGACTCAAGGATCTCCATGTCCAACACAACGAAGTCCACGAGGAATTTCATGCCCTGAATCGTGATGACAACGTCCTTCAGCAACCCCTTCAGCCTCTTGACAGATCGATCAGCAAACTGAAGGACCGTCATGCTCTGTCGTAGAGTGCCCAACTCGAAGCGGTCGAGAAGGGCTGCCGGAAGTAGGTTGATCGAAGAACCGTTGTCTAATAGAGTGCGGTCGAACCTCTACTCATGGATGTGGCATCTGCTATACGGGGCTCTTGAATCTGGCCTCTTAGCCGGCAAACGGTTCTGAATCGCAAAACACGTGGCACGAGTAAGCACATGGATCTCAGACTGATGGTTCCTCCTCTTCCTCCTAACTGTGGTCCTGTCTCTGAGTGATCTCTGGAGGAGAGGGATGTGCTCCAAGGCCTCTTGGAGAGTCAGCTGAATATGGAATATGTCGATCATTTGCTGGCTGAACTCTACCTGTTGATTCTTTTTCTGATTTTCTTTTTTCTACCCCTTACCCAAATGGAGTGCTCTAGGGAAAGGGACTACAGGGTCTTTCTCAGATGAAGGACTAGGAGAGGGTCTAGGATGCTCAAGTACGGTAGAATCCACACATACATCATCATGCACCACAGGTGGATCAGAAAAAAATAAACCCTTTCCTTTATTTCCAGAAGTGTCCTGAGATACATGTACAGATGGAAAGACTACAGGACTAGCAGAAGTAGAAACGGTGGCCTCAGTACCACCCTCGGCATGTCGACTCGCGGCATCAGCACCGCGCTCTGGCTCGGCAACTATGGTGGCGTAAGTACCACCTCCTCCATCTGGTAAAGCGATGGCCTCAGTACCGTCAGCGGGATCAGCATCCATGGTGGCGTCAGCACCACCTTCATTGTCTCTCGCGGCATCAGTATTGCGCTCCTCCTCGTCTGGCACTCTGGAAGTGACATGGGGGCGTCGCTCAGATGAGGCGCTGCCTGCTGGCATCCTACCTCTCCTAAGTGTGACAAAATCAGTATCAAATAGATATGCAGACATGTCACCAAATGAATCACTAGGAGTGGCATACTCTGTGAAATCTACCTACTCAGACTTCCTCTTCAGATTGTTCGTGTTCGGCTCAATCTGGGCAGGGATGGCGGCCTTCCCTCTCACGATCTCCCGCATCTCCTGGCGGAACTCATCTATCTCCTGTCTGAAGGTAGCCTGTTGCTCTGTCACGAGGCGAGCTAGGTCGTCCAAGGCATGGTTCTCATAGGTTGGCCCATGAGAACCTGACGGGTGGCCTCGCTGGTAGTGAGGTTGCTGTTGTGGTTGGTGCGGGTGAGAGGGGTACTGCTGGGGATACTGTTGATGATGTTGTTGAGGTTGCTCTCGCCTCCAAGACTGTCCCTGCTGATAGGGACGAGGACCATACTGCTGGTGCTGCTGGGATGACTGCTGCTGCTGGTGGTGTACTGGGGGCTGGGGTTGCTGGTGCTCTCGCTGATGGTCATACTGGCCACCCTGAACTGAAGGCTGCTGCTGGGAACTGGCACCTCCGGCTGACCAACGGAATCCGGGATGGTCTCGTCGGATACCGGGCTGGGGTCGCTCGTACCAAATCCCGTTGACATCCATCAATGGCTCGGGCTCGTAGGAGGATGGCGGGAGTACTGCCAGGGGCTGATCCAGCTGGTAGACCACCATCTGAGTGTCTGGGGATGGTGGTGACTGGTAGTATGGCTGCGGCTGCTGGTACAGCTCCGCATGTACAAGGTGAACCTGTCTAGGCTGACTGGAGCGCTGGGACGAACTGCCACTGCTACTCGGATCTCCTCGTGCCTGAAGACGGGGCTGAGAAGCCGTCTGTGCCTTTGGGAGACACATGATCTGTGTCTTCAGGTCACTCAGTATCTGTGCCATCTGATCCATTTGCGTGATACCGTGGCACTGCTTTTTCTCGATCAACTCGATCCGATCCAGCTTCTCGTTGATGATCCCCATGTCTGCGGCTGTAGACTCAGACTGTCCGGCTGCCGCAGATGAAGTAGAAGGACCGGCATCGACCCATGCTATCCTCTGGTACTGCACGGACTAGGGTTGGGGGCGTCCCTGAGTGTAGAGTCAGGTCTGGGACATCACTGTATAGTTCTCGGCCATCTCCTCGTAGATGTCCCAGACCTGATCCTCATCCTTGGCGAAGTAGGAATCGCCACATGAAGCATTCACCGGGCCCTGCAGCTCTGATGTCAACCCGCAAAAGAAGCTCTGAACTAGGTTCGGCTTCGTGATATCATGGTGCGGGCATCTGTCCGTCTGCTCTTTGAACCTCTCCCATGCCTCATGGAACTGCTCGTTGGGGAGCATGGAGAAGTTGCTGATCAGGGCTCTAGCTACGTTCGTCCGCCCGAGTGGATAGTATTTGTTCAAGTACTCGGTGCGGAGCTGCTCCCAGGTGTACACAAACTTCCCCAGATGCTTCAGCCAGGTGGTTGCTCTATCTGCCAGTGAAAAGGGGAAGGTGATCATCCGAATGGTATCCTCGCCCACCTGTCGATCGTGGACGGTGTTGCAGATCATCAGAAACTCCTGGAGATGTAGATGGGGCTCCTCAGTGGCGAGCCCATGGAAACAGGGTAGGAGCTGAAGTGTGTTCGCAGGGAACTTGAAGTCCCCCACGATCGCTGGTAGAACTACCCATCGGTACGTCAGAGTCGATCCTGGGTTGTGCAACTCCCGCATCGGTCTCGGCTGATCTGGTGTTGCTGCTACTGCGGCGGCTGCTGCTGCGGCTGCGGCTGCTGCTGCTGCCGGCTCGTCGGGTCTCCTCGGTCCGTCTCCGGGCCCGCGCTGGTCGTGGTCAGCTCTCATCTGCTCCATCTCTCTCCTCATCTCAATCATGAACGCACCCTGATCCCTCAACTGTTGCTGCATCGTCTCAAGGGAGGCGATCAGGGTGGTGTTGATCGCACCCTGGTCTAGAACATACGTCTGCTCAGGTCGGGGACCTCCGGTACGGTCGTCACTGCTGCCGGCCATGGTCTCTGCAAAGGCAAAAAACCCAAACTCAGGTGCTGATAAATATGACTGTTGTCTCGCATCTGGCACTGGTAACTTAGAACTAGAAGAAGGTTGGTCAAGGGGGAACAGGGTGGAGTCGAACTCGGGTTCGGAGAGGGGGTCTCGGCTCTCGCGAACCAACCTAGATGAACGGGATGGAGTGCTGAAAAGCGGTGCAGCCAGAGGCTGCCTAAGGGACCTCTTGCCCATCATCTTGATCTGGCGAGTCGGGCGGATGGGATCTAGAAACAACCAAGATGAGCAATACAAACCTCGAATTCACCTACTCAACACGAGATGAAGACCGTAAGAGTTCGGTCAATTATCTTGTCAATTTTATTAGGTGATCATGTCAGGATAGCAGAACGGTGATGAATCAACATTTCATCATCTTTATTCTATCATTTTGGCCTCAAAAGCCCTAGCAAATGCGTGTAAATACCCTTAATTAGAGCATCTTAGCATTCATACATGTGCATGTAAATAGTGCATAAAATATTGTATTTAAAGCCAAAATTATAGAATAAATAAAAAAAGAAAAGGAATAAAATATTGTAAATATTTTATGACCCAAACCCCCGAGACCTAGGCATCTTGATGAATAGGTCGACAAGGAATAAAGTAGGGGGAGATAAGGGCCAGAATACCAATAAAAATTCCTTTTATTTTATTCATTCTTTATTCATTTTGGGATCTATTTTTGATTCCACTTTTTATACCTCAAATAAAGAAACTTTGTACATGAAAGTTATAGATAATTAAATAAAAAAAATACAAAATTGATTTTACTGAAAAATAATGTACAGATAAAAAGTTATGGTCTGAATATAAATCCAGAATCCCAACTTCCCGGACCCGTATCTCACAAATGAAAACTCCAAATGCATAAAACTCACCTTTAATTATATATAGTTTAAAATAAGCTATTTAATGGCTGTGGTTTCGCATTTGGCGGAGCTACGGTCTGAAAGTTGAGTTTTGGACCCCGCTTGTATACTTGTACAGATTAAAATATTCATTTTATTTATTATTCTTTATTTTTATAATTTTACATTTTTATAATTTTGTAAAAATTACTTATAATATATTTGTAACATAAAAATAAAATACATATATATATAATACATAGGTATAATACCTGTACCCATACCTATAGTTTTAACACTTTTATTTTATTAAGTGTACAAAACACATCAGAAAAATAAAATAAAAATATATTTAAGTGTATAAAAATACTTTATAATTTTATAAAATAATAAACAAAATTAAATAAATTAAAATACAAAATAAAAATAAATTAATAAAATATATAGGTAATATACCTATAAAGGGTATAAAAAGCAACTTGTAAAATTACACTTTATAAAAATAATTAAAAATCACCATAAAATAATTTATAAAATTATAAAAAAATTATTTTATAACCTAAAACTAAATAATTCATTTTCTATTTTTTAATGATTTTACAAAAGATTTTTCAGGGATTTTTCCTGGTTGGTCCACGTGGACCAACCAGGCGCAAACCCTAGTTGACCCCGGTCAACTAGGTGTCCTTCCCCCATGTGCGTCTGTTAGACCTAGTTTGACCCCCATCTTCACGGATTTTTCAAGGCCAGAGCTTTCACCCTTTGATGATCCTTCCTTCTGACCTTTTGCTCCTCGAAGATCCACCTTTCACACCCTTGCATTGCTTTGGGGAACGGAGCGACGATTCGACCAATATTCCTTGGCCTTTGTTGCACCAGAACCACAGAGTCAAACCCCATATAACCCACCTCCGACTTCCCTTTGAATTTTGAACGCCTCTTCCATAGGAATAGCTCCCCTTTTCGTGCTCAATCGCGAGGAGAAGGTGACAGCTCCCCTTCGCGACCTTCGGGCGGGTCGAGCGACGCATGAGATGCTTCCACCACCTCCCCCTTCGTCGGCGGTCGAGGTACCCCCTTCCCTCCGGTTTCAACTGTCGAGGCTGCCCCATTTTCCTTTATTTCTTTTGCTTTTTCTTTGCCATAGCCTTAGGATAAAAATCCATCTCGAAATTTCCATTTTCATCCATTAAATCACCCAATCAGATCACCTCGCCGGAGCGCTCCTCCGGCCGAGCTCCTCCTCACCGCTTCATGCCACCGCATCCACCTCGCGGGGTCTAGGCATTTTGCTCTGGACCCTCTCACGATTTTGTGCAGTTCAAAGCCCGTTGACTCGCGCCTGGGAGCACTTTTGCGTCTCGCCGGAGCTCTGTGGAGCTCTCCAGCTCCGCCGCCCTCCTTTGCGAGCCTCGGCCGTCGCCGAACCTTTTTGAAGCTAGCGGGAGATAGCCTCGACCTCCAGGAGTCTCCAACCTTTCTTTGAAGCTCAGAAGTTCGCCGGAGAAGAAGCAGGAGCTCGGAGAAAGTCGTCGCGCCGGCGTTCCTCCGCTGTTCTTGCTCCGACATTCGGAGCCGTTGGATCGAGGCGGAGCTCCAGACGTCACAGCCACCGTCCGATCTCCTCGCGCATCGACCGTCAGATCATTCGAGGATCGTCTAATCACCGTCGTCCGAGACGAAGCGTCATCGTGCAACGAGGGCTCACCACGTGTCAAGTGGGAAGCCCTCAACCATTGGATCGCACGCCTGCGGGGGTATTTTGCATTCTCACCCCTGCACGTTTGTGTATTTATTTTGTAATACTTAAGCTTTCATTTGTCGTTTAAAATATTTTGTAATATTTACGTCCAGACCCTTGAACTTTAAATATTTGCATTTTGGTCCTGGCCACGTCACCTCAGTGACCAGTACACGTGAGGTGAAGGGCATTTTGCAGGGACCCCCCTCAGGGTCTACTTATTTCGCCTAAGTCTAGAAACTTTAATATTAAGTGTAAAACTTTTGGTGATTTTGCATTAAGGCCCCCAGACTTTTGGAAATTACAGACAGGTCCTTCCCAAGCGCGTGCTAGTCAAGCGTTGGGTTGGGTATTTTGCAGGTGTACCCCCGCGGGTATGGTTATTTGTATTTGGTCCATTAAATGCAATATTCAGTATTATATTTTGTGTGAAAATTGCACTCGTGCCCCTGGATGTTAGTCTATTTGCACTTATACCCCTGTCAGGCCTTGTATTTTTTCTTGCTTTCCCTATTTATTTAGTGCATATTTTTAACTCGAAAAAATCCAAAAAAATAACTTAGGCTCCTATGTGCTTGGTGATTCACGTCATACTTTTACATTTCATTTTTATTACATTTTATATTTATAAAAATCAAAAACTTGCATTTTTGCTACTGTTTGCATTCGAAAATACCAAAAAATATCAAATCTTTTTGAAAAATTCCAAAAAAATTACCTAAGGTCTATTTTAGTGTCTTTTAATTACTGTCCAAAAATATCTAAAAATCTCAAAACAAAAACCTTAACAATTAGAAAATACCTAAAAACTTCAAAAAAATCTAAAATATCACAGAAAACTCATAAAAATATAAACTCAATTTATGTAGTTTCCCTATTTTATTGTCTTTATTTTAAAGTTAATTTGGGAAAATTTTGTTACTGTTTGATATTTTTCATTCCCATTTTGATTTCGGTCAGTAGCTTATTCATTGTTTTCTTGTATTTCTGATTTTGAAAATATCAAAAATATTCAAAAAAATACCCAAAAATCATAAAAACACCATAAAAATATAAAAAGCCAAAAACATTTTATTTCCTAATTTTTGAGCATTTTTCCTTATTTTTATAAATATCTTATCACCTCTTTTCTTACATTATTTATATATTCTATTTATAAAAACAAAAAATATAAAATATAAAAAGAAAATATAAAATCAGAAAATTAAAAATCAAAATACAAAATTAAAAATAAAAAAAGAATTAATTAAAAACCCACAAAAACATTTGCATTTTTGTAGACATTTAATCACACATCACATTTTTGTGCATCATTGCTTGATCTATCCTGCCTTGCTCCCTGAGTTCGACCTCTACATACTTACACCTATACACCTTTTTATGTAGAGTTAATAATAAATTTTAACTCCACTATTGCTTGTCATCGTTTGATTTGATTGTGGGTTAATTATTGACTTTAGTTGGGATTTTTGAGCGGTCAATACACCGACTGCGGTTTCGCCTTATGAAACCGTACAACCCTCGAATTCTAGCTAAATCAAGCGGTTACGTGACCTGTTGGGAATCCGACTCCCCCAGGAGACTGTCCTGATCCCGAACTAGATCTTTCCCAGCCAGTACAAGCCGCAGACCGTTTACCGGCTACCCGATCGGCTTGCTCTGTTAAGGATATCGCGGCCCGCTTTACCGGAGACCGGAGCGATCCTCACTGGAGAACGACTAGCCCAGAAGCAGTAGTCTGAAGAGGGTTCAGATATGGCTCTAGCCTAGGGTGCGGGTCACTCTCTCGTGCATACAAACCAGACAATGAGGGGGTTGCTCTCCCCAAGACAAATTTTTAAGTGGAGAGTCTTTTAGGGTCAAGTTTGTTTAGCAGTCCCAATTTTATAGTTTTTGTTTTTTAGATATTTTTCAAAGCAAACAACGCCTAACGAATTTTTCGGTTCTCCTGATTATTTTAAGTCCAAAAATGGGAGGAGAAGATGAAAAAGTCGATGCGTGGGAAATCAATGATGCATGCAGAGTAAGAAATGCGTACCTGACTCCAACAGTCTACATGCAAAATGATCCGCGCATAAAATAAAGACAGAATGTAAACTACCTATATGATGCACAGGAATCGGCCTTAAACAGAGCAGTTCTACACGAAAGAACCAATGACTAGGTGGTCAATAGGAGGGGTCGGTGTCCGGTCTCGGATGCCGATCGGTGCCCGCCACAACGGGTCCTGCTAGCGCTGTTTACGACCTCTAGCGGTGCGGGACCCCTCAAGTGACCAAGTAGCCTTTTTTATTAATTTTTATTTTGGTCCAATTACGGTCTAATAGGTACAGGCAAGTTATTAGGTGTGTGGACCCTAATTATTACGGTGCAATCAGAGGAAATCCTAAACTAAGGCCAAAACCGTGAAAACCGAATGGGCAGTAAATAAACGATAGAAAACCGTGAAAAACCGTGAAAAATCCGGTGAGGTCCTCCGAGCACACCGGTGCTCGGCGAAATAGACCTCGATAGTCTACCAAGATTCAAGTATGTCCAGGTCCCTGTATTATTACAATAAAATAATAATGCTGAAAAGAAACCTAAACTACACTACTCCGTGGCTATTTCGCGGCTCCCGCACTCCTGCTCGGCTCCTCGCGCTCTCCTGCGGCTTCGTAGAGAAGGAAGCCACCTCCGACTCCTGCGGTTGCTTCGGCTTCCGAAGAAGCTGCCTCGGTCCTCGGGCCCTCACAAGAAACAAGAAGAGTGTCAAACCAAGATAAAAATAAAAAGGACAAATAAAATAGAGCAAGTTATATGCAGGAAAATAAAATTAAACACAAGACAAACAAAATAAAAGAAAATAAAATAAAAAGAAAACAAAAAGAAAACAAAAGCCGCGAAAAGCCACGGACAAAAGAAAAGCCGCGGAAAACCGCGAAAAACAAAATCAAACAAAAAAATGAAAAGAAAGACGACTACTAAGCCGTCCTCCCCGGCAACGGCGCCATTCTGATGAGCTGAAAATTCAATCACTCAATCCGGGCAAGGTAAAAATCACACTCGAGTCGTTGCGACTCGGATCGAGTGGAATCAGCTCAATCAAGAAAACAAAATAGAACCACCAATCAAAGATCAAGCAAAACAAAGTAGAGCGGTCCTGGCTATATTATTAACCTGGTATAGCACCCAGGGTCGGTCTCAGGGAGCACGAATTGGCCTTATGGCCTACGAAGTAGTCTAAAAAATAAAATAAACACAAATATTTTTGGTGGTTTTTAATTGTTTTTAAATTTTTTTCTAGATTTTTAAAAAAGGAGGAAAAATAAGAAAAGGTGACAACAAGCAAACACAATAAAATATTTAAACATTCAAAAACACTCCAAAAATTCAAATAAAAATGTTTTTATGTTTTTTATGTTTTTTAGTATTTTGGTTAATTTTTCAGAATTTTTTAATTTTTATATAATTTTTTAAAAATCAAGAAAGATAAAAACAGTAAGCTACTGTCCAGCCAGACTTAAAAAATCCATTTAAAATATAAAATGGATCTGTAATAGTCTGAAGGTAATTTTTATGAAAAATATAAGCAAAAACTAAAATTCAGAAAAAGAGTTTATATTTTTTGAGTTTTATAGAATTTTTTACAATTTTTATAATATTTTTAGAGTTTTTTTAAGGTTTTTATAAATCCAAAAATCACAAAAATTGGAAAGAAATTCAAATACACTAAAACAAACAATCACTAATTTTTTATAATTTTTAAAAGATTTTTTATATTTTTTTTAGATTTTTAAGTTAGACAGTCACAAAAACCACTGTTTTTGAATTTTTAAAAATACCAAAAAGCCTCAAAAATGTACCAAAAATTTAGGGAAATTTTTACACAGTGGCAGGAGCCACGTATCCAAACTTCACCTAATTTGGATTTAATTTGCTATTTTATTTAAATAAAACAAAGGCTCACAGTACAAAGGGACCTCGATGCAAGAAAAACTATTCCCAGGGGCTAAACAATAACAAGCAAATAAAGCTCAGAGTATGCAAAAATCCTAAGAAAGCACACACGGCACACGTGACAGACACTCAGAGGGGTACAACTGTAATTCCTATTTATATAAATGCAAACAGTAATGCAAAGAAACTACAGGACTGAATCTGCATATCACCCAAAGTCTCACGTGTCGACGCACGTGGCTCCCATACACGGGGACTAAAATGCAAATAAAGAGAACATGGAGGTCCACTATGCAAAATACCCAAAATAAAAACAACTGCACTAGATATTTACAGGACTAAAAAGCAAAAACAAAAGAGCAGGGGCCAAAGTATAATTTACCCCTTTATTATTGGACGGACGAGGAGGCGCCACGTGGATGATCGACGGTTGTGGATGCAAGGCACCTCTTCGTTGGAGCGAACGGTCTAGATCGAGCCCTAGCAGATATCGACGGTGGCTGAAGCTCCTTAAATAGGCGGCTGTGATTAATTCTGGAGCGTCGAGGACGATCGGATGAGGAGGAGGATCCTCCAAGAACTCGACGCCGGCGAACTTCTCTAGCCCAATGCGCACGCCGATGTCCACCTTTGGAGCTGCTGAGAGATGGGAACGCTTCACCGAGGTGCTCCGCAGCTGATGGAATCCTCCGATGAGGCCGGGGACCACCGGAGTGGCCCGGCTACGGAGGAGGAAGGAAGCTCCTGTGCTCGAGCTTTGGACCTCCAGATGAGGTCCCTTTGACCTGAAAAATCGCACAGAAAGCACGCTGGGTCGAGAACAAAATGCCTCGACCTGGTTAGGGGTGAAGTGGATGCGCGGGTGAGTCGCGGCGAAGACCTCCGGCGAGGCGACGGCGAGGGAGGTCGATTCTTGGCTCCGAGGCGAGCCAAGTTGAGTGTGTGGGTGCAGAAGGTGGAGAGGAGTCTCACGGAGGTGATGGTCGGGTCGGATGGTGAAATGGGTGATCGGAGCGATAGGAATCGATCGGCGACGGCGGAGTAGCGATATGGGCGAAAATCGAAATTGGGCGAAACTAGGAAGTATCAGGGGTACCTGATGAAGGTGGCCGACTGGGGAAGAGCTAAGTAAGCTCTGGGGGGTCCTGGCCTCAAGGAACGTCGATGTCCGAGGCTCAACGCACCTCGCGGCAGCGCACGGCGACGAGGGTCGCCGGATCGATGGCTGGAGGCTCCTATTCCTCTCTTCGACACTCTCCTCACTCAGTTGTCACTCTGGGGAAGACAATGGAGGTCCTGGGACGAAGGGGCGTAGCCAAGGATGGCGGGTAATGAGCGGCGGAGAGGAGTCTATATACTGCTGCAGGTCCGAGAAGAAGGCGTCGGGTCCGGCTTGGTGAAGCACGGACCCCTAGGCAAAGGATCGGGCGAAAATCTCGGATCAGTGGGGGTCAATTAGCACATGGGTTTGGGTAAATGGAGGTCGGATCTGGCTTAGGTAATTAGGCAAAGTCGGGTCTGGAGCAAGGTCCACGGGCGGAAGGTCCAGGGGGGAGAGTTGACCAGGGGTCAACATCCCCCGTGGACCAATAGAAGCCCTCGTTTAATAATTATTTGGAAATTCAATTAAAAATAATAAATGACTTAATTTAGAAAAAGTTAAAACATGAAAAATGTTTTTTTTCAAATTAATTTTTAGTGATTTTTATTTATTTTTTTGAAATATAAATTATGTATTTACATTATATTATTTTTATATATAGGTATATACATATTTGTCTTTTTTATTTTTAATTTTAGTTATTTATTTTTATATAATTATTCCATTTTTATATTTTATTTATAACATAAAATTTGGAATAAAAAGTTATTTTTATTTTATTTTTATTATATATTTAGATAAGTTAAATAAATACTTTTATATACATATTTACATGGTATATATACAAGGTAGAAATTGATTTTTATTATTTTTCTTTTTATTTTATTTTTATTGTTCTGATTTTTATTTTATTTATTTACACCATGAAATAAGGAATATAAACATATTTTTAGTGGATTTAATTATTTATTTACAAGGAGAAAATAAATAGTTATGTTATTCTATGTACATGGTCTATATACACTGATGAGAGGGATTTTAATTTATTTTTATTTTTCTTTTGTTTTTCCCATTTTTATTTTAGTTTTATTTTTAGAAATATGTACAAAACACTTTTTATTTTTATTTAGAGGAAAATAATATTATTTATATACATAGGTATATGTACACACATGATTGACCCTATCTCCCTCTACTTTGATTCTTTGCGGTTAGGCCCATGCTGAGCCCTCCCTTGGGATTAGGTCGCTCAATATTTATTCTAAATATCTCCCTCTTTTTCTTTTATTTCTTTATTATTTTATTTATGCACAAAAACATGCTAATTATCAATATTTACACAATGCATGCAAAATGATAATTTATTCTATTTACATGAATACACATGATGTTTTGCAAGGGTTTTGTAGCTAAAATAAAAGAATAAAGAGTGATGAATGGGTATTCATCACTAGCCTGTGAAACATGGGCAGTAACTGGATGGTTTGTTGGCGAAGCTCAAAGTTCCCAACAATAGGTGGAAGCTGAATCCATCGGTGAGTGAGGGTCATGGCTGGGTTATGCAACTGCCTCATGGTCATCGGCGGAGGCCTCTCTTGGTTAGGTTCTCCTCCTTCGCCTGCTGTGTCTGGTATATCACCGCCACCACCCTTAGGTCTGTCGTCTCTTCCTTCTTGCATCTGCGCTATCTCCCTCATGAGGTCACCCATGAAAACTCCCTGGTCTCTGATCAGTCTCTGCATAGTCTCCAAAGATGCTAACAATGAGTTGTTGATGGCATCTTGATCATATAAGAATGGTGGTGGTCGCTGCTCAACTGGGTGTTCCTCTCTATCGTCCATGTCTTGGGTTTCTGCAAAGGCAAACAAACCCATCTCAGGTGCCGACAAATTATCTGAGCTCTATGCTGCACTAAATTTTGGCACTCTTGGACTGATGGAAGGAGAAGGGTGGTGAGGGGGAACAGGGTGGAAGTGAACTCAGGCTCGGAGAGTGGGTCTGGACTCCCCGAGGTAGTCCTAGATGAATAGGGAGGAGTGCTGGATAGCGGTGCCGCCAGAGACGGCCTAAGAGATCTCCTTCCCATCATCGTGATTATTGAGAAGAGTGAGGTTGAGAAATGAAGAAGGGGGGCAAAATTATGCACAATTGTGCAGTGTTTTTGATCTTGACCTTAATTCAGCTAGCCAATCAAACACAATACAAGGGATTCACCAACTCAACGCATGAAGCCATGAAGGATCGGCTCTTATCTTTGTAGTTTTTAGATTGAATTCAGGCAATTAATCTTTGAACGAGTCCTTAGAGTGCTACGCCTATAGGAGAGAGAGTACTACCAGAAAAGAATCCTGTACTTGTCCTCCTTCCGTGTAACCTGTAGTTTGCACTATTTGAGGTCCTTGTAATCCTTCCTGGATCCCTACTCAGCCAAAGAAATAGAGGGAGGAAGCCGATAGGCGAAACCGATACTTCGGATCTCGCTCGTAACGGAATCACCCGTGAGCGTACAAGATCCTACTCGGACGCAAGACGATGAGACAGACACCCCCGTGAAGGCATGGCCTATGCTCGATACTTCGGACAAGGTCAATGCTCTACACAATAGAGAGTCATCACTGTCGACCAAGCCCTACTCGCCTACGTACGATAGTAGCGCCAATACTTCGGAAATCCAGGCGATACACAAGGCAGCCACAGACTGGGTTTTGAGCTCTAATCCTTACGAAGCCACTCACTCACTTGGAAGGAGACCTTCCCAAGCAACCTGAATACAACTGAGGGCTTTTCTCACCCCGAACAATGTGTCTAATTAGCCAATTTTATTTAGGTCAAGTTTTCTTTAGCAGTCCCTTTTTTTAATTTTTTTGGTGTTATCACTTGCTTTGAGTCAATTCAATACAAACGCCTAATGTTTTTGTATTTTTCCTTGATTCTTATTTGATCCAAAAACAGATGGAGAGAGTCGGAAAAGCAATGTGAGTCGGCACCAAGATGGAAATCTCACCTTTGTGCCTAAATGATGAATGCTCAAGTAAGAAGACTTACAGTACGGATGAATACCCATTCATCACTCTTTATTCTTATATTTTAGCTACAAAAACATTTGCAAATGCATGTAGATATGTGTAAATAGGAATAATTAGCAAAAGCATGCATTGTGTAAAATTCTATAATTAGCATGTTTTTGTGCAAAAATAAAAGAATAAAGATTAAAAAGAAAAAGAGGGAAATATTTAGAATAAATATTGAGCAACCTAACCCAAGGGAGGGCTCAGCATGGGCCTGACTGCATAACAGCCAAGTAGAGGGAGATAGGGGCTCATGTGTATATATTTATGTAAATAAAATAAAAATGTTTTCCTCACCCAAAAATATGCTTATAAATACTTGTATATATTTATAAGAGATAAAAACAAAATAAAAAATTAAAAATCAAAAAGATTAAAAAGATCCCTTCATCATGTACATATATCACATCTATGTATTTATTTGACCTTGTAAATAAATAAGGTTATTTTCCAAACTTTTTGTAAATACTCTATGCTATATATTGTAAATAAATAAAATAAAAAGAATCAAAACAAAAATCAAATAAAAATAACAAAATTAAAAATACAAAAATACTTTGTACATATACCATGTATATAGATGTACATATCTATTTATTTTACCTATGTATATAAATAATAAAAATAAAATAAAAACACCCTTTTATTCCTTATTTTATTCTATAAATAAATAAAATATAAAATGGGAATAAAATTTTATAAAAATAATAATTAAAAATCAAAAATCAAAAGCCTATATAATGTATATATACCTATATCTAACCCTACCTTGTAAATACCTTAATTTTATTTCCAAAAATTAATTAAAAATCACCAAAAAATAGAGAAAAATAAAATAAAAAATATTTTATGTTTTAAGTTTTTGCTAATTCGATCATTTTCTAACTCAAATAAATAAATCAAAATTAATAAGCTTGGCGGGCTCTGATTGGTCCACGGGGGATTGTTGACCCCCGGTCAACTCTCCCCCCAGGACCACCAGAGCCGGGTCTGTCTTGCCCGACCCGTTTCTCCAATTTCTATCCGTCAGACCCGATCGCCATTAACCCAAACCCTGGGCCCCGATTACTGCCCGATCACCCAGGACCCTCGCCCGGGGAGGGTTTGCTGGATCCGAGCTCCGCCTGACTCGCCCGATCGCCATCTTCTCGGACCTGGCACCATATTTAACGTCGTCACCGGCGACCTAATTCTTCCATCTTTGATCTTCCCCTCGGTGTCTATGAGCTCCTCCAGCGTCCCTGAGTGACAGTCGTGGCCCCTTGGAGTTGCAGCGAGGCCCGGGCAGCCGGGAGTCACTGATCCGGTGGTTCTTGCCGCCGTGCGCCGCCGCAAGCGCGCTGAGCCTCGGGGAACTCGACAGCCCCTTGAGGCAACGACCGGGAGCTTCATCAGCTCTAGCCTAGTCGAATGTGCCCATCAGGTAACCTCTTTAGGCCGTAGATTAGCGTAGCTTTAGGTTTTTCCGATTTCAGTAGAATAGCTCCACCGCCTCCATCTTCCGTCTCCGTCCATCCACTGAGCCATCCAACTACGCCATCACCTTCGCCTGACATCTCTCCACCTTCTCCACCCAGCCATCCCTCCTGTCTCGCCCCGGAGCAGGACATTGGGTCTTCACCTCCGCCACTCGCCGGAGACCCTCCATATCGACACACCGTCCACCTTCCGCCCGCTCTGACGGGTCGAGGCACTTTGCCCTCGACCCAGCTTCTTTCCTGTGCAGGTTTCAGGGCTAATCGATCTCATCTGGAGGTCGGAACTTCTGGGCACAGTAGCTCCCGTTCCTCCACGTCGCCGGAGCTCTCTGGAGCTCCTCGCTTCCATCGGAGCAGTGCATCGGGTGTGGAGCTTCACGGCGAAGCTCTCTCGCATCCCCTGAGCACCAGACGAGGACCACCGTGCATGCAGAGGGCCGGCGAAGTTCGCCGGCCGCCAGTTCTTCCAGCAGCCTCGTCAACCGTCCGATCGTCCTCAGCGCCCCAGTTGTGATCTGATCCGTTCGTTCAGGCGCACCGTGACCGTCCGATCTTTACGAGGATTGATCTCGACCATTCGCGCGGAGGGATAGGCACCAGCTAGCCTCATCCGTCGGATCTGTCACGTGTCCTCTCCTCCTCCGTCGATACACCAAGGGGTTGGCCTCCAGAGCACCGTGACCGTCCGATCTACACGTGGAGGACCACTATCCGTTCGATCAGGCCGGGCTTGTCAAGGGTAAAGGCGCAAGTGGTCTCAGTCGTCAGATCCACCACGCGTCATACATCCGGCCGTCGACATTAATAAAAGGGGTAATTTGTCCTTAGGCCCCTTCACTTTATGCATTTACTTTTTAGTCCTGTAAATATTTAGTATAGTTCTTTTATTTTTTGTGAAAATTGTACTGTGGACCTCGAGCTTATTTTATTTGCACTTATACCCCTGCCTGTGTGAGCCACGTGCTTCGTCACGTGTTATTTTGGTATATTTGCAATTGATGCCCTTGTAGTTCTGGATGTTATGAAATGAATGAAACTTTTTGATTAATTGCATTTATACCCCTGTGAATGGTTTAATTCCGCATGTGCGTTTATTTTTGGGTAATTTGCAACATAGCCCCATGGACTTTTGGTACGAGTTACCAATAGGTCCTCGGGACTTATTTTCTTTACAAAGAGGTCCCTGAGTACCCCAGGCACGCGCTTGGCGCGTGATTGGCTGGGTATTTTGCACCTAGACCCTCAGAACTTTGGGTATTTGCATTCCAGTCCCTGTGCACAATACCCTCTTGTCATTTTTGAATAAAATATCAAATCACCTCCAAATTCGACGAAAATTTGAAACATGGCTCCTGCCATGGTGTAGGATTTTTGTGAATTTTTGAGGACATTTTTTATTTCGTTTGTTATTTTTAAAAATTCAAAAACCTTAGTTTTTGCTACTGTCTATATTGAAAAATCATAAAAAAATATAAAAACCCCTCTAAAAATTCTATAAAAATTAGCCACTGTTTAGTTTGTGTTCCTTTATTTTCTAGCCAATTTTGGCTATTTTTCACCACTGGAAAACCATAAAAACTTAAAAACACTCAAAAACCCATAAAACTTCTATTAAATAATCTAAAAACCCAAAAACAATAATTTTGGTACTTAAATTTTCCTTGTTTTACCTAGTTTACAGGAAAAATACCTCCAGGCCCTTTTGAGGCCCTTAGATATTTTATCTAGGGCTTTTGGGCCTGGCTGGACAGTACCTTGCATTTTTGTTACTGTTTGATTTTTAGAAATTAAAATAAATATCAGAAAAATCCCAAAAATTCACCAAAAACATAAAAAAACATAAAACACGTAAAAATATTTTTGTTTGAATTTTTGCTTGATTTTTGTTGCACTAAATAAATTGTTGAAGTGTGCTCATTTGTGTTTCTTTTATTTTCTTTACATATTAAAAATCCAAAAAAAACTAAAAATAATTAAAAACCCCTAAAAAAGTATTTTGTCTTTTATTTTATTCATTTTTTTACTACTTCGTAGGCCTTCAGCCAACCCGTGCTCCTCGAGTTCGACCCTGGGTGCTATACCAAGTTAAACACATAGCAGGACCGCTTTCTTGCTTTCTTGCCTTGATTGATTTTATTTACATCTTAGTGGTCTGATATTTTTCTTGATGTACGCATCCAAGTGATTGAGGTCGCAACGACCGTTCAGTTACCTGATTGCCTTAGTTGCTCGGGATTTTCCCGTCATCAGAATGGCGCCGTTGCCGGGGAGCACGGCTTAGTAGTGTTTCTTTTCTTTTCATTTTGATTTTCGCGGCTTTTCGCGGCTCTTTCAGAGCTCGCGGCTCTTCGCGGCTTTTATTTATATTTTCTTTTTGTTTTATTTTGCTTTATTTCCTTTTTCTTTTATTTTTATTTTTGTTTTCTTTTGTGTGTTTATTTTATTTTACATTTTTGCATATATACCCTGTTATTTTTATTTTCATTTCTTTTTCCTTTATTATTTGATTATTGGTTCTGACCACTCTGTTTCTCTTGCGAGGGCCCGAGGACCGAGGCGGCTGATTTCGAGAAGCCAGCGCAACCGCGGGATTCGGAGGCGGCTCCCTTCTTTGTAGAGCCGCAGGAGAGAGTGAGAGAGAGCTGAGTGGGTGAGGTTAGATTAGGTTTTTATTTTATTTTATTATTATTGTAATAACACAGGACTCAGGACTTGGACACTTGTGACTTGACCGTAGCGGGTCTGTTTCGCCGAGCACCGGTGTGCTCGGGGGACCCTTAGGACTTGCGCGGTTTTTCGCGGTTTTCACGCGGTTTTCTTTTTCTTTTATTTCTGACTTTTCCGGTTTTTCGTGGTTTTTGCTCGAGCCCCTAGACTTAGGATTTTCTGGTGATTGTGTCGTAATTAGTAGGATCCACACACCTAATTGATTATCTGTTCCTATAGATTGATAATTGGACCTACTTAAAAATCAACTAATAAAAATAACCGATTCATTTGCCTTCGTAGCCTACGTGTCGTAGCCCGTCCTGTAAAGCGCTTACTCCTACCCCCGATTTGTCGGACAGAGGAGGGACGGGCCAAGACCGGACTCTTTGGCTTGGAGGTCGGTGACCGGTTAGACGGCTCTTCGCTAGACTTGCTCACCTAGGACTCGGCTTTACCGCTGCATCATATAGGTAGTTTTTATTTCTGTCTTTACTTTTATGCGCGGATCATTTTGCATGTAGAGTGCTGGAGGCAAGGTACGCATTTCTTACTCAGCATGCATCATTGATTTATCGCGCATCGGCTTTTTCGTCTTCTCCCCCCTGTTTTGGACTTAATAACCAGGAGAACCGAAAAATTCGTTAGTCGTTTCTTTTTATTGAAAAATATCTAAAAACAAAAACAATAAAATCGGGACTGCTAATCATACTTGACCTAAAAGACACTTCACGAAAAATCTGTCTTGGGGAGAGTAATCCCCTCCTTGTCTGGTTTGGATGAGCGAGAGAGTGATCTGAACATTAGGATAGAGCCTCTGATCTTTTCTTGACTGATTACCGGCTTTCAGTACGGGACAGTCGGTCGAGAGAGATTAGGATACCTATTTACCTCACGTAATCGCTCTGATAGACTGGATGATCACCTAAAATAAAATTGACAAGATAATTGACCGATCCCCTTGGTCTTCAGCTCTGTGTGCGTAGGTGAATTGGGGGTTTGCTTGTTCATCTTGTTTGATTGCCAGATCCCTTTGATCCTTTCTCATCTCTCTCCCTCACCTCCCTTCAGTTCTCCTTTCTTCTTCTTCCTTATCCCTAGATGATGGATTCCCCTCGCTACAAGCCGACTCTTACGGCTTCTTCTCCGTCTTCTGACCATCACTCCAGTTAACCTTCTAGGGAGGTCGGATCTCCGACCAACCTCCCGCTCCCTCCCTCCCTTTCATCTCACCATTCTGGGCATGCTGTGCGAGACGTCCGAGGATACCCGATAGAGCAGATGCGAGATCCGGACGATGCTGATGCTGAGTTGAGAGCGCACTCCTTTGGTGACCAGAGAGAGCAGTGGAGATCAGCAGACATATCCTATTCCAGAAGGATGGAGGAGCAGATAGCACATGGAGCTCAGTCAGCTTCTACACTAGGTCCATTCGTCTTGGATCTGGATTACATTCAGCGACTGCCGATATTTTCAGGAGAGGCGCACGAGGAGCCGTATCTTCACCTGTCCGCTTTCGAGGAGTTTTGCAGAGCACAGAGATATTCAGACGTCACTGCAGAGGAGCAGATGAGCAGGACCTTCCCATTCACGCTTCACGACAGAGCCATGAGATGGCACCGACGATTGGGAAGGACATTCGAGACATGGGGAGAGATACGCCGAGAGTTCTTACAGAGATACTTCCCTCCACGTAGAGCAGAGTTTATGCGGTCTTTGATCATGGACTTTTCAGTTGACCCCCAGGAGCCATTGCACGAGGCATGGTCGAGGTTGCTTGACCTCTTGAGGAGATTCCCTGAGCACGGACTTCCACTTACAGATTTGATCGGGATCTCCATGCGGGGAATGACCGCGGAGCAGATAGCACTGGTAATTACCACATGTGGCGGTTCACACCGCAGTTCCGACATTCACTTTCTGGATACCATCTCGAGGCTACTTTCATAGAGTTCTTCTACACGAGATGCCTTGGTCGGGACAACACATGTGGACGATGATGTACCAGTGCGGTGTGTCACTTTACATGGTGATTCAGCTTCTACACACCAGCCCGAGGATTTGGATGATGCCGCACCATTGACAGAGGAGATGACCGCGATAGCAGAGGTTCGGACCCAGAGTCTACTTGAGTTCCCGTTGGCCTTCCAGTCGGAGTTTGAGTCAGTTCCAGAGTTCCCAGTCGACGAGTCTTGGATATCAGATCTTCTGATACTCCAGGAGCTGGAGGAGCCACAGCCTTTGCAGCCATTAATTCAGACACTTCAGTTTCCAGTCCCGGAGGAGTCAGTTTTCTTCCTGCAGAGACACTTCTCGGATGCAGACAATCACCAGGACTCAGCCCAGCAGCCACAGCTCGAGGAGGGACAGCACTTTGAGAGCACAGACATAGAGAGTCCCGTCTTCGAGCCTTTTGTCCTCCCCTTTGTTGAGATAGATACATTTCCTGAGGACCAGTTGGCAGCCAGCATAGCCGCAGAGCGAGGATCAGTTGCAGACACTTTGCCAGCTTCCGCGGTGTTGACTAGTACCTTCTCCTGCTTCCAGATTGCCGAGACTTACACTTCAGATAATGATGCAGCCTGGTGCACTGAGTGGATACTTGAGAGTAGCGCATATGCCCATTTAGATCTTGATCCTCCTCTAGTCACTTCTGATATGGCATCTCTCCCCGAGGGTTATCTGCGGGAGGATGCCGCACTCGATGAGTACTCGGTTTCACCTACTGGTAGTGTTTCCTATCTGGCGGAACACGAAACCGAGTCTTTAGATCATTCTGATTCTGCGTCTTCTCACCTCGACGACCCTCGCGAGGATGAGCCCATTCTGGAGATATTCGATGAGTTGCCTGATTTTCTTCTATTCTATTCATCGGATATCAGTCAGCTTAGAGAGTCTCCTGATCTTGATTGTCCACACTTGCTTGAGACACTGATTGAAGTGGAGGATTCTAGTACTGATCCATCCTTCTCCACGTTTGATTTCGTCGGCTCCATACTCTCACTCCAGTCTGACCCAGAGCCGATGATATCTTTTGTACTACCGGATCCCGATCACTTATGCTCATATCAGTGGCCGGTAGTAGACACCCGCCTGATTGCATACCTGGGTGTCGTACTTTACACTGTTGAGTTCGTCGTTGTTCTCACACCGAGACTGCGACGACAGTACGGCATTCAACTTACCAATGCCGTCCTGAACCTTAATACTGCATTGTCCTAGCCTTTGCGCCCAGCTTGGGGCGTAAAAACTAGCGCTTGTTGAGAGGCACCTCAACATTGTACTCTTTTGTATATACGTGTTTCGTCTTATTTTGATCTTTCTTTCTTCCGTTCTTATTTTCACCCCAGGTCTCGTTTAGGATTATCTTTTCTATACTTAGGATATTGCTCATCCAAAGTATAGGGGGGTGAAAAGACCGGGTTGTTCATTCGTTCTGTTCCATCGCTTCTGTTGTTGCCTATACTTAAGGTTTTCCACCTTAAGTATAGGGGGAGTGATGTTCTCCTTCTTATATATATTCGTGATTTTCTTTGTTTCTATCTACCCCTGTTTTTGTTGGCTATACTTAGGGATATTTCACCCTAAGTATAGGGGGGGTAGACCCTGTACATTCTGCACTCAGGTTTTCCCTTAGTATACAGCCTGCTATACTTAGGATTACTTGATCCTAAGTATAGGGGGGAGACCTGGGTCCCTCTTGACTTTTCATTTCTTTTTGTATAGCCCTTCTTTTCACTTCCCTATACCTAGCACGAGTTATGTCTTCTTCATCGCTCTTGACTCTGAGGACATCGTTCGAGCTAAGTATAGGGGGGTGTGTATATATTTCATATATACTTTAGCCATAACTCGTACTTTGTGTGAGTGTGTTAATAAATAAAATGGCTAAAAATCACAAAAATTAAAAATTTTTCATGTACATAATCTTCTTTTATTTGCACATACATAGCTAGTGTACGAATTATTTTTGTAAAAATGATTTCAAAAATCTTTTGTGTAAAGCTTGTGTAAATATTTTTGTATCAAAATTATGTATATAGTACAAAATTTTTCCAAAATGTTTTGAAAATCAAAAGTTTGCAAAAATCTTGTGTAAATGTGTGTAAATATCTTTTTGCAAAACTTGCACTTCATGCATCATCCATTCATGATTTCAAAACATTTTTCAAAAATTTTGCATGATTGTAAAATATTGTGTAAATAAGCATCTTTTTGTACATATGTATATAGTTTTTCTGGAT
The DNA here is from genome assembly GCA_037367405.1 of Ottelia alismoides. Lineage (NCBI taxonomy): Eukaryota > Viridiplantae > Streptophyta > Magnoliopsida > Alismatales > Hydrocharitaceae > Ottelia > Ottelia alismoides. Next base: position 187,740 of record JAZKJV010005923.1, on the reverse strand, counting down.
GATAGTTGACATTTAAACTAGCCTGGAATCAAATTGAGAAATGGAGCTTGATTAAGATCTTAATCCACCTAATTTCTAAGAGGAACCTTATAGGACTTAGGTTTAAGGCTTTTCAGGTCCATGGTGACTTAATTCTTTGAGTCCACTAAGCTATGATCACATGTCATCTCAATGAGCCTAAGTAGAGCACTTAACAACAACACATGACTCATATAGATTATGGCTTTACTTGGACAACCGCACTATGCACCGAGCTCTCTACGGATGAGGTGGTGAGGAGGCAGTCTTCCTTGACTTGGGGTAGCATATGAGGGTAGTACTTCTAGGCGGAACCTCTCTTCTTCTTATAGTGAAGGAAGTGCGTCTCAACTTGGTCTGGTTGCCATGAGGTCTAACGACGGGAGTTGTGGGTTGCAATAAAGCTTCAAAATAGGGATAGTCTACTGGCTCAAGAGGAAAAACTCCTTGTATATATGCTGCACATGTATATGTTGTACAGATGCACTTGAAAAAAAATGTGCAAAAAGAAAAGAACTCCAAAAAAGTGGTGGGTCTGAGAGAAAATGATAATCCCACCAGAGTATGTATATAAGTGCAATAAGCAAAGCTTGGTTTCATGATCCACCTGTTGTAGCTTGCAGCAGGGAGACTTGGCTACACTGGTCAAGCTCCCAAGGGTACTTGGCTACACTGGCCTTGACCCATTCTCTTCTTCCCCCTCTTCTTGAGCCGGTTGTACTTGAACTTAGAAGGGAATACCCCGCTCCTGGAGGAAAGAGTGGCCAGATTGAGGTCATAGAGTTACCTTGTTGGGGAGGGTTGTCAAGTTGCCATTTCTGAGGTGGAGAGCTTAGACTTCACATTCACAGGACAAGAAAAGATTCATGGTCTTCAGGGTTTGTGATTGATGACTTGTTCTGATCTGCAGCATTGAGGAGTCTTGATTAGAGATTGGTGGAACTTAGAGGCTGTTAGGTTTTAAGCTTAAGTCTAAATAAGGTTCCGACACATTAATAATCCAAAGATCTGATCGAGCTCCATACCCCAATTTAATGAAGGCAAGTTTAATAATCAACCTTGATCCATGTACATTCTCTTTTTCTTTTCTTTTTCTTTCTTTTTCACTTCTTTTTCAAATAAGTGTTTGCTAAGGGACTAGCAAAGTTAAGTATAGGGGGGTGATGAATACCCATTCATCACTCTTTATTCTTATATTTTAGCTACAAAAACCTTTGCAAATGCATGTAGATATGTGTAAATAGGAATAATTAGCAAAAGCATGCATTGTGTAAAATTCTATAATTAGCATGTTTTTTGTGCAAAAATAAAAGAATAAAGATTAAAAAGAAAAAGAGGGAAATATTTAGAATAAATATTGAGCAACCTAACCCAAGGGAGGGCTCAGCATGGGCCTGACCGCATAACAGCCAAGTAGAGGGAGATGGGGGCTCATGTGTATATATTTATGTAAATAAAATAAAAATGTTTTCCTCACCCAAAAATATGCTTATAAATACTTGTATATATTTATAAGAGATAAAAACAAAATAAAAAATTAAAAATCAAAAAGATTAAAAAGATCCCTTCATCATGTACATATATCACATCTATGTATTTATTTGACCTTGTAAATAAATAAGGTTATTTTCCAAACTTTTTGTAAATACTCTATGCTATATATTGTAAATAAATAAAATAAAAAGAATCAAAACAAAAATCAAATAAAAATAACAAAATTAAAAATACAAAAATACTTTGTACATATACCATGTATATAGATGTACATATCTATTTATTTTACCTATGTATATAAATAATAAAAATAAAATAAAAACACCCTTTTATTCCTTATTTTATTCTATAAATAAATAAAATATAAAATGGGAATAAAATTGTATAAAAATAATAATTAAAAATCAAAAATCAAAAGCCTATATAATGTATATATACCTATATCTAACCCTGCCTTGTAAATACCTTAATTTTATTTCCAAAAATTAATTAAAAATCACCAAAAAATAGAGAAAAATAAAATAAAAATATTTTATGTTTTAAGTTTTTGCTAATTCGATCATTTTCTAACTCAAATAAATAAATCAAATTTAATAAGCTTGGCGGGCTCTGATTGGTCCACGGGGGATTGTTGACCCCCGGTCAACTCTCCCCCCAGGACCACCAGAGCCGGGTCTGTCTTGCCCGACCCGTTTCTCCAATTTCTATCCGTCAGACCCGATCGCCATTAACCCAAACCCCGGGCCCCGATTACTGCCCGATCACCCAGGACCCTCGCCCGGGGAGGGTTTGCTGGATCCGAGCTCCGCCTGACTCGCCCGATCGCCATCTTCTCGGACCTGGCACCATATTTAACGTCGTCACCGGCGACCTAATTCTTCCATCTTTGATCTTCCCCTCGGTGCCTATGAGCTCCTCCAGCGTCCCTGAGTGACAGTCGTGGCCCCTTGGAGTTGCAGCGAGGCCCGGGCAGCCGGGAGTCACTGATCCGGTGGTTCTTGCCGCCGTGCGCCACCGCAAGCGCGCTGAGCCTCGGGGAACTCGACGGCCCCTTGAGGCAACGACCGGGAGATTCATCAGCTCTAGCCTAGTCGAATGCGCCCATCAGGTAACCTCTTTAGGCCGTAGATTAGCGTAGCTTTAGGTTTTTCCGATTTCAGTAGAATAGCTCCGCCGCCTCCATCTTCCGTCTCCGTCCATCCACTGAGCCATCCGACTACGCCACCACCTTGGCCTGACATCTCTCCACCTTCTCCACCCAGCCATCCCTCCTGTCTCGCCCCGGAGCAGGACATTGGGTCTTCACCTCCGCCACTCGCCGGAGACCCTCCATATCGACACACCGTCCACCTTCCGCCCGCTCTGACGGGTCGAGGCACTTTGCCCTCGACCCAGCTTCTTTCCTGTGCAGGTTTCAGGGCTAATCGATCTCATCTGGAGGTCGGAACTTCTGGGCACAGTAGCTCCCGCTCCTCCACGTCGCCGGAGCTCTCTGGAGCTCCTCGCTTCCATCGGAGCAGTGCATCGGGTGTGGAGCTTCACGACGAAGCTCTCTCGCATCCCCTGAGCACCAGACGAGGACCACCGTGCACGCAGAGGGCCGGCGAAGTTCGCCGGCCGCCAGTTCTTCCAGCAGCCTCGTCAACCGTCCGATCGTCCTCAGCGCCCCAGTTGTGATCTGATCCGTTCGTTCAGGCGCACCGTGACCGTCCGATCTTTACGAGGATTGATCTCGACCATCCGCGCGGAGGGAGAGGCACCAGCTAGCCTCGTCTATCGGATCTGTCACGTGTCCTCTCCTCCTCCGTCGATACACCAAGGGGTTGGCCTCCAGAGCACCGTGACCGTCCGATCTACACGTGGAGGACCACTGTCCGTTCGATCAGGCCGGGCTTGTCAAGGGTAAAGGCGCAAGTGCTCTCAGTCGTCAGATCCACCACGCGCCATACATCCGGCCGTCGACATTAATAAAAGGGGTAATTTGTCCTTAGGCCCCTTTACTTTATGCATTTACTTTTTAGTCCTGTAAATATTTAGTATAGTTCTTTTATTTTTGTGAAAATTGCACTGTGGACCTCGAGCTTATTTTATTTGCACTTATACCCCTGCCTGTGTGAGCCACGTGCTTCGTCACGTGTTATTTTGGTATATTTGCAATTGATGCCCTTGTAGTTCTGGATGTTATGAAATGAATGAAACTTGTTGATTAATTGCATTTATACCCCTGTGAATGGTTTAATTCCGCATGTGCGTTTATTTTTGGGTAATTTGCAACATAGCCCCCTGGACTTTTGGTACGAGTTACCAATAGGTCCTCAGGACTTATTTTCTTTACAAAGAGGTCCCTGAGTGCCCCAGGCACGCGCTTGGCACGTGATTGGCTGGGTATTTTGCACCTGGACCCTCAGAACTTTGGGTATTTGCATTCCAGTCCCTGTGCACAGTACCCTCTTGTCATTTTTGAATAAAATATCAAATCACCTCCAAATTCGACAAAAATTTGACACATGGCTCCTGCCATGGTGTAGGATTTTTGTGAATTTTTGAGGACATTTTTGATTTCGTTTGTTATTTTTAAAAATTCAAAAACCTTAGTTTTTGCTATTGTCTAGATTGAAAAATCATAAAAAAATAGAAAAACCCCTCTAAAAATTCTATAAAAATTAGCCACTGTTTAGTTTGTGTTCCTTTATTTTCTAGCCAATTTTGGCTATTTTTCACCACTGGAAAACCTTAAAAACTTAAAAACACTAAAAAACCCATAAAAATTCTATTAAATAATCTAAAAACCCAAAAACAATAATTTTGGTACTTAAATTTTCCTTGTTTTACCTAGTTTACAGGTACCTCCAGGCCCTTTTGAGGCCTTTAGATATTTTATCTAGGGCTTTTGAGCCTGGCTGGATAGTACCTTACATTTTTCTTACTATTTGATTTTTAGAAATTAAAATAAATATCAGAAAAATCCCAAAAATTCACCAAAAACATAAAAAAACATAAAACACATAAAAATATTTTTGTTTGAATTTTTGCTTGATTTTTGTTGCACTAAATAAATTGTTGAAGTGTGCTCATTTGTGTTTCTTTTATTTTCTTTACATATTAAAAATCCAAAAAAATCTAAAAATAATTAAAAACCCCTAAAAAAGTATTTTGTCTTTTATTTTATTCATTTTTTTTACTACTTCGTAGGCCTTCGGCCAACCCGTGCTCCTCGAGTTCGACCCTGGGTGCTATACCAGGTTAAACACATAGCAGGACCGCTTTCTTGCTTTCTTGCCTTGATTGATTTTATTTACATCTTAGTGGTCTGATATTTTTCTTGATGTACGCATCCGAGTGATTGAGGTCGCAACGACCGTTTCAGTTACCTGATTGCCTTAGTTGCTCGGGATTTTCCCGTCATCAAGTACCTCCAGCTCTCTTCATGCAGGATGCAACGCAGGAATTTGTAAACCTAATCTATATGTGGTATGCAATCCGATGAAATCGCCCTAGGATGAGGACATACTATTAGCGTGAAGTACCTTTTTCAAAATTTGACTAAGTCCAAAAGTTGAGACTATAGGTGCATGCACAGTTAATTAGGGTGTTTGGACATAATTACGCCAATCAATCCTAAAGCTAGAGCTCAATCACACAAAAGAAAGAAAACAAAACCGGAAAACAAAGGAAAAAGAATATGCGATGAAAACCGTAAAAAGCCGTGGTGAGCCCCCAAGTGTACAAACACTTGGAAATTAGGCCCGAGTGTTCAAGTCCGAATGTACCTGTATTATTACCAATAATGGGTCTCTCTCTCACAATAAATTACACAAATAATGAACTAAATCTAATCTATGTCTAAGTCCTCTTGGTGCTCAAGTAGCAGGCTGAAGTCGGCTTCACGTGGGTGCATTGGCTCCTAGAAAAAAGGCGCCTCCCTCGATCCGTGGTACCTCGCACGAAGTCAACAAAGAATAGGTTAGATAGCTTAAAAATGTATATCAAAATTTAGAGAGAACAAGTGAAGCAATAATGGTAAAAACACAATCACAATCAATCAAAAAAATATGACCTATACGTTGTTGCTCCCCGGCAACGGCGCCATTTGATAACTAGGGTCTATCGCAGGTCTGAATATGCCTCACACAAGGCGGAGACGAAGTCGCTGTGACGAACCACAGTAAACCCTAATTAATCAACAATTAACCCACGACAATCAAATAAAGCAATGCAAGTGAATGTGGAGTTAAAATTTATTATAACTCTACATAAATGTGTATAGTGTGCAAGTGTGTAGAGGTCGAACACAGGGAGCAAGCAAGATAGATCAAGGAAAAGTGCGCAAAAATAAATGTGATCACATGCCTACCAATATGCAAATTTTTGTGGGTTTTTAATTTTAAATTTTTTTATGTTTTTAATTTTATATTTTTATATTTTGATTTTTAATTTACTGATTTTTGAATTTTCTTTTTATATTATATATATTTATATATATTATGTTTTTATAAATAGAATATATACACCATATAGGAAAAGAGAATAATAGAGTATTTATAAAAATAAGGCAAAATAACCAAAATTCAGAAAATAAAATGTTTTTGGTCTTTTTATAATTTTATAATATTTTTGTGATTTTTATAGATTTTTCTGAATTTTTTTGGTATTTTTAAAGTCAAAATACTAGAAAATAGTGAACTAAGCTACTGGCTGAAATTAAAATAAGGATTAAAAATATCAAACAGTGCCCAAAATTCCTCAAATTAATTTTAAAATAAAGGCAATAAAATAAGGAAACTACATAAATTGAGAATGTGTTTTTTATTTTTCTTGAATTTTTTAGATTTTTAGGCAGATTTTTGGAGTTTTCTAATTTTTAAGGTTTTTGTTTTGAAATTTTTAATGATTTTTGGACAGGAGTTAAAAGACACTAAAATAGATTAGAGGTATTTTTTGGAATTTTTAAAAGAGTTTTAATATTTTTTTTTAGTATTTTCTAATGCAAACAATAGCAAAAATACATGTTTTTGAATTTTTATAAATATTAAAATGCAATAAAAATGCAAAACAAAAATATGACGTGAATCTACAATGCAACAGGAGCTTAACCTAATTTTTTGGTGATTTTTAGCGATTTATAGATGCATGAAATAAATACAAACAACAAATAAAAACTCCACAGCTGGCAGGGGTATATGTGCAAATATTCAAGTATCCAGGGGCCACAATGCAATTTTACACAAAATATATAACTAATAAATCGGTTTCCAGGACCAAATCCAAATAACCAAAGCCACTAGGGCACAAGCGCAATTTTTCCAACCCCACGTGTGACTAGCACGCACCTGGGAAGGACCTAAATGCAATATAAAAACTTCCAGGGGCTTACCTGCAATTTACCCAAAAATATTACACGTGACAGAATACTTCCTGGACTAAATCGAAATAACTAAACCCGCAGGGGGTCCAGTACAAAATCACCACCACCCCACGTGCACAGATCACGTGAGGTGACGTGGACTGGACCTAAATGCAAATAAACAAAGTTAAAGGGCCTAGATGCAAATATTACAAAAATATTTAAACTACAGATGAAAGTTTATGGACTAAAAATAAATACAAAAAGAGTCTGGGTGTCGATGCAAAATACCCAAATCAGATGCGGATCGAACGGTTGAGGGCGCTCCACTTGCCACGCGTCACGCACTCGTGCGACGATGATGCTTCACGATCCAACGCTCCGGATTAGATCTCCTTGGCTGATCGGACGATGGGGCTTCTGGGAGATTCAACGGCTCCTGTGCAATCTGGAGGGCGGCCGAGATCTAACGGCGGAGAGGCGTGGACGAAGAACAGGGAAGCAACGCCGGTGAGGCGAGCTTCCCCTCCCTCGATCGGCGGCCTCCGGCATTCCTTGGGCTTCAAACGTGGCCTACAACCTCCTACGGTCCTCCTCTAGCTCTTGGGGGCTCCAGAAAACCTCGACGACGGTCGAGGCTCGCGGGGGAGGGCGGCGGAGCTGGGAAGCTCCACGAGACTCCGGTGAGCGTCAAAATGAGCCCCAGGCTCGAGTCAAAGGGCTTTGACCTGCAAAAGGACGTGAGAGGGTCCAGGGCAAAGTGCATGGACCCCGTGGTGGTATAGTGGCGACGTGAAGCGGCGTTGGGGGTACTCGGCCAGAGGTGTACACCGGCGAGGTGTACGCAAGGGTGATTCGATGGATGAAACGTGAAATTCCTTGAGGGGAAATGATCCTGAAGGTAAGGCGGATAAAACGGGCGAAAGAAATGGAAGAAAAATAAGGACCTCGAAGGTGTTGAACCTGAGGTAGGGGGTACCTCAACGCCGGAGATGGCGGAGGTGGTGGAGCCTCCTCGGGTGTCGCTCGACCGGCCTGAAGGGCTCCAAAGGAAGCTGTCACCTTCCTTGAGCGTTTGGGCACAAGATTGGGAGCTAGACCTAGGAATGAGGGGTTCAAAGGAGGCTCGAAAGTCGGGGGTGCACTATATGTGGTTTGACTCTGTGGCTCTGGTGCTCCAAAGGACGAGGGAGATCCACGAGATCGTTGATCCCCAGCCCGAGGAAAATCAAGGGCGTGAAATGCTGATTATCGAGGAACAAAAGTTGCAGAAGGAGCATCATGAAAGAGTGCAAGGAAGAGCCTCGGTAATTTCACGAAGTTGGCTCGAAACTCAAGTCTGTCAGGTCACATGAGGGGGAGGACAGCCAGTTGACCAGGAGGGTCAACGCTGGCTGGCGCCTGGTTGGTCCACGTGGACCAACCAGGAAAACCCCCCGAGAAATGTTGGTTAAATTCAATAAAAATTAGAAAATGAATTAATTACTTTTTGATTATTAACAGAAAAATATTTATTATTTTATAAGGTATTTTAATATGATTTTTAATTATTTTTATGAGGTATAAAAATATAAGTTACCTCTTTAGGCTTATATAGGTATGTATATCTATATAATTTATTATTTTATTTTTATTTAATGTATTTAATTTTATTTATTTTGTGTATGAGTTTATAAATTTATAATATATTTTTATACACTTAAAAATATTTTTATTTTATTTTTCTGATATATTGTGTACACATAATAAAATATAAGTATTAATTCTGTTGGTATATATATAGGTATTATACCTATGTCTTTTATATACAAGTATTTTATTTTGAGTTTTCTTTGAGTTTTTATTCTGACTATTTTAGTCTGGACAAGTGTACAATAAGGGTCCAAAACGCAACTTTCAAACCGCGGCTCTGCCAAATGCGAAACCACTGGCATTAAATAGCTTATTTTAAATTATATACAACTAAAGAGTTTGACGCATTTCGAGCTTTTATTTGGGAGATACAGGTCTGAGAAGTTGGGATTCTGGATTTTTTATTCAGACCATAACTTTTTATATGTACATTATTTTAGAGTGAAATCAATTTTGTATATTTCTTTATTTAATTATCTACAACTTTCATGTACAAAGTTTCTTTATTAGAGGTATAAAAAGTGGGACCAAAAATAGGTCCCAAAATGAATAAAGAATGAATAAAATGAATAGGTATTTTTATTGTATTCTGACCCTTATCTCCCTCTACTTTATTCCTTGTCGACCTATTCATCGAGATGTCTAGGTCTCGGGGTTTCGGGTCATAAAATATTTACAATATTTTATTCTTTTTCTTTTCTTTTATTTATTTTATAATTTTGGCTTTAAATAAAGTATTTTATACACTATTTACATGCACATGCATGAATGCTAAGATGCCGGAAGGGTATTTACACGCATTTGCTAGGGTTTTTTGGCCAAAATGATAGAATAAAGATGATGAGATGTGGATTCATCAGTAATATCCTTGTAGTTATCAATGTACGTACAAATCTGTAGCTTCTTTATCATGTTTTCTTGTCGAGTGAATCCTTCCTTTTCTAAAAGGTTTACACAAATGTTTGAATATGTGCAATAACTAATTCTTGTTTAAGATTAGATAATCATTTCTAGTCATTTGTTATGCATTATTTTGACCTCATCTATAAAGTCACGGTCTCACAAATTTGCTACTTCCTCCAATGTATACTAAACATTAATGGATCCTCCATCCATGCTTTATTTTGAACACTTTTCTTAAAGAGAAACACATAAGTGAATTTGAAAATGAATTTAGCAAATTAGGAAAACTATTTCCTATTATGTAAATAAAATTTAGGTTGTTAAAGAAGATTACATCTTAAAGGGTACATTCATATATATATAGGGGGCAGGGAGCATGCACCCTGGGGCGTAGGAAACTCCCTGCATCCACCCCATTTTTCGACTATTTTTTTTTTGAAATAAAAGTTGGGGGATTTACTTAATATGTTAAGGGGAATATGTGTTTCAAGTTTCATGCAAAACAAACATTTCTAACATGCTCATCTAGACAGGGTCGATTTCAGCAATTATGAGACCGTTAAAATTTGGTAGTCTTGATGGAGATGATAGAAGTCTCGAATTAAGTTGAATTTAGAATGACAACATGGTGATACATGGTGATCTAAATACCCCAAAGTTTCATTTCAAAAAAATCAAAAAAATAATGAAAAATTAGGCCGCGTGTAGGGAGTTACCTGCACCCGCCGAGGTAGGCTCCTTTTTCCCATATATATATATAAGAGAAAAGGGAGTATGCACCCTGGTGCATGTAATTTTACATGAAGCGGGGCTTATATTTCCCATATTTTTTAGTTCTTGGGAAAATATCACCATATATATTCATCTATATATCCCTCCAATATGCCATTTGAATTTCGTCAGAAACAGAGACTCCTATGCCCTCCATCTAGAACAGATGATTTTAACAGTCTTAGAATTGTTGTAATCGACCTGTGGATGGAGGGCATAGGAGTCTCTGTTTCTGATGAAATTCGAATGGCATATTGGAGGGATATATAGATGAATATACACGGTGATATTTTCCCAAAAAATAAAAAAAAATGAAGGATATATAAGCCCCGGTGCATGTAAAATTACATGCACCAGGGTGCATACTCCCCATCCTATATATTCAGAGAGAGAGGGGGGAAAGGGAGCCTACTTTGTGAAGTAGGTAACCTTACCTACTTCACATCCATTTTTCGTAATTTTTTTTGTTTTTTTTAACATGACACTGCGGATTTTCATAATTATATTCCTCTAATATGTCATTCAAATTTCGTCAAAAACAGAGACTCCTACGGTCTCCATCCAGAACATGTAAAATAAAACAAATCTGTAACCATTAAAAAATGACTATCTGGATGGAGGTCGTACGAGTCTCTGTTTCTAACGAAATTTGAATGGCATATTAGAGGGATATAATTATGAAAATCCACGATGGCATTTTCAAAAAATGAAAAAAATACGAAAAATGGATGTGAAGTAGGTAAGGTTACCTACTTCACAAAGTAGGCTCCCTTTCCATATATATATGTGTGTGGGGGGGGGGGGGGGGGGCAGGAAAGCTGAGTCGGGTGGTGCAGCCAATTGGCTGCACCCGGCCTCCCAACCATAGGATCGCTCGCAGATGAACGGCAGATGATGAGCCACCCATTCACACGTGCGATCTCCCGCACATGCCCTGGAACCGAGCCCTAGAACCTCTCTCTCGAACACACCCCTCCTCCTGCATCCCGCAACCCTTGCCGCCTCTCCCCTCGCGATGGTGCTCCTCCACCCACCTGCAGCCCTCGCACCCTCGCATGCGCCCCCCACTCTCGCCCACAACCTCCGCATGAACACGACCCTTCAACATCCTCCTCCCAAATCATGCAGCCTTCGCACCCCCCCTGCAGCCCTCACACCCCTCTTCGTGTTTCCAGCTGCCAACATTTCTTGCCCACAGCCTCTGCACAGGTTGGATCACTAATGTGTTGAACCATACTCCCTTTGCAATTTTTATTTCAAGATATGGGTATACATTATCCACACAACATGTATTTTTGTATAATGTGTTAGCAATGTGAACCCGAGGCGAACCATTCCTGCAATAAACGTTAAATTTAATAAATGATTTATCAATAAAGGTTATTGATTGTTTTTCACTCCCTTTCTGAGATTGAATAAATGAATGCACTATCAGGTCCCTCTGTACAATAAGGGTTATGTACCATGGCCAACTTGATAATCATAAAGCTGTTGATTCATTGATTGAATCATAGAGGCTGATGCTTGGATGAATATCTAAGGAGTTAGATAGAGGACATCAAGCATCATCAAATGATTGTTAGGTGATGATCTCCAGCCTGAGTAGGAGATGGCAATCCTTTCTCTTTTGGCTGATATCTGACCGACCTCTTGTTGCAGGTCCTCTGCATGGGAATAGTGATTTAGAGGTGTCAGATTAGTTGAGTCAATGGGTTGACTTGATGAGATCGAGATAACTAAAGACCTATGTTGAATACTGTCACAGCATAGGCATGGATCCTCTGACCAGAGACAGATGTGTTACTATATGTCTGAGTATGTACATATGGCAGACCAATAGGTGGATGACCTAACCAAGGTCTATACACCAGCGAGCTGGTGTGTGTAAGGACATATGAGTAATACAATCTCTCAAAGGGATCATACAGGTTCACTTGTGAACCGGGAGACATGATCTCACTCATGAGGTATTGGGACTGATCAAAATCCATGCATGGTCGTCATGCTTTGGAAGCATGACATGAATTTGAAGGTAAGATATATGCTTTGTGAAAACATATGATATATACCAAATCCCAAATGACCAAGATTGAGAAACTCGGTGATCAAACCCTGGAGATGACAGTGTAAAAGTATCCATATCTTCAGGATGATCATAGGTCTTCCAGTATGCAGGATGTACAGATATTGGGAAATACCTGAGGGTGATGTGATCATAAACGATTGTATAACCATGACGCTTCCATTCCGAGGGAGTGATGAAACAGGTTTGGAATTTAGTGACTCCTCTCAGTAGAGAAGTGACCTAATCTTAGTCCATATACTGGACATTGATCTGAATAAGACTCAGATGCAATGAGAAGATTAGGTTTATGGCCTTGATTTAATCAAGTATCTATGGGCGGTCCATGAGATCTCAATATCCAAGTCATTATATGTGGAACAATGCAATCGCCATGTCCTTATCTCCAAATATCTGCGGAGAAATCGCATTATTCTTGAAAGGGTTCAAGAATAATTCCATAGTTGAAATGTATCTAAGCATTAAGAGAATGATAATTAAATGTGATTTAATTATCTTGATGTATGTAAAAATTATCCAATATAATTATGTGTGATTTAATTATTGTGGATAAGAATAATGTGGATAGGAATATCCAATTATTCATAATATATTATAAATGTGATTTATAATGTATTGGAGAGAGCTAATTATAATTTATATTTGTTGATTAATTATTGATGTGCATTGTATACACATTGTGTAATTCATTAAAAATGTAAATTATATTTTGTTTTGGGTTGTGAATGTGATTCACAAATTTCCAATGACAAGATTGCAATATTCTCAAAATTAATTATGAATTATTTTTGAAGAATAAATCACAACAAAAGTTTTTGGATTAAATAATGGAGATTTCCATGGAGATATGCAATCTCATGAAATCTCATGAGATTGCTCCCACTTGGAATCAAGTGGACGACCACCATGACCAATATGGAAATTGGTGGCCGTCCACCATAATCCATGGGAGATACAATCTCCATGTTGGTTAATCTCCTTTATTTGATTGGTTTAATTTAGGATTGATTTATATTTGATTTGTCAAATATATTTGATCTAAATTAAATTATTAGTTGTTGGCTTTTACCAACAACAATCTTGACCATTGGATTAAATATAAATTAATCTCATCCATTGATTTATGTGTCCCATGGATTGAGATCCATGGATCCCAAAACCCTATAAATAGAGAGGCATACATGCTCTCTAAGGCTATGCTTTGGAAGCACATCTCTCTCTCTCCCTCATTCTACACGTCAGCCCTCTCCCTCTCTCTTTGGTGGCCGACCACCAAACCCTAGAGGAGAGCGTCGTCGTCGCCTTCGCCACCACGCCGCCGCTTCGACGTTCTTCGGTTCTCCATCTTCTTGAAGTGCTACGCTCGCAAAGAAGGCGTTCGATCTTGTACGACGAGATCAGGAGTTCACCGTGCTTGGATCAACTCGTTGGATTGCGAGGATCACGCGACTCATCCCCGCGCTCGCAAGCTTCTTCTCCGACGATCGGACTTGAGACATGTCTCTTTTCGTAGAGATTTGATCAACCACGCTTAAAGAGGTATTCCTTTATACTTGTTGTGGTTCTAGATGAAACGATCCGATAATCGTTCTTGGATCATGTGGTTTCATCACATGAAAATTTTTTAAATTCCGCTGCCTAGAACAACTAGTTCGACTAGTCGTTCTTCATCGTATTCGATATGACGCCCATGCTTCCGTGATGCGCTTTAGGATTATTCCATATCATTCAAGTGGTATCAGAGTCCCAGGTTGAAGGTTTTTGGATACGATCCGTAAACCTAGGGCGACTTGGGTTCGTTAAGGTTGCGAAAGTTTTTTGTCGCATTTGATTTTCGTACATCTGTTTAGTGAATAAATTCGACCCTATTTAAAATGTTTAAACACGAATTAATCACTTGAATTTTGTTTCCCATTAAATAAGGAAATCATAGGATCTGAGTTTACGTAATTTGGATTCCGTTTGCTCGAGATATGGTTGTTTTAATGTACATGTATTCACTGTTGCGGGAACTGCGAATCTTAACATGATTAATGAGTTAATTACTATTTTGATCCACCTTGAAATGTGTAAAATATCACTTAGATTCTGTTCTAAATCAAATTAGCAATCTATGAAAATTATTTTTATCTAATTTGGATTTAAATTGATTGAGATATGGTAATTTTAGTAAGTAGGGGTAACTTCTGAAATTACAGCCCAAAACAAGAACCCTGTGATTGTCAATTAGTAAAATTAATTGTTAATTTCATGAAATAATTTTGGAAAATATTTGAGAAATATTTAATGATGATTATTTTCTTAATTGACTTGGCCTCAACTAATAAATTGATTAGATTTGATCTAGATCATTTGGAAACACAATCAATAAGCAACTTGCTTGAATAGGATTGGGAATTTGTCTAGCAAATTTTTTTATAATAAAAAATGTTTTGATTATTACTATATGGTATAATTTCAGTTGAAGAACCGATGATCATCTCAAGTACAAAGTGATTGACTCGGCATTATTTTTTCCCGAGGCGGATATGGTGTCTAGTCGGGGATCGCTGGGGTAGCGGGTTGCACCGGTTGCAGTATGTCCCACTCCCGCTGGTACTGGCCATGACAATGGATAGGGAATGAATGATGCCTGAGAGATCATGATGTATTTTTCTAATTATTAAAATTTGAATTAATACGTACTTTGAGATAATACCATATATTCAAGTAAAATCAAGTTTGTTGATTGAATTGGATTGATAATTAATTTAATATGATTGAATTAATTATGTCCAATTGAAACACTTTATTATGAATAGAGTTATTATTTCCCTTGGAAGAATTGATTATATGAATATGATTCGTGATAATTAATTAAAATTTGAATAAGAGGTGGAGGATCACATAAGTGACATCCATGGTCTCCCGTCAAGGCGAAGGGTTTCCGTCGCCAGGGATTGCATATAGTAGACGTCTGTACGAAGTAACGGCTCCTATATGCAAGCGCATCTGGATCGGACTCTTTGCTTCTCGAAAGAGTAAGGCCGTATGTAGGGCTGCTAATCGAACTGAACATGTTCGTATTCGATTAGAGTTCATTCGATAATAGTTCGGAAAATATTCGTTCACTTCTAAACGAACTGAACATGAACTTCAAATTTTAGTTCGACAGCTTAACGAACCGAACATGAACATAACATATGTTCGTTCGATAAAAGTTCGAGTTCGATATGTGTATATATATGTGTATTTATGTGCGTAATTTTGTATTTATACAATGATAAATTTTGAGGTTAAAGAGACTGTGGTATTTATCGAGCTTTGTACCATTTTAATTTAAATAATTTCTTATTTTTACTGCTTATTGAACTTTATTATCGAACTTCAGTTTCGAACTTGTTTGTATAAACAAGTTTTAGTTAAGCTAAATTGTTAACGAACTATTATCGAACCGAACTCGAACATTCGTTTTCTAAACGAACTCGAACATATCCTATCGAATATTTATCTAACCGAACTCGAACTCGAGCATTCAAACTTCCTTATCGAACCGAACTCGAACATAGGTTCGTTCGTTATAGTTCGGTTTGATTAGCAGCCCTAGCCGTATGCATAATGACCCCAATATCGGATCCTCATATTATTGGGAGATATTGGATTGTGCATAGCGAGTACTATTCATGTTGACGGTTGGTTCAATTAACGATGGTTCAACATCTCCTTAGGGGTGGTGGGCCTGGGTGTTAAAGATCGAATTGGGAAATGCAAGTTGGACTTGCAAGGCGGAATATGTTCCCGCTTCTCTTTATTGGAGTCACAAATTCTCATATTATTGGGATGTGACAAAGATAAAGAGGAAATCCCAGTTCTTGCTAGAGATATAGCGATAAGTATATCTCTTGCTTTGAAAGTGATTAAGGGAATGAACTTTCAAAGTTGACAATGCAAGACTAATTTGATTTAAAATGCCTTAATCAAATTTCCTAAATTTGAATATATATATATATATATAATTATATGTTCTAATATAGTACATTCTTAATTTCAGAAAATGAAGTCCATGAACCCACTAAGCATCTTCTGGAGGTCAACCAGTTGACTGGACCGAATAACTTGGATTGGATCCGTAATTTGGAGCTTGTTCTCTCGGCTGAGCGCATAAGTTATGTGCTCATAGAAGACAAGCATGAAAGCCATAAATCTAAGGAAGAAAAGCAGTACAATGACAAGTATGATGAAGATCATGTCTTGGCAAGGTGCTATATCATGGGTTCTCTCTCCAATGTTCTTCAGAAACAACATGTGGAGATGAGCACTTGCCAGGAAATAATGCAGAATCAGAAAGATATGTTTGATGACATTAATCGCACCCAGCATTACAACATAATGAAAGAACTCATTCGCTGCAAGATGCACGAAGGGACTTCAGTCTGAGAACACGTACTCAAAATGTTTGGGTACTTGTCTGAGCTGGAGACTCTTGGGGCAAATATGGATGTAGAATTGCAAGTTGACTTCATTCTGCTATCTTTGCCCAAGTCTTTCAATAATTTTGTGGTTTCATTCCACATGAACAAGTTGGACTTGAATAATGCTGGACTTCTTGCTGCATTAAAGTCTGCAAAAGACATAATGAAGAAAGATGGTCCCGTTGGCAGTGCAATGGTTGCACAGGTCAGAGGGAAGCGCGGTCGGAAGCAAGGTTCTCGGAAGGGCCTGGCCCAGAAGAGAAAGAAGAAGAGTCAAGGCGTTGGCTCATCTTCCAATGCATCCACACTGATAGCGTCGAAGAAAACCGATGCATGTCACCACTGCAAGAAGCCGGGGCACTAGAGGCGTAACTGCCTGGAATACCCGAAGTCGATCGACAAAGGTAAAGCCCCTGCAGGTTTGAAATCTACTTTCATCATTGAAACTAGTTTTCTCGTTGGACGAGAAGGAAGTTGGGTTGTTGATTCTGGTGCTTTTTTTCATGTATGCAATTTGTTGCATTTGTTTCAGAAAACTAGAAATCTAGAAGAAGGGGAGATAGTCATCCAGATGGGATCTGATGCAAGTGTTGCAGCAGTCGTCATCAGGACATGTCAACTATCATTATCTAGTGGTAGAATCCTAGTACTTAAAAAGTATCTTTATGTACCTGAAGTCAGAAGGAATTTGATATCTGTATCTAAATTAATTAGAAGTGGATATTCATTCCTATTCTGTAATAAATTAGTCATAAATCATTATGATAAATATATTGCGGATGGTATTTTGACTTCTGGGGGACTCTATGAATTGTTCATTGATAAATGTATCATGAATGTTACAGCCACTAATAAAAACCCTAAAAGATCAATAGATTGGCATCAAAGGAGATTTGGCATCAAAGGAGGGTTCGATCTTTCGAATGAGATTTGGCATCAAAGGCTTGGTCATTTATCTGTTGATAAGATTAATAGATTGATAAAGGATGGACCTTTAGATTTTCTGCAGGTTCTATCTTTACCTACCTGTGAACATTTTATTCAAGGTAAAATGACTAGGATGCCTTTCCGTAACAAGGTTACAAGATGCGAATGTATTATTGACCTAATACATACCGATGTATGTGGTCCCTTCAGTACCGCGACAAGAAATGGATATCGATATTATTTGACGTTTATTGATGACCATTCACGATATGGATTTATCTTCCTATTACATCATAAATCTGAAACCTTTGAAAAGTTCAACGAATTCAAAGCTTTTGTTGAGAACCAAACCGATAGGAAGATTAAACGGATTTGATCTGATCGAGGTGGCGAGTACCTCTCAGATTAATTCAAGGAATATCTTAAAGAGAATAGAATTGTCTCCAATCTCACTCCTCCTGGAACTCCCCAGCTTAATGGTGTTGCTGAAAGACGCAATAGGACTATCATGGACATGGTCCGTTCAATGAGGAGCAAAGCACATTTACCACTTAGTTTCTGGGGATATGCAGTAGAGACTGCAATATATATCCTGAATAAGTTTCCTAGCAAATCTGTACCTAAGACTCCTCATGAGCTCTGGTATGGAACCAAACCTAGTGTTAATCACTTGAGGGTTTGGGTTGCTTGGTCCATGCAAAGAACGTGGACGCAAGTAAGCTAGAATCTTGCTCTCGTGAGTGTTACTTCATTGGGTATGTTAGAGATGGTATTGGATACCAGCTCTATGACCCTGAGACCCAAAAGGTTTTTGTTTCTAGAGATGTGAAAATTCTGGAGAATGATTTCCTTAAAGGTCAAGACAAAAATGAAATAAAGGAACTCATTGAATCCCCTGAGGATTCTGAGCTTCCTGAGCCAGAAACTAAAGAGATAAATAAAGATGAAACACCCATACCTCTTCGAAGGAGTTCGAGGGTGGTTGCACCACATGAAAGGTATGGATTCCATGTGTCAGGTGAAACTGACAATGATCCTACTTCATTTGATGAAGCACTCACGGATCATGACATGGATAGATGGATGCTAGCAATGAAGTCAGAAATTGACTCCATGCATAAGAATGGTGTATGGACCCTAGAGGATCCACCTAAAGGGGTAAAACTCATTGGGTGTAAATGGATCTTCAAGAGAAAGAGGGGACCTAATGGGAAAGTAAAGACTTTCAAGGAACGGCTCGTAGCCAAGGGCTACACACAGAGAGAAGGCATCGACTACGATGAGACATTCTCTCCTATGGCTATGCTTAAATCCATCAGGATGCTGCTAGCTATAGCTGCATATCTTGACTATGACATCTAGCAGATGGACGTCAAGATAGCTTTCCTCAATGGATATCTCGAGGAGGATATCTATATGGAGCAGCCCCAAGGTTTCATAACTGAGGATGGCAAAGTATGCAAGCTGAAGAAATCCATCTATGGGCTCAAGAAAGCTTCTCGTAGCTGGAACATCATATTTCACGAAACCATAAAGAGTTATGATTTTGTACAGAATCCTGATGAACCTTGTGTGTACAATAAGCTTAGTGGGAGTGCCATTGTATTCATAGTGCTTTACGTAGATGACATCCTTATCATTGGGAATGATATAGGGATGATGACCAGTGTGAAAATTTGGCTATCCCATACCTTTGAGGTGAAAGATCTTGGAGAAGCCTCTTACATCTTAGGCCTGAAGTTGTTCAGAAACCGAGAAAAGAGGATTTTGGGATTGTCACAACATGGATACATTAAGAAGATTCTTGAACGATTCAGTATGGATAGTTCTAAGAAAGGTTTCCTCCCCTTAAGACATGGTATCCACCTGTCTAAAAGGATGGCGCCTCAAACTGTTAAGGAAAAGAAAGCCATGGCTAGATGCCCTTATGCATCAGCTGTAGGAAGCTTAATGTATGCCATGATATGTACTAGGCCAGATATCTGCCATGCAGTGGGAGTGGTAATTCGTTACCAATCCTGCTATGGAGAGCAACACTAGAATGCAGTAAAGAACATATTCAAATATCTAAGACGGACGCAAGATTACATCTTGGTCTATGGAGATGGCGATCTCAAAGTCTTGGGATATACAGATTCTAACTTCCAATCAGATATTGATGATCGAAAGTCGACATCAGGGTTTGTATTCCTGTTGAACAGTGGTGCTGTGAGCTGGAGAAGCAAGAAGCAGGACACTACAACAGATTCAACAACAGAAGCTGAGTACATTGCCGCATCGGATGTTGCAAAGGAGGCAATGTGGTTGCGCAAGTTTATCCTGGAGCTTGGTGTAGTTTCCTGTGATACTCCCATCCCGCTACTCTGCGATAACACGGGAGCCATTGCCTAGGCGAAGGAACCCAGATGGCATCAAAAGAGCAAGTACGTGGAAAGAAAATACCACATCATTTGGGAGATTCAAAAGCGTGGTGACATCATCATCACCAAAGTGGCCTCTGCCGACAACATTGCTGATCCTCTTACCAAACCTCTGACACTGAAGGTTTTCGACCAGCATGTAATGAGTATGGGTTTAAGGATTGTTCCTGAATGGGTCTGAGGGCTAGTGGGAGATTGTCAGCAATGTGAGCCTGAGGTGAACCATTCCTGCAATAAATGTTATTGTAATAAATAATTTATCAATAAAAGATATTGATTGTTTTTCACTCCCTTTCTGAGATTGAATGAATGAATGCACTATAAGGTATCTCTGTACAATAAGGGTTATGTACCATGGCCAACTTGATAATCATACAACTGTTGATTCATTGATTGAATCATAGAGGCTGATGCTTGGATGAATATCTAAGGAGTTAGATAGAGGACTCATCAAGCATCATCAAATGATTGTTAAGTGATGAACTCCAGTCTAAGTAGGAGATGGCAATCCTTTCTCTTTTGGTTGATATCTGACCGACCTCTTGATGCAGGTCCTCTGCATGGGAATAGTGATTCAGAGGTGTCGGATTAGTTGAGTCAATGGGTTGACTTGATGAGATCGAGATAACCAAAGACATATGTTAAATACTGTCACAGCGTAGGCATGCATCCTCTGACCAGAGATAGATGTGTTAATATATGTCTGAGTATGTACATTTGGCAGACCAATAGGTTGATGATAACCAAGGTTTATACACCGACGAGCTGGTTTGCGTGTAAGGACATATGAGTAATACGATCTCTCAAAGGGATCATATAGGTTCACTTGTGAACCGGGAGACATGAGCTAACTCATGAGGTATTGGGACTGATCAAATTCCATGCATGGTCGTCATTCTTTGGAAGCATGACATGAATTTGAAGGTAAGATATATGCTTTGTGAAAGCATATGATCTATACCAAATCCCAAATTACCAAGATTGAGAAACTTGGTGATCAAACCCTGAAGATGACAGTGTAAAAGTGATCCATATCTTCAGGATGATCACAGGTCTTCCAGAATGCAGGATGTACATGTATTGGGAATACCTGAGGGTGATGTGATCATAAACGATTATATAACCATGGCGCTTCCATTCTGAGGGAGTGATGAAACAGGTTTGGATTTTAGTGACTCCTCTCAGTAGAGAAGTGACCTAATCTTAGTCCATATACTGGACATTGATCTGAATAAGACTCAGATGCAATTAAAAGATTAGGTTTACGGTCTTGATTTAATCAAGCATCTATGGGAGGTCCATGAGATCTGGATTTGAGATGTGATCTCAATATCCAAGTCACTATACGTGGAACAATACAATCACCTTGTCCTTATCTCCAAGTATATGCGGAGAAATTGCATTATTCTTGAAAGGGTTCAAGAATAATTCCATAGTTGAAATGTATCTAAGCAGTAAGAGAATGATAATGATGAATCTATGTTTCATCATCTTTATTCTATCATTTCTTAAAAACCCTAGTAAATGCGTGTAAATTGGCTTAATTTAGGCATTTTAGCATACATGCATATTTGTGTAAATATAGTACAAAATACAGTTTTTAATGCCAAAATTATAGAAAAAAGAAAAGAAAAGAAAAAGAATAAAATATTGTAAATATTTTATGACCCGAAACCTCTAGACCTAGGCATCTCGATGACTAGATCGACAAGGAATAAAGTAGGGGGAGATAAGGGTCTAAATACAATAAAAATACCTTTGTTTTTATTCATTCTTTATTCATTTTGGGACCTATTTTTGGTTCCACTTTTTATACCTCAAATAAAAAAACTTTGTACATGAAAGTTGTAGATAATTAAATAAAGAAAAATACAAAATTGATTTCACTCAAAAATAATATATAGATAAAAAGTTATGATCTGGATAAAATTCCAGAATCCCAACTTCCCATACCTGTATCTCTCAAATAAAAGCTCAAAATACATAAAAATCACTCTAATTGTATATAATTTTAAATAATCTATTTAATGAAGGTGGTTTCGTATTTCGCGGAGCTACGATTTGAAAGTTGAGTTTTGAACCCCTATTGTATACTTGTACAGATTAAAATATTCATTTTATTATTTATTCATTATTTTATAATTTTATATTTTTATAATTTTGTAAATATTCTTTATAATATATGTACACATTAAAATTAGAATAAAAACCTAAAGAAAATACAAAAATAAAATACATGTATATAATACATAGGTATAATACCTATAAATATACCTACATAGAATATACTTCTACTTTATTAAGTGTACAAAATACCTAAGAAAAATATAATTAAAAAAATAATTAAGTGTATAAAATATTTATAAATTATAAAATAATAAACAAAATAAATAAAATTAAATACATAAAATAAAAATAAAATATTAAAATATATAGATATATATACCTATATAACATATAAATGGCAACTTGTATTTTTAGACCTCATAAAAATAAATAAAAATCATAATAAAATAATTTATAAAATAATAAATATTTTTTATTTAATAATCAAAAATTAATAAATTAATTTGCCACTTTTAAATGAATTTACAAAGACTTTTTCCAGGAATTTTCCTGGTTGGTCCACGTGGACTGACCCACTCCTGTGACATGTGTCAGACATGGTTTTTTTTGGATTTCGCCCGATTTTGGAGGCCACGTCTTGCATATTCTCATGACAATGTCTTCTGCGCTTTTTCTCCTTGAAGATTGGGCATACTCGCCCAATGATTTTTTCGGGGATTGGATCACTGATCCACCCGTTGTACCTCAATCTTGGGAGCCACTCCACCATTCTTTCAAAACGCACCTGTCACCTCCTCTTCCTCTTTGAACCCTTTTTGCCCAAGCCTTAGCCACTCCAGTCAGCTCAGGATCGAGGCCCGTGACAGGGGCCACTCCAGCTACGTCGAGCGTTCCCAGGTGAAGGCGGAGGAGCTTCCACCATCTCCGGCCATCCTTGGTTGTGAGGTCCTTAATCTTGTTGGTCTTCAGGCCAGCTCGAGGTAATTTTCTTGTCTTTTTCTTGCATTTTTTTGCTTAGGTACTATCCAGGTCCAAGTAGCGTCATTCCCTTTGTCGAGTAATCGCGTGAATAGGTCCCAACTACCCTCGTCGGAGCTCCGCTCCGGCCACTTGCTCTTCTCGCCAACTCCCTACCATCACCCCCTATCTCCGGTTCCGGCCGTCGAGGTACCGGTTCACAGTCGATGGCCGTTCGAGCTTGTTCTTCTCGCTTTTTCTTCACGTTTTTGTTATTCTTCTTAGTTTTAGAAGTAGATCCACACTTTGTTCTCGATTCCCACGCTCCGATCACCCCGCCTAGGTATTTTGCAAATCCTGCCCCAGGCATTTTTGTAATTAAATATTTAGGATATAAACTTTCATTGGCTGCTTAAAAGTTTTGTAACATTTATGATTAAGCCCCCAAATTTTTTATATTGGTAAAGAGGTCCTTGTCCACGTCACCGCACGTGACCTGCGCACGTGGGGTACGTGGACATTTTGCAAGGACCCCCTGGGGTTTCTTTATTTCATCGCAGTTCCAGAACATTTTAAAACAGTGTTAAATTTTTGGAGTATTTGCATATGAGCCCCCGTAGTTTTTGAAAATTATAAGTAGGTCCCTACCAGGTCACGTGCCCAGTGCGCGTAAGTTTGGAAATTTTGTAGGGAATCCCCTTCTGGGTTTGGGTATTTATATTTAGTCCCGAAAGTTGAGTTTAATGTTATATAATTTTGGAAAAATTGCACGTGGGACCTTGAAATTCTGTGTATTTACATTTATGCCCTTGCTAGTATTGTATTTTGCGTGGATGTTTGCATTTATTTCATGCATCTTTTTGACTCGAAAAATTACCAAAAAAATATTTTAAGCTCATGTTGCATTGTAGTTTAATGTTATATTTTTAGTTTGCATTTTTCATTGCATTTTCATATTTGAAAAAATTCAAAAACAAGCATTTTGTGCACTGTTTGCATTATAAAATCCATAAAAATTATAAAAACACCTCAGAAAATTCCCAAAAAAATATATTTTGTGTCATTTAGTGTGTTTTTCAATCCAAAATCATTAAAAAATACAAAAGAAAACCCATAAAAATATAAAAACTCTAAAAATCTTCATAAAAATCTTAAAAATTCTATAAAAATTATAAAAATCTAATTTTTTTGTCTCTGAGTTTTCTTGGTTTTATTATCTTTGTTTTAAAATTAATTTGAGGAATTTTGAACCTATTTGATAGTTTTCACCCTTAATTTAGTTTCAATATTTTCTTTTATCTACTGTTTTCAGTATTTTTGACTTTAAAAATACCAAAAAAATAGGAAAAATCTATAAAAATCACAAAAACATTATAAAATTATAAAAGCCCAAAAATATTTTATTTTCTTAATTTTGCTTATTTTTACCTATTTTTATAAATACTTTATCCCTCTCTTTCTTACTTTATATATATATTCTATTTAAAGAAAAAGAAAATGTAAAAAATATATAAAAAGAAAATAGAAAATCAGTAAATTGAAAACAAAATATAAAAATATAAAATCAAAAATTAAATAAAAAATATAAAATTAAAAACCCACAAAAAATAGCATAAATAAACAAATCATCACAGTCACACATTTTGTGTATTTTTGCCCCGTTCTACCTGTCTGCTCCATGTGTTCGACCTCTACACATACTTGCACCTATACACATCTTGTTGTAGAATTATAATAAATTTTAACTCTGCACTGCTTTTCATTGTTTGATTCTTGTTGTGGGTTAATTGTTGTTTGAATTGGGATTTCTCGTGGGTCGCCTCAGCGACATTATGATCCCGCCTTGTGTGGATTACTTTAGACCTGTGTAAAATCTCATTCAAAAAATGGTGCCGTTGCCGGGGAGCAATAGCGCGTAGATCGTGTTTTGCTTGTGCTTGTGTTTGTTTGTCTATTTTTGTGGTTTTATTTGTTTGCTTTTTATTTGATATAATTGTTTGAGTTGTCTAACCCCTCTCTTTGTTGATTTCGTGCGAGGCACCGCGGATCGAGCGAGGCGCACCACCCTAGGCACCTAGGCACCCACGTGAAGCTGGCGACAATCTGCTCGCCTTGCATCGAAGGAGATGAAGAGAGATTTTTGAAGACCGAGCTCCCTTTTTATTTGTGTAGTGTTTATTCTTGTAATTTGAAGTGAGTGAGAGACCCTCTAATTTGTAATAATACAGGTACACCGAACTCTGGACATTTGGGCCTAATTTCCAAGTGTTTGTACACTTGGGGGCTCACCACGGTTTTCACGGTTTTTCTTCGCAGTTTTTATTTTGTTTTCCGATTTTATTTTTATTTCTTTTGTGTGATTGAGCCCTTAGCTGTAGGAGTTGCTTGTCGATAGTATTAGGTCCAAACACAATAATCACCATTGCATGCTCCTATAGAGAACGTTTCGACTTCGTCAAATTTTGAAACTGTGCTTCCCGCTAATAGCAACTTCTCACACTTAGGGTGATTTCATTGGCTTGCATTTGCATGTAGATTAGGTTTCAATTCTGCTGAGCATCCTTGCATGTAGAGTGATGGAGGCAAGGTGAGCATTTACGCTTTAGCATGCATCATTGTTTTGCCACTTGCATTGCTTTTCCGCCTCTCCCTCTGATTTTGACCACCTAGGTGCTAAGCAAAATTGACTCCTCATTAGGCTTGTGCATTTCTCACAAAAAATCCAAAAAAAGTGATAACCAATAAAATTAGGACTGCTAACATTACTTGACCCTAAAAAAGACCAAAAAGAAAAAATCTTGTATTGGGGCGAGTAATCACGTCATTGTCTTCGCTTTTACTTGCTCGCGCACACACAAAGGATAGTGCCCAAATCCTATTTCAGCCCCCTAAGTGTCTGTGCAAATTTTTGACTTCTCGCCTAACTCTAAAACAGACAAGATTAAAAGACCGCATTTTACGGTCTCTACCAAGTTGAGTAGGTGAATTGAGGGTTTGTATTGTGTGAGTTTTGTTTGTGATTGTTTGTGTGCTTTCTAGATCGTCTCTGCACATTTGCGCCTTATTCTTCACTCTCTTGACTTGACCTTCGTGCTCTCCTGATCGTTCCTTTTGTTTTCAAGATGGACCCATGGAGCGTATTTTATCCGGACCTTGCGGATCCCTCGTTCACTCTAGCCGGTCCACCTCCATTTTCGCACGAGGACTTTACTCCTGACTTTTGTACATATCTTCCTCAGCCACAAACTCGGGCCTTGGACTTTTATCCACATCCACCTTCACATTTTCCATCACCTCCACCTGAGACTAATCTGTTGGAGTCACCTTTCATGGAGTCCACCCTTGAGCACTTGACCCAGATGATGGATCATATGAGACAGAGGATTGACAACCTCACTAAGAGAGACCATGATATTCCACCATTTGATGATATGGGTTCATTCGAGGATTTCCATGAGAGCTTGCAATCGCCCAAAATACAAAAAATGAGAAAATTTTAAAAACACAAAAAGAGTTGGGAAGACCTTTGATCGAGTCAGACTGTGAGGAGAGCGTCCACCTGCCAGACCATTTGACCACATAGCCTTTCACACCCTGTCCCACCTTTGACCCCGAGGATGCCGTTGTACAGACTGCTCTTGGCATGCCTCGTGTATATGATGATTCCGACTTCCTCCCTTGTATGGAGGAGGTCCAAAAATTCAAAAAACTATTGACTGAACCCGAAGTGGTGGCCACTATTCATGATATTATCCGTGCCCCACTTCAACTGGACATGACCAATTTATCTGCTCCTCATCCCAAGAAGAGAAAGCGGAGAAGCAGATCTGAGCGTCATATCTTGACCATGGCCACTGCCCATGCCATCACACACCGTCCCATTCCTCGGAAGAGGAACACAGCTACACCATTCATCACCTGCACCATCTCTGACCACACTTGTGATCACACTCTCCTGGACGGTGGTGCTTCGATTAGCATATTACCCTTCTCGATGGTACAGTCTCTTCACTTAGGGCCTCTCAAGAAGACCAGGATGATCGTTCAGTTTGCTGATGGATCAATCAAGAGGCCGAAGGGTATCCTTGAAAACGCCATCATTTCGATTCAGGGCATGAGCTACCATGTTGACTTTGTCATTTTGCCCATGGAGACCTCCACATGGGAGCCCTCTCCAATCATCCTGGGACGACCATTCCTCGCCTCTGCGAGGGTCATTATTGATTATGGATCAGGAGAGATTCGTTGTTGTCCTGTTGACGAGAGTGAAGTGTTGATCACCGCACCCACCGTTGACTAGAGACCTGCACCTGATGTGACCACACCTGTCTTGGCTGACCCTGAGGCCTATGACCTATATGAGGATATCAGAGAGACTTTCTTTATGACCGATGATGAGACCCGAAAATTCCTCTCCAAGGAGGAAAGCTCGGAAAGCATAGACCTTGGTGTTTCCGCTTCCTGTGATTGGTGATGTGTTAATGACATCCGCGGATTTACACGATTGATACCATTGAGCGGAGGGCAGAGTTAGAGACTAGACAGGACGAACATGACTCGACGACTTTCACCGATGGGTTTGCTCCTGTTCATTTAGATTCGGATGAGACCAAGGCCGAATTTGATTTGATTGCTTTTATTCAGGAATCCGGACCTTTTGATGAGAAAGATGATCCGGTTGAGATTATAGAGGACGAACAGAGTTCCACTACTTCCACTGATGAGTTCATTCCTTTTGGTTTTGACCTGGACGAGACCTCGTAGGACGACTCCGATTACACTTCTTCCGATGATGATGATGAGTTCGTCCCATTCCACTTTGATATCAACGAGACACCCAAGGCCAGACCTGACCACACTTCATCCACTCACCCGTATGCGCCTTCACACCCTAGGGCCCCTGAGGATCTCCACTCTGTCGACCCTGATCGGCTTCCGTCCACTGTGGACCCCGATGTCTACCTGCACCATACCAGATCCATTCCTCAGCGGTTCCGCAAGAAGGTTCTCTTTCTACCTTCTTGATCATGTGTACATCCACCTTTGTTGTATATCCTCCTTTGTTCATCTCTGTCCCTCTCCCGTATTGCTCGTCCACCCATTCCTCGTGTTTGCCATGCTTAGGACGCACTTTGTCATAAGTATAGGGGGTGAACGAGCCGAGTGTTCATTCTTTGTTCCGTTTCATCACTCTGTTGTTGCCTATACTTAGGGCTTCTTTTACCCTAAGTATAGGGGGAGTGGTGTGTACATTCTCACGATCTATCTCTCTTCCATCTTATGATTTTCTTTTCTTATTTTCTTATTTTCTTCTTTTCTTCTTTTCCTTTTCTATCCTTTGTATCTATCAAAAAGGTGTCGCCCCTTGTAGATAGTCTTCTATACTTAGGACGTACTTTGTCCTAAGTATAGGAGGTGTGCACCCCGAGTTTCTCTATTCTTTGATCCTCTCCATTGTCTCCTCTTCTTGTCTATACTTAGGGATATCTTACCCTGAGTATAGGGGGAGACAATCTGAGTACGATCTGTTCATTCCCACTTTTGACCCTCCCTGCGTTGTGTACAGTCTGCTATACTTAGGATTATTTGATCCTAAGTATAGGGGGGACGGTCAACTTCTTATTCGTTCATTCATTCCTTTATTTATTTATTCTTTAGATTTTCCTATACTCAGTACGATTTATGTCTTCTCTTTTCTCTCCGATCTATGAGGACATAGCTCAAGCTAAGTATAAGGGGGGTCGTATATACTGCGTATATACTTTAGCCATAACTCATACTTTCGTATTTTTCTTAATAATTATGGCTAATAATTCTTTAAAATTCATTAAAAACCTTAATAAAAAGATATTTTATTCCTCAAATTCTTTTTGTATGTACTGATTAATAAAACAGGTGAAAATATTTTTTACAAAATGTTTGAAAAATAGTTTGAAAATCTTCGTGAAAAATCTTTTGAAAACTATTTTGAAAACATTTTGTTACATGTTTTCAACCATTGTAACAATATTTTGGTTTGTAAAGTTTATTTTCTTTGTGTAAAATAAAATGTTTGAAAAATGATTTGCAAATGGTTTGAAAAATGGTTGCAAAAATATGTGAAAAATCTATCTATACTATTTGAAAAACCTTTGCAAAATGATTTTCAAATATGTGTACATGTTTGCAAAAATATTTGTAAAAAATATTTTGGACTATAGTTTTCAAAATTGTTTGTAAAATGATTTTCAAATAAGTTTGAGGAATATATACATCACACCTAAAATTCATTATATATATACCTATAAAATCGATCACTTACCCCTGTAAATTCTTAAAATCCACTTCTTGTAGATATAAGAAGCATTCCCACGTAAATATTTGTACCTAGCTTTGATGAATACCCATTCATCACTCTTTATTCTTTTATTTTAGCTAAAAATCTATGCAAAACACCATGTAGATATGTGTAAATAGAATAAATTACCAACATGCATGCATTGTGTAAATAACAAGAATTAGCATGTTTTTGTGCATAAATAAAAGAATAAAGAAACAAAAGAAAAAGAGGGAAATATTTAGAATAAATATTGAGTGACCTAATACCAAGGGAGGGCTCAGTATGGGCCTGGCTGCAAAGAATCCAAGTAGAGGGAGATAGGGTCAATCATGTGTGTATATATACCTATGTATATAAATAAAATTATTTTCCTCTTAATGAAAATAAAAATGTATTTTTGCTATTTTGTACATATTTTTAAAAATAAAATAAAAATTAGAAAAAGAAAAAGAAAAAATAATAAAAAAAATCTTTTTCTACCTTGTACATATACCATGTAAATATGTATATAAACCTATTTATTTAACTAATGTAAAAAAATAATAAAAATAAAAAAATACCTTTTTATTCCAAATTTTATGTTATAAATAAATAAAATATAAAATTGAAATGATTATATAAAAATAAATAATTAAAAATAAAAATAAAAAAATACATACATGTATATGCCTATATATAAAAAATATTATGTAAATACATAAATTATTTTTCAAAAAAATAAATAAAAATAACTAAAAAATAATTTGAAAATAAATAAAGATTTTTCATGTTTTAACTTTTTTGAAATAAAGTCATTTATTAATTTTAATCGAATTTCCAAATAATTAATAAAAGGAGAGTTCTGATTGGTCCACGGGGGAATGTTGACCTCCGGTCAACTTCCCCCTGGACCAATTTTGCCCGCGGATCTTGCGCTAAACCCGATTTTGCCTAATTTTCCCCGCTTGATCCGATCTCCAAATACCCAAACCCCGGGCTCCATTTGATCCTTGTTGATCCGAGATTCTCGCCCGAGCAGTTGCCTAGGGGTCCGTGCTTCACCGAGCGCGCCCGACTCCCATCTTCCCGGACCCTTGGCACTATTTAGCTCCACCTCCGCCACACTTTTCACGCCATCTTTGGCTCCGCCCTTTCATCCCAGGATCTCCATTCTCTTCCCCAGAGTGACAATTGCCCGAGGAGAGTGTCGCAGTGAGGAGGAGGTGCTTCCAACCACTGATCTGGCGAGCCCATTGCCGTGCGCCGCAGCGAGGTGCGCCAAGCCTCGGACCCCGATGATTCCTTGAGGCAAAGACCCCCAGAGCTTCCTTAGCTCATCCCCAGTCGACATCCTCCATCAGGTATCTTCGATTTCCCCTAGGATCCTCTAATTTTGATTTTTCGCCCAAATCGCTCCTCCGTCGTCGCCGGTCGATTCCCATCGCTACACCCACCCATTCAACCATCGAACCATCCTATCACCTTCGCGAGACTTCTATCCACATTCTTCACCCATTCGCTCAACTTGGTTTGCCCAGGAACCAAGAACCGGACCTCCCTCGCCGGAGGTCTTCGCTTCGACACACCTGATCACCCATTCCACCCCTAATCAGGTCGAGGCAATTTGCCCTCGACCCAGTAGTCTTCCTAAGCTATTTTGCAGGTCGAAGGGACCCAGCTGAGGGTCTGAACACTCGAGCACAGGAGGTTAGCTCCACCATCATCGCTGGAGCTCCTCGGAGCTTCCCGGCCTCATCGGAGGAGCTCATCAGCTGCGGAAGAGTCTGAGCTTCACGTTCCCTATCTCAGCAGCTCCAGAGGAGGTCTTCGACGCGCGCATTGGAACGGAAACCTCAACGGCGTCGAGTTCTTAGAGGACTCTCCTCCACCGTCGGATCAGCCCCTTCGCTCCAGACTTGATCATAGACGTTCATCTGCGGAGCTTCAACCACCATCCGATCTACTTTGGGCTCGATCCAGACCGTCCATCCAGATGAAGAGGCGCCTTATATCCAGCACCGTCAGATCCTACACGTGGCGAACCCTCAATCGTCGATCGTTAATAAGAGGGTAAATTTCCCTTAGGCCCCTGTCTTTTCATTATTTCTGTTGAGTCCTGTAAGTATTTAGCGTAGTTGTTTTTATTTTGGATATTTTGCAGTTAGGACCCTAGATTTACTTTATTTGCATTATAGTCCATGTGTATGTGGATCACTGATGAATCTCGGATTCATCACTCTAAGTCTCATTAATTAAGCTCAAGTCCCACAAAATCAACTGCATTTCTGCATTTATTTTGCATAATTAGCATTTATGCATGATTTCATAAGAATTGCATTTTAGCATTAATTTCTACATAAAATAAGAAGCCAAAAAAATCCAAGCCAAAAATGACCTGTAAATAGCCTAAATTCCCCTATTTTTTAACTCCTCCATGCTAACTCCGAATGCCACAAAACCACATCCACTGTGTGCCCATCACTAATAAGAATAAATAAAAAATATAAAAAAAATAACTAACCCTGATAAGTGGACCAAAAACCCAAACCCTAGTTTCAGGATTTTCGGACTAAAAGCCGCATATCTTCCCCATCCAGTGTCCGATTTGATCCTACTCACTTTTGAACTAATGCACATTCAATTGCCTTCAAAACATGACCAAGTTCAAGAGAATCGGAGCTCGTATGTGAAAGTTGGGTTTTGGGCCTCTTTTGTACATTGTATATTTTCGCAGTTTTTGACCTTGTATTATATATATTTTTTCTTAATCAATAAAAATCCAAAAAAAATAGATTAAGGTGTATTTATTTATCTTTGATTTTTCCATATTTTTCCGGTTTTTTATCTTGTTTAAAAATGACAAAAAAAATAGAAAACCCAAAAATCAAGGTATTCTATGTACATGGGATACCCCAAAAATTCACTTTTTATATTTGATCGATTTTGGCTTTGGTGTCTTCATGAAAGTTGTAGATCTCATCGAGACGAGCATTTTTCGTGAAGAAACTTTTTCGATCCCAAGGTCATTTGCTATTTCTTTTTGATTTTACAAAAGATTTTATCTCTGATTTTTCTGGAGCTGACATGTGGCAGCGTTTTTTGGGTGTTTTATTTACTCGTTTTTATAAAAAAAATAAAAATAATAAAAATTATTAAAGCGGACGCACGTGCTCCGCACGTGCCCCGCATCTTTCCCAGTTGACTGCCACGTGGCGCATTCTCAGTCGACCGATCTCGGCCGATCGGGCGGCTGAGGAGCGTCGTCTTCCCCAACGGATCCCTCCGATTCCTCCACCCTTCCCACGCCGCCAACCTCTCCCCGTCGTCCCGCAACCACCGCCAGCATACCCCGCTCTGCCTGCGCAACCCTAACGACCTCCGCATCTCCCTCAGATCGCTCCACCACCCTCTCCTATTTAAAGACCCTCGTCTCGACGTCAACGATCATCCGCCGGTTGCATCCTCTACCACGGAGCTCGGTGGTGACAGCCCGAGCTTCGCCTTCTTCCCGACGAGATCCGGCATCTCTCCCTCGACGCCGTTGCAGCCACGGCACTCCGTGCCTTCTGCCCTGCTCCGCTGCTGTGTCGAGCCTACGACCGACGCTTCTTCCGCAAGCTTCGTCTTCTACACTGCGTCAGGAGCCACCAACACCATTATCAGCTTCGCTTCAACGCTTCAATGTCTCCTCCAGCAACAACTCCGCCCCGACTTCATCTTCCACGACGCTACAACGACCGCCGACGCATCGTCTCCGCCTCTTGACCGCCACAGCAGCTTCGGAGGGCCCTCCGCGACTCCCGCCGAGGCCTCGCCTGGCCGTGACACCTGGCCCTCCTCCTCAGCACCGGAGCCCCCTCCCGTAGCCAACTCCTCCGTCAGCACCCCCTGTGGCCGAGCCATCCTCACCGCTTCGCTATGCCACCGGATCTGCAAGCCTCCGCCGCGACAGCCTCCGCCTACACATCGCCGCCAGCCACCGCGGGCGTGAGGCCCGAGGCCCCAGCACGTGCAAGGCACGTGCGTGGGGAATGCCAACTCATCAGCCCCCGGGTCACGTGCCCCGCACGTGACCGCGGGGTAAATTACGAAGAACCCCTTGCTGCTTCTCCATATTGCCGCCAAGCCCCCGCCTCTAGAGGGCACGTGCCACGCACGTGCCACTCTAGGTAATTTGCACTCTCGCCCCCATAATCTAAGTAATTGCACTTAGGTCCCCGACTGCACTTTTGTTATTTATTTTATTTATTACATTTGCATTCATACCCCTGTATTCCCCTTGGTTTTTGAACATCTTCTAGACATCATTTTACTTATTTAAAAATAGCATGATGTTCATTTCTTCACTCTCTACTTTTTGAGATATTGTGGATATTTTGATGATTGATGGTTCATTAATAATTAATTATTTGGTGGAAATTTGTAGACTTTGCCCATTAATGCTCTTCATTTTTTATTTGATGAACCGTTGCTCTAAAAATTCCCCGAAAATCATATATCGTAGAATTTATTTTGTTTAACATTGTGCTCAAAAATCTTTGCATTTGCATGCATAAATTGCTCTGTAAAAATCATTTAGCACATTTCAGTATTTAATTTTTAATAGGTATTCAACCCCACATTTTTTAGGTTTAGGATTTTTTTTGAGATCAATCACCTAGTGATAGATCTTAGATAATTTTGGTTCTCGAAAATAAGTAGGTTTGATATTTATTATAATTAAATATTGAAAATCATTCTGTTTGCATTTAAAAATTCATAAAAAATTCATTCTGCATCCAAAAATTCCAAAACAATTAGAGAGCATTCATTTCATCATCATTTACATTGTGGCCAAGTTTCATATTTTTCGGACATTGTTTGATCGAGTTTACATTTTAGTCCCTAAAATAGGCCGAATTTGCATTTTGCATCCCTTTATGCATTGAAAATTCCAAAAAAAGATCGCCTTGAAAACCGAACACGAAATTGGATAGACATATCTCTAGGTTGTTCCTTTGCCTCCTTGTGATCAACCTTGGGACTTGCCCAAGTAAAATAAACATAAAAACCACTTGATTAAAATTAATTAAAAATTTGTGGTTATTTCTTGACCGTTTCCGATCGCCGCCTACAACGAACAAAATTATTATTTTCACGATAAATAAAAACAAACTTTTTAACGTGCGATTACGGACTCGTCAGATGGCGCCGTTGCTGGGGAGGAAAACGACTTAGTTTTGTGTTTTGAAAATTTTTGTTCGGTTTTTCGAATTCGGGCAGTCTGACCCCCGAATTTTTCATTGTAAATCCCATAATTTTTTTTCTTTTCTCAGCATTTATTTTCTTATTTTATTATTTTTTTGAGTCACTCTCTGACATTCTCTCTCTTATTTTTCTTGTGATGTATCCGGCGCACGTGGAGCGGTTTTTCAAGAAACCGACGCATCTTCACCAACATCCGAAGAAATCGCAATAAAATTAAGATCGAGTCAAGTCGTGAGAGAGCGTAGAGTCTAGGTTTTAAATTTCTGCAAATTTCAATTTCTGTTCATTTATAGCGGTGTCCGTTTGGACTCTCGCGTGTGTACAAAGACTTTGAACTCTATTTGTGGTGTGTCGTGGCCTGTTTCACTCTCCGGTGAGGGTGGGGCCTGACTTGAGTGGCAATTAGGATAGACCTGCACATACGGCTCTCAGAGCATTTTTATTTTTGATTGTGCTCGTAGGATCTTAAGCCACACTGCACTTTAATTGAGACGCACATCAGATCGTTCAACTTAGCCAAATTTAACTCAATTCTTCCCCGCTAATAGAACTTTCTGCTTAGGTGTGGTTTTCATCGGCTTGCATTCATTTAGAATAATTTTTAAAATTCTGTCTAGCATCCCACATGGAGATAGCGAGGATTCACTGTAAGTCTTCTAACTGAGCATTCATCATAGTTTTCTGCGTGCATCGGCTTTTCCCGAATTTCTCCCTCTTGTTTTATCACATAAATCTAAAGGAAATTGGAACTGGACGGTAGACGTGTATTTGCGCTTATCTAATTTTTTCAGTGATCGCCTAATTAAAACAAGGACTGCTAAATATAGCCGATTTCAAAATAACCCATAAAATCAAGAATTTCTGCGGGAGAGCAACCCCGACATTGTATGATTTTATCTTGCAGCGAGGAGAGAGACGCGCACTAGGATAGAGCCCAGCTCCAAAACCTAACAGCTCGTTTAAACGGCTTGCAAGACTTGAATTCTCACCAATTAAAACTGACAAAATAATTGGCCAGACTCTTACGGCCTTCATTGAGTGAGTTGGTGAAAGAAATCTTTGTATTGTGTTTGGTTTGTGCGTAGAAAGTAAGTCATCAGCGAATACTGCACATTTGTGCCTACATCATAAACCGCAAACCTCTTGTTGACCTCGAGAATGGAAGATTGTGGTAATTCTTGTTCGGACTCTACGAACCCTTCTTTCTCTACCACAAACTCTCCAATCTCAAAAGCCCAGAGAGACTCTTACTCTGGACCTGCTTAGCCTCCGGGAAACCCTTCCCAAGAACCCTATTCCTACGATTCCTTCTTCTTCCTAGAAGGAGGACAGACTCACACTATCTCTTTCTCACCAAAAAAGATTAAGGATAACTGTTACATCAATTCTTTCCAATCTATTAACTTAAACCCTTTATATTCTGAAGGTGAAGAAAAAGAGATGCCACCCAAGATGTCTTCCAAGCAAGACCCTGAAGATGAACATAATGATGATCCAATGAAGATGATTCTTGCAAGACTGGCTGTATCTGAGCAGCAACAGCAGTTACTGAGGGAGAAGCTCGAACAAATGAATGTTGGGGAAGAACTGCCAATGGAAGCCGCATACAACCCTGGACAGTACAGAGTGTGGAATTATTTGCAGCCACCACAGCCAGAGATCCACTATGAACTAAAGCCACATTTTGTCAGTCAATTACCTCAATTCCATGGTAATACAACTGAGGAGCCATATGAATTCTTGAGGGACCTGGAGCTGATATGTTCTAATCTGAGGCACCCACAAGTCAGCCAAGACTACATTCGCCTCATTACACTACCTTTCGCCTTGAAAGGGAAAGCAGACTACTGGGTGAAAAACTTGGGGGTGACTGTGACGACTTATGAGAGGTTCAAAAACCTATTTCTGAAGAAATTCTACCCCTTGAGCCGGACCAATCAAATGAGGACCCGCATCACCAGTTTCTCTCAGATGCCCAATGAACCACTCTGTGAGGCGTGGGATAGGTTTAAGGACCTACTACAAAAATGTCCCTGCCATGATCTGGACAACAACATCCTAGTCCAGTCACTCTACTCTGGCCTCAACCACAAGACTCAAGGGTTAGTTAGTGCTGCCTGCGGAGGGAATTACACATCACGTGGAGCTGAGACCGTCTGGAAAATACTGGAGCAGATGGCAGAAATAAGCCGGTCTCAAATTGCCAGTAGAGCATACACTGATTCCCTGAACACCCTTCACGCCAAAGGCGGGAAGCAGACGGTTGCAAAAATAGCTGAGGACTTAATTCCAAACATGCACTTTATTGCTGATAAATTGACAATAGTGGACAAGAGAATGAACGATATCGACAGTAGGATTTCCCAATTCCCAAAGCAGATGGAGGAGCTCACCGAGAAGGTGTCCAAGATGGGGATGCCTAGTGCACCTACTGTCCCGATCTATCATGTGTATCATGTCCAGGAGCAGCCAGGAGCAGAGCAACAGCAACCATGGGCTCAGGATCAATCCTATGCCCAATTTTCCCAACAGCCGCCCCCACCGACTGAGACAGTCAAGGAAGCCCCGCCTCTGACATTTGAAGTAAACGGCATCTGGTACACCCAGGACACTACCCGACAGGGTAATATGGGAGACCGTCAGACTTATCAGCGTCCACCCACCTTCTATAATGCCGCATTTCCTCCACAGCACACTACATCTTTCCAGCAGCCGAAGCAGCAGCAACCCTACAATCGCCAGAACCAACCTCAGCAATACCATCAGCAATCTCAAGCCCCCAGACAGTCAGCTCAGTCATCCAAACCTCCAGAAGAACCGATCGACATCCAGATACAAATGCTTGAAGAGTTTCGCCACTTCCGAAATGAGCTGCAAGATCTACGGGTTGATGTCAACCGCTTGTCCTGTTGGAAGGATGAGCAGACAGCTCCAGCCACAACCATTCCCGCCCAAGTTCAAGCTAACCCTAATAGCTTGAACAAATTTCACTCATCTCAACACAATAACCATGTATACTATTCAGATTTTTACGCATCTGAACATGAGATCCTTTCATTTGACAAAATCAATGCCATGTCACTCAGGAGCAGAAGGACCATGGTCGTACCTGATCGGGCAAGGGAATCGGACCATGAAGACTCGAAAGATCAACCGGGGGATGTATCCGAGGAGGAAGATGAAGGACGCTCGAAGATCCCAGCAGTAGATAAAGGGAAAGCATCTATGAAGTCTGCAGAGGACCTTGAACCTCTAGTTGCTGCAAAAATACCTTTGTCACCTTTTCAGCAACCTGATTTTGATTATTATGATTGTAATAAAAACTCCAAGTCTAATAAAGATGCTCTTGTTTATGATTCTGGCCCTCTATCTCCTGTCTCAAATGCTTCCATTCCTTTCCCCCATGCCATAAAGAAAGGAAAACATCAAAGATGACCCAGTAATGGAAAACTTCTGCCAGCAAAACATCACAATCAAAGTACCCTTTGATCAGTACGTGGCTGGTAATCCAGCCTTTCAGAAATACTTGAAGGCAAAATGCACTCCCACCAGGACTCGTACAAAGAGAACATGTCAATTTGTGGAGACTCATATCTTGACAGTTGCCACCACCAAATGCATCAAAAACCAGCATCTGCCAAGAAAGAAAAGGGATATGGGCGTCCATTATGTGGAGAGTCGCATTAGCAGCATAGTGTTCACATGCACACTTCTCGACAATGGATCTTACATAAATCTTCTACCCTTAGCCTTATATTATAGATTGGAGTTGAGCCCTCTAAAGAAATCATCATCTTTACTCCAATTTGCTGACAAATCCACTAAAATACCTAAGGGAGAAGTGAAGAATGTCATCATCATTATCAAGGGTACAGAATACAAAGTGGACTTCACTGTCCTTGATATGGAGACCCCGAATCATTGGAAGGAATCGCAAATCATTCTCGGAAGACCATTCTTAAGAACCGCTAAGGCTGTATTCGATTACGGTTCTGGCATGATGAAATTCCGTTCTCCAGGCGGAGAAGTAGACTTGGAGATGAAACAAACAAAGTGGCAAAGGCCAGACTCCGAATCCACAACTGATGATGCCGAAACATCGGAATACAATCTCCTCAGAACCACTGGGCCGTGGGACCAACTGCCAGACATACAGATAGAGAGCATATCCTCAGAAGAAGAAATAATATGCAATGCAGTCTCCGAGATATCTAGACCCCCAGATTATTACACTCTTGATGACATAGAAATCATCTCGGATTCGTCAACCCCACCACCTTTGGGACGGTCAAGAAATATCGATGACGAGTCGGACGTAGCTCTGGCCGAATTACCATTCTACTTTAGCGATCCGACTCACTTTTCTTCGGAATTGGTGGCCAGCCTCTCACACAGTGATTCACCACCAACCGATACTGAGCCAGAAGCAAAAGTCATTCAGCCAGACTTGATCGATGATTCAGAATTGCCAGAGCTGAAGCCCCTACCTCCCACACTGAAGTATGCATTTCTCAATGGACCCAAAGAAAAATTCCCCGTGATCATTAGCTCCTCCTTAACCGTGGACCATGAATCCAGACTACTCGAAGTCCTTGAGCGAAATCGAAAAGCCATAGGTTGGACTGTGTCCAATCTCGTAGGAATAAACCCTGCTCTCTGCTCACACAAAATTTATGTTGAGGATAATGCAAAGCCTTCCCGTGAATTTCAGAGAAGATTAAACCCCAATCTTCGGGAAGTGGTGAAGAAAGAAATCGAGAAATGGTGTAAAGCAGTATTTATATACCCCATTTCTGACTCCAAGTGGGTGGCCCCCCTTCATGTCATCCCAAAGAAGTCGGGAATCCAGATGGTCACCAACGAGGAGGGGGTAGAGATCGCGACTCGAGTACCCACGTCGTGGCGCGTCTGTGTCGATTACCGGCACCTGAATGTTACGACCAAAAAAGATTACTTTCCACTGCCATTCATTGATCAAATATTGGAGAGACTTGCAGGAAAGCATTCTTCTGTTTTCTTGATGGGTACTCGGGCTACAATCAAGTAGCTATCGCTCCCGAGGACCAGGAAAAGACCACGTTCACATGTCCCTTCGGTACCTACGCATTCAAGCGCATGTCATTCGGGCTTTGCAATGCCCCAGGCACATTTCAGCGGTGCATGATTGCCATCTTTGCCGAAATGGTTGGTGATTTCCTGGAAGTCTTCATGGATGACTTCTCGGTTCATGGTGATTCATTTGATACATGTTTAGCGCACTTGGACCGAGTCCTCCAGAGATGCCGGGAGGTTAATTTGGTACTCTCGTGGGAGAAGAGTCACTTTATGGTGACTGAGGGTATCGTGTTGGGGCACGTCATCTCCAAAAAGGGAATGGAGGTGGACCCTGCCAAGGTGGATGTGATTAAGAAACTTGAGCCACCAACCAACGTCAAGTCAGTGAGGTCGTTCTTAGGGGATGTTGGATTTTATCGAAGGTTTAACCCAGATTTTTCAAAGATCGCCCGCCCACTGACTGAGCTCTTAGGAAAAGACACCGAGTTTATTGTGAATCACAGATGTCTAGAGGCCTTCGAGCTCCTGAAAAAGAAAATATGTGAATCGTCGATATTGCAAGCTCTCGACTGGTCTCTTCCCTTCGAGATCATGACTGATGCATCGGATTTTGCTGTCGGAGCGGTACTCGGACAAAGAAGAGATGGAATTCGTATGCAATTCACTATGCGAGCAAAGTGTTGGATCATGCACAGAGAAACTATATAGTGACTGAAAAGGAAATGCTCGCGGTTGTTTGGGCCCTAGAAAAATTCAGATTATACATATTGAGCTCCAAGGTGACAATTTTCACAGATCACACAGCAATTAGATATCTCATGGATAAGAAGGATGCCAAGGCACGACTTTTGAGATGGATCTTGTTAATCCAGGAGTTTAATTTGGAGATTGATGAATCCGCGATTCATCATCGCAATATCTTGATCTTAGCAAAATCCCCGAGTAAAATTCCAAATAAAGGTCCATAAAATCAATAAACTAACAAAATATCTCTTGTAAATAAAACTCACTAATTACTGTATATTAGATTGTACAAAATAAATTACACATAAAAAGCCGCAAAAATAAAGGAGTTTTATACCTGTAAATAGCCCAAACTTCATATATTTTTAATTATTTCATTTCAACTCCTTTTTGCCTAATTCTTTCTCTAACTTGTTTATAAAAATGTATATAAAAATACAAAAATACAAAACAAATTTTACCTCAAATAAATGCTCCTAGATCCCAAAGAGAAAAAGCTGTAAAGTCCAACTTCCAAGCTAAATTCCCGCTCCGTAAGAACTCCAAATTCACCAAACTCACTTTTAAAGTTCAAGTTAGAAAATTATCTATCCAACGGAAGTGGTTTCATTAAAATCGGAGCTCATTTGCACAAGTTGGGTTTTGGGACCTAGATGTACATTGTACATTATGTATATATTTATTCTTTCTTTAATTTTATTTCTATCTTTCTTAATTATTAAAAATACAAAAAAATCATACTTGTATTGTATTTTAATTGTAGTATTTTATTGTATTTTTCCGTTGTAAATATCTCTTATTAAAAAGATAAAAAAAATACATATTAGAAAAGTAAAAAAATGTGTGTACATGTTGTTTGTCTTCCATTGTAAATTCTCCACTATTTCTCTTCTCTTTTTATTTTATTGTATTTAAAGTAGACAACTTTATTTTATTTATTTATTTATTATTTAATTTCTATTCTCTACAATAACCACCAATTCAACTCCATTATTCCACCATTTTTCCCAACTTCACATTCAACTCCATTAATAAATCAACTTCCCATTCAACTCCACCACTTTAATAACCTCTCATTCCATTCTCTTTATATACCTCTCATTCTCCTCAATTTTGCCTTTGATCCATCTTTATGTGAGGAGAGCCAAGTTCCCAGAGTTGAATCGGTGACAGCGACGCAACCGCGGTCGAGCGACGACGGCCCTCTCTCCGGTGTGATCCGTTGGCTTTTTGGCCAACATCGCAGCCGCAATCGCGCGCTGCTCGAGCTCATCGCACGCCGGCGATTTGAGCGAAGACCGTGCTCACGAGAGCACTCCATAGGCGACCGACCATCTTAGGTAATTTTAATTAGATCTTGTCAATTATTTTATCTTTGCAATTTTTTTTAAGCCATCACATTACCATCTATACATACCCATTTGTTCATCTTCATCACCGTCATTCACCATTCCTTGTCCTCCATATCCTTTGTTTTATTTCCTGTTTAAAGAAAATTAAAAAAAATAAAACAAAATAAAACAAAAAAAAAGACATTACAACAGCAGTAAAAAAATCAAAAAAATAAAAAAAAAACTCGAAGGATCAGCAGTGTCGCCGCCCCCCTTCCCCAAGAGCGGCGGCGCCGCCGCCCTTTCCGCCAGCCACCGCCATCATCCACCGCCGCATGCGGCGGCCCGTTCCTCTCCAAGCGGCTGGCGCTGCCCAGCCGGCTGCGACCCCCAGGTGCTCCATCGCCGGCTCCGCCTCAGCCACCACCAGCGGGCTTCACCACCGCCGCCTCACCGGTGCGCCGCCTCCACGCCGCAGCTCCGCTCCAGGGGCGCGCCGTCCACCGACCTCCCTCGCGCGTGGCCATCTCCGCCACCCGCGGCTGCGCGCGGGCCGCCGCCCTCCATCGTCTTTGGGTTCTT
The DNA here is from genome assembly GCA_037367405.1 of Ottelia alismoides. Classification (NCBI taxonomy): domain Eukaryota; kingdom Viridiplantae; phylum Streptophyta; class Magnoliopsida; order Alismatales; family Hydrocharitaceae; genus Ottelia; species Ottelia alismoides. Next base: position 145,416 of record JAZKJV010005923.1, on the reverse strand, counting down.
CTCCAGTACGCAAGGAGGAAGAAGGTCCATTTCCATTACTTTTTTTTTATTTGTAAAAATTGTAAGTTGTTTCTTTCATGTTTTTGTAATTACAATCATGTCCCTCTGTATAGTTGCTTGTTTATTTCAGCTTTTGTATTTGCACAAACATCCCTGTGTTCTCCTTTTAATTTGGACATCTATCTTGTAACTTTTTAGTCAATGAAAAAGGCCATCATGTTGAGCAACTAATTTTCTACATTTTGACTATTTGTTTGTATTTTTGTGAGACATGAGTAATTAATTAAAAATGGTTAACTGAAATTCTGTGTAGTTTACCCATTCTGTGCTATTAAATTTATATCTCACACACGGTTGATCTAAAAATTCCAAAAAAATATATGTGATGCCTTGAAGTTTGCTTAACTTACTGTCCAAATTTCGTCCAAAATGGAGATGTCTTGTGCCTGAAATAAATTGTAGAGTGTTTTAGTATTTGATTTTTAATTAAATCCACGAACATCCTTTTTGCGAAATTTAAAGTCTCATGTATGACACATCTAAATATCTTTCTGAGATAAATCGCACTCTGATTAATTTGATAACGTGGATTTATTAGGAATTATTTACTCATTTTCACTCTGTTTTCATTAAAAAAATCCATAAAAAATTCATATCTTGTCAAAAAAATTCTAAAAAATTACTGTAGCTTCCTTGCATCATGTTTTCATTCCACTAATTTTTCATGATTTTTGCTTTCTGGTTGTGTGATAAATTGCGAAAAAACTCATAAAAAGTGTGCATTTTTAATTATTGCATTTTAACCCCTAAAATTCTAAAAAAATGTGTTTTGTGTTCATCTCTGGATTAGGACTCTAAGAAAAATATAATTTGGCTAAATTGGACTAATTTGACATTAAAATTAATTTGGCCTTGTTGTGTGTTTTCTTAGTGTTGTAATTCACTTGCATTTGCATTCTTTTTGCATTAAAAAAATCTAAAAAATATTAATGTCAAATTAATTTTAATGTCAAATTAAAATGCAAATGCAAGTGCAAGTGAATTACAACACTAAGAATGCATTGTAATTTTTGATTTTTTTACTGTTGTTGTAATGTCTTTTTTTGTTATAAATTTTTTTTATTTTTTTTTAATTTTTTTTAAACAGGAAATAAAATAAAGGATATGGAGGACAAGGAATGGTGAATGACGGTGATGAAGATGAACAAATGGGTATGTATAGATGGTAATGTGATGGCTTAAAAAAATTGTAAAGATAAAATAATTGACAAGATCCAATTAAAATTACCTAAGATGGACGGTCGCCTATGGAGTGCTCTCGTGAGCACGGTCTTCGCTCAAATCGCCGGCGTGCGATGAGCTCGAGCAACACGCGGTTGCGGCTGCGATGTTGGCCAAAAAGCCAACGGATCACATCTGAGAGAGGGTCGTCGTCGCTCGACCGCGGTTGCGTCGCTGTCACCGATTCAACTCTGGGAACTTGGCTCTCCTCACATAAAGATGGATCAAAGGCAAAATTGAGGAGAATGAGAGGTATATAAAGAGAATGGAATGAGAGGTTATTAAAGTGGTGGAGTTGAATGGGAAGTTGATTTATTAATGGAGTTGAATGGGAAGTTGGGAAAAATGGTGGAATAATGGAGTTGAATTGGTGGTTATTGTAGAGAATAGAAATTAAATAATAAATAAATAAATAAAATAAAGTTGTCTACTTTAAATACAATAAAATAAAAAGAGAAGAGAAATAGTGGAGAATTTACAATGGAAGACAAACAACATGTACACACATTTTTTTACTTTTCTAATATGTAATTTTTTTATCTTTTTAATAAGAGATATTTACAACAGAAAAATACAATAAAATACTAAAATTAAAATACAATACAAGTATGATTTTTTTGTATTTTTAATAATTAAGAAAGATAGAAATAAAATTAAAGAAAGAATGAATATATACATAATGTACAATGTACATCTAGGTCCCAAAACCCAACTTTTGCAAATGAGCTCCGATTTTAATGAAACCACTTCCGTTGGATAGATAATTTTCTAACTTGAACTTTAAAAGTAAGTTTGGTGAATTTGGAGTTCATACGGAGCGGGAATTTAGCTTGGAAGTTGGACTTTACAGCTTTTTCTCTTTGGGATCTAGGAGCATTTATTTGAGGTAAAATTTGTTTTGTATTTTTGTATTTTTATATACATTTTTATAAACAAGTTAAAGAAAGAATTAGGCAAAAAGGAGTTGAAATGAAATAATTAAAAATATATGAAGTTTTGGGCTATTTACAGGTATAAAACTCCTTTATTTTTGCGGCTTTTTATGTGTAATTTATTTTGTACAATCTAATATATAGTAATTAGTGAGTTTTATTTACAAGAGATATTTTGTTAGTTTATTGATTTTATGGACCTTTATTTGGAATTTTACTCGGGGATTTTGCTAAGATCAAGATATTGCGATGATGAATCGCGGATTCATCAGAGATCAAGGATAAACTTGGAATAAAGAATGTTGTTACTGATCACCTTTTCCGAATCGAGCAAAACGATCATCCTGATTTCGGACCAATCAAGGAGACTTTTCCAGACGAATTGGTTTGCGTCATTGATTCAACCCCATGGTATTCCGACATAGTGAACTATCTTGTCTCGAAGAAGGTTCCCTATGGTTGGATCAAAAAAATGATTGATCGATTAAGGTTAGATTCGAGGAAATACCATTGGGACGATCCTTTCCTTTTCTATGAAGGACTGAATTGTGTCTGGAGAAGATGTATTCCTCAGGAGGAATATCAGAGTGTCCTCACACACTGTCATTATCTCGAGGCGGGAGGACACCATTCGGGAAAGAGAACCGCGAACAAGGTACTCCAATGTGGATTTTACTGGCAGACCTTATTTCAGGATGCTAATGAATTTGTACGGTCATGCCCGATTTGTCAAAGAATGGGAGGGACTATGGGATATAGAGATGAAATGCCCATGCAACCAATGATTTTCTGTGATGTTTTCGATGCATGGGGGATTGATTTTATGGGTCCCTTTCCCAACATCAATGGATTTGAGTACATCTTGTTAGCGGTTGATTATTTATCAAGATGGGTAGAGGCTATTCCAACCCGAACCGCAGATAGCAAAGTCGTTTGTAAGTTTATCAAAGATAGCATCATTGCAAGGTTCGGGATACCAAAAGTTTTGATTTCTGATGGAGGTAGCCACTTTGTGAACAGAGAAATGAGATCTTTGGCTAAGGAGTACAAATTTGAGCATAGAATAGCCAATCCATATCATCCGCAATCTAATGGCATGGCAGAGGTTTCTAATAGAGAGGTGAAGGGTATTCTTCAGAAATTGGTTCGTCCAGATAGGAAGAATTGAGCGAAAACTGTTGGACCAAGTTCTATGGCCTATAGGACAGCCTATAAGACTCCACTCGGTGCTTCACCTTTTAGGATGATTTATGGCAAGCCATGTCATCTACCTGCAGAATTGATTCACAAATCAGAATGGGCGATCAAAAAGTTGAATTGGAGTTGTCACCTTGGGAAACTATGTCGAGACTTAAATCTGAATGAGCTAATTGAAATCTGAAATCGGGCATATGACAACAGTGTGATTTATAAGGACAAGGTCAAGAGATGGCATGATAGACACATTCGAGATAAAACCTTTGTCCCTGGACAGAAAGTGTGGTTGTTTAATGCTCGGTTGAAGATTTTTCATGGGAAACTAAAATCAAAATGGACGGGTCCCTACATTGTCATCGATGTGCATACCAATGGAAGCGTGGATATTGCCGAACTCAAAGATAATGCACAACCTTTCTCAGTAAATGGACAAATGCTGAAGCCATATATTGAATCACCCAAAGAGCAGACAGTTCAAGTTGAGGTCATCTATTTCACGCAGAGCGAGGACATTGAAGATTTATCTGATCATTCCCACCCTCCCTCCCAACCACATCGGTCTCCTTGTACAGCTTCTTCCTCTACTTAGGCCAAGGCCTAAGTATAGGGGGGGACCGATGCCATCTGTATATATCATTTTCCCGGATCACACTCTTCCTCACGATCGCTCCATCTCCACCCTTCTTCCATACTTAGGTGGACCAAAGCCTAAGTATAGGGGGAATCGACATCCACCTGTTTATACTCTCCTCATTCACATATCCCGATCGCTTCATTTTTCTTTGTATTTTCACTCCCTTACGCTTAGCCCGAGCTATGTCTTCGTTCCGCTTCTTGTGCTCTGAGGACATAGCACTCGCTAAGTATAGGGGGTCTGTATATACTATGTATATATTTTACCCATATCTCGTACTTTCGCGTAAGTCTATATGTATTTACGGGGTGGGTACTAACTTGAAAAAAAAACAAGCACACAAAAAAAAGGTTTTTCTACTAACACTAACCGTGCCCAAAATTTTTGAAAAAAAAAGAAGGCTTCTTATTCCATTTTCTGCATAAAAAAATCTCTTGCATAAATTATCAAAAAAAATTCAAAAAATGTGTCTGCATTTCACACACCTGCACTTCATCCAACATCACATGCATTTGCATCTGTGAAAAGTCATTGAGTTCTAAACCGAGTTATGAGTAGAAACCGAGAGTGGTCTAGACTTGACCTTAATCCACCTAATTTTCAAAGGAACTTCACCGAGAAATAGGATTTTGAGAGCTTCAGGTCTTTTGACTTAATTCTTTAAGTTCCACATGACAATGTACAGCGTTTGACTCAGTGTCTAACCTGGTCTCTTCATTCTGGGTACAACTCTAGAATAGTGAATTAATTTGTACTCCCGCACTATGCACTTAGCTCAACTCAGACGGGATGTTGGAAGACTGTGTGAGTCTCTTTTCGGGTAGCGTGGAAATCTAAAGACCGGAGTACGGGGTGAAATAAAGCTTCGAAAAAGGGATGGACGGTTGGGCACAATTTTTTCTAAGACCCCAAAAAATGTACGGAACGAAAAGATTCTATATACCAAATCCAAGCAGAACCACCAAAAAATTCCAAATACAAAGAAGCATTCTACCAAATAAATATCTGACCAAAAAGGTCCAAGCTTCAAGAAAACCTGCAGATCTTGGTGGAGACTCGACTACACTGGCCATCTCCACAAGGAGAGGTGAGTACACTGGCCACCCTCCAGTTCTTTTCTATTTCTTCTATCTTCTCCCTCATTCGATTGTGAACACAGCGCGACAGACCTTAGAAGGAAATACCTGACTCCTCGAGGACGAGTTATTGGAGAGGAGAGGAGCATGGTAGTCCGGCATTCTGGATGGGAAGAGCTAAAACCCTTCACACACATGAGTCGGTTATTCAATGTTCATAGGGTATACTTTGGGAAGAAGATTGATCTAAGATGACTTCTAAGCCGAAACTGTGACAATGATGTGTAGAACTTGAGGGCTGTTGATTTTAAAATTCTAAGTCTCGCACAAGTTCCGACACATTATTAATCCAAAGGTCTAGTTTAGTTTCACTTTCACCTTCAGTTCATGGTCTTGGTATGGAACCCAGTCTCATTTCACTTCATGGCATTTCTTTTTGATGCTCAGGGACGAGCATGGTTTAAGTATAGGGGGATGATGAATCTCGGATTCATCACTCTAAGTCTCATTAATTAAGCTCAAGTCCCTCAAAATCAACTGCATTTCTGCATTTATTTCGCATAATTAGCATTTATGCATGATTTCATAAGAATTACATTTTAGCATTAATTTCTGCATAAAATAAGAAGCCAAAAAAATCCAAGCCAAAAATGACCTGTAAATAGCCTAACTTCCCCTATTTTTTAACTCCTCCATGCTAACTCTGAATGTCAAAAAACCACATCCACTGTGTGCGCATCGTTAAGAAGAATAAATAAAAAATATAAAAAAATAACTAACCCTGATAAGTGGACAAAAAACCCAAACCCTAGTTTCAGGATTTTCGGACTAAAAGCCACATATCTTCCCCATACAGTGTCCGATTTGATCCTACTCACTTTTGAACTAATGCACATTCAATTACCTTCAAAACAAGACCAAGTTCAAGAGAATCGGAGCTGGTATGTGAAAGTTAGGTTTTGAGCCTCTTTTGTACATTGTATATTTTCGCAGTTTTTGACCTTGTATTTTATATATATTTTCCTAATCAATAAAAATCCAAAAAAATTAGATTAAGGTGTCATTATTTATCTTTGATTTTTCCATATTTTTCCGATTTTTTATCTTGTTTAAAAATGACAAAAAAATTAGAAAACCCAAAAATCAAGGTATTCTATGTACATGGGATACCCCAAATATTCACTTTTTATATTTGATCGATTTTGGCTTTGATGTCTTCATGAAAGTTGTAGATCTCATCGAGACGAGCATTTTTCATGAAGAAACTTTTTCGATCCGAGGTCATTTGCTATTTCTTTTTGATTTTACAAAAGTTTTTATCTCTGATTTTTCTGGAGCTGACACGTGGCAGCCCCAGAGGCCGCCACGTGTCAGCATTTTTTGGGTGTTTTATTTACTCGTTTTTATAAAAAAAAAATTATTAAAGCGGACGCACGTGCGTCGCACGTGCCTCCCAGGCACGTGCTCCGCACGTGCCCCGCCTCTTTCCCAGTTGACCGCCACGTGGCGCATTCTCAGCCGACCGATCTCGGCCGATCAGGCGGCTGAGGTGCGTCGTCTTACCCAACGGATCCCTCCGATTCCTCCGCCCTTCCCGCGCCGCCAACCTCTCCCCGTCATCCCGCAACCACCGCCAGCATACCCCGCTCCGCCCGCGCAACCCTAACGACCTCCGCATCTCCCTCAGGTCGCTCCACCGCCCTCTCCTATTTAAAGACCCTCGCCTCGACGTCAACGATCATCCGCCGGTTGCATCCTCTACCATGGATCTCGGTGTTGACAGCCCGAGCTCCGCCTTCTTCCCGACGAGATCTGGTGTCTCTCCCTCGACACCGCTGCAGCCACGGCCCTCCGTGCCTTCTGCCCCGCTCCGCTGCTGCGTCGAGCCTACGACCAACGCTTCTTCCGCAAGCTTCGTCTTCTCCACCGTGTCAGGAGCCACCAACACCATTATCAGCTTCGCTTCAACGCTTCAACGTCTCCTCCAGCTACAACTCCGCCCCGACTTCATCTTCCACGACGCTACAACGACCGCTGACGCATCGTCTCCGCCTCTCGACCGCCACAGCAGCTTCGGAGGGCCCTCCGCGACTCCCGTCGAGGCCTCGCCAGGCCGTGACACCTGGCCCTCCTCCTCAGCACCGGAGCCCCCTCCCGCAGCCAACTCCTCCGTAAGCACCCCTTGTGGCCGAGCCATCCTCACCGCTTCGCTACGCCACCGGAGCTGCAAGCCTCCGCCGCGACAGCCTCCGCCTACACACCGCCGCCAGCCACCGGGCGTGAGGCCCGAGGCCCCAGCACGTGCGAGGCACGTGCATGGGGAACGCCAACTCATCAGCCCCCAGGTCACGTGCCCCGCACGTGACCGCGGGGTAAATTGCGAAGAACCCCTTGCTGCTTCTCCATATTGCCGCCAAGCCCCCGCCTCCAGAGGGCACGTGCCACGCATGTGCCCCTCTGGTTAATTTGCACTCTTGCCCCATAATCTAGGTAATTGCACTTAGGTCCCCGACTGCACTTTTGTTATTTATTTTATTTATTACATTTGCATTCATACCCCTGTATTCCCCTTCATTTTTTAACCTCTTCTAGACATCATTTTACTTATTTAAAAATAGCATGATGTTCATTTCTTCATTATCTACTTTTTGAGATATTGTGGATATTTTGATGATTGATGGTTCATTAATAATTAATTATTTGGTGGAAATTTGCAGACTTTGCCCATTTTATGCTCTTCATTTTTTATTTGATGAACTGTTGCTCTAAAAATTCCCCGAAAATCATATATCGTAGAATTTATTTTGTTTAACATTGTGCTCAAAAATCTTTGCATTTGCATACTTAAATTGCTCTGTAAAAATCATTTAGCACATTTCAGTATTTAATTTTTAATAGGTATTCAACCCCACATTTTCGAGGTTTAGGATTTTTTTTGAGATCAATCACCTAGTGATAGATCTTAGATAATTTGGTTCTCGAAAATAAGTAGGTTTGATATTTATTATAATTAAATATTGAAAATCATTCTGTTTGTATTTAAAAATTCATAAAAAATTCATTCTGCATCCAAAAATCCCAAAAAAAATAGAGAGCATTCAATTCATCATCATTTACATTGTGACCAAGTTTCATATTTTTCGGACATTGTTTGATCGAAGTTTAGATTTTAGTCCCTAAAATAGGCCGAATTTGCATTTTGCATCCCATTATTGTGAAAATTCCAAAAAAAACCGCCTTGAAAACTGAACACGAAATTGGATAGACATATCTCTAGGTTGTTCCTTTGCCTCCTTGTGATCGACCGTGGGACTTGCCCAAGTAAAATAAACATAAAAACCACTTGATTAAAATTGATTAAAAATTTGTGGTTATTTTTTGACCGTTTCCGATCGCCGCCTACAACGAACAAAATTATTATTTTCACGATAAATAAAAACCAACTTTTTAACGTGCGATTACGGACTCGTCAATCACGTGCGTCGACACTTGAGGATTTGGGTTATTTGCATGACTAGTCTTGTATTTCCTCTGTGTTGTTGTTTACATATTTTTAAATAGGAATTACTTTTATACCCCTTTGTGTCTGGATCACGTGTGTTGCGCGTGCATTTTAGGCTTTTTGCAAGTTTGGACCCTGAGCTTTTAAACATGTTATGGTTTGGCCCTGAAAATAGTTTTCTTTGCGTTTAGGACCCTGACCGCTATGTGCCTTGTTTTTATTAAATAAAAAATCAAATTAAATCCAAATTAGGTGAAATTTGGATACGTGGCTCCTGCCACTGTGTAAAAATTTCCCTAAAAATTTGGGACATTTTTTAGGATTTTTGATATTTTAAACATTCAAAAATAGTGATTTTTTCTATTGTCTAAATTAGAAAATCAAAGAAAATATAAAAACCCTTTAGAAATTATAAAAAATTTAGTTTTAGTTAATTTTAGTGTATTTTAGCTTCTGTGAAATTTTTGTGCTTTTTGGATATATAAAACCCTTAAAAATTGAAAAACCCTAAAAATCTTATAAAAATTCTAAAAAATTCTATAAAAATAAAAAAAACGTATAACTCTTTTTCAGTAGCTTAGTTTTTGTTTATAGTTTTCATAAAAATTGCCTCCAGACTTTTATAGATCCATTTTATATTTTTAATGGATCTTTCAAGTCTGCCTGCACAGTAGCTCATTGTTTTCCTCTAATCTGATTTTTAGAAAAATATATAAAAATTGAAAAATTCTAAAAATTCACCAAAAACACTTAAAAATATTAAAAATATATAAACATTTTTATTTGAATTTTTGGAATATTTTTGTGTGTTTAAATAATTTGTTGAACTTGCTTGTTTTTCCCTTTCCTTATAAAATCAAAAACACAAAAATATTTAAAAATCATTAAAATCCACCAAAAATATATATTTTATTCTTTATTTTGACTTTGACTACTTCGTAGGCTGTAAGGCCATCTCGTGCTCCCTGAGTCCGACCCTGGTCGCTATAACAGGTTAATAAATTAGCGAGGGTCGCTTTTTATTTTTGATTGTTTTATATCTTATTTTGGTGGTTCTTTTATTTTCTTGATTGATCGAACCGTGAGTGATTGAGGTCGCAATGACCTGAGTTATTTCTCTGCCTTAGTCGCTCGATTATTTCGGTCATCAGAATGGCGCCGTTGCCGGGGAGCACGGCTTAATAGTCGTCATTTCTCGATTTTTTTGTTTTCTTTTGTTTTTCACGGTTTTCTGCGGCTTTTCTTTCGTCCGCGGCTTTTCACGGCTTTTTGTTTCTCTTTTATTGTCATTTTCTTTTATTTTCTTTTATTTTGCTTTTGTCTATTTTGTGTTTATTTTTATTTTTATTTTTGCATATATATCTTATTTCACTTTATTTGTCCGGTTTATTTTTAATCTGGACTGACACACTTTGGTTTCTATTTCTTGCGAGGGCCCAAGGACCGAGGCGGCTTCTTCAGAAACCGAAGCAACCGCGGGAGTCGGAGGCGGCTTCTTTCTCTACGAAGTCACAAGAGAGCGCGAGGAGGAGGAGCCGAAGTTTGGGAGCCGCGGAATAGCCGCAGACTAGTTAAGTGTAGTTTAGATTTATTTTCAGTCATTATACTCTTGTAATAACACAGGGACATACTTGGACACTTGGTAGATTTCGGGGTCTGTTTCGCCGAGCACCGCTCTGCTCGGGGAACCTCATCGAGATTTTCACGGTTTTTCACGGTTTTTAAATTTTTGACCGTTTATTTACTGCCCTTTGATCTACGCGGTTTTCAGCCCTAGCTTAGGATTTTTATTGATTGCGACGTAATAATTAGGGTCCACACACCTAATAATTTGCCTGTACCTATTAGATCGAAATTGGACCAAAATAAAATCAATAAGAAAAGACTACTTGGTCACTTGAGGGGTCCTGAGCCGCTAGAGGTCATATACATCACTGGCAGGACCCGTTGTGGAGGGCACCGATCGGCATCCGAGACCGGACACCGAACCCTCCTGTTGACCACTTAGCCATCTGTTCTCTCGTGTAGAATTGCTTTGCTTAGGGCTGGTTTCCGCGTGCATCATATAGGTAGTTTATATTCAGTCTTTTATTTATGCGCGGATCACTCTACATGTAGACTTCTGGAGTCAGGTATGCATTTCTTACTCTGCATGCATCATTGATTCCCACGCATCGGCTTTTTCGTCTCCCCTCCCCCCCCCCCCCGTTTTTGGACTTAAAATAATCGGGAGAACTGAAAAATTTGTTAGGCGTTGTTTGATTTGAAAAATATCTAAAAAAATAAAAACCATAAAATTTGGGATTGCTAAACAAACTCGACCCTAAAAGACACTTCACCTAAAAATCTGTCTTGGGGAGAGCAACCCTTGTATGCGCGAGAGAGTGACCCGTACCCTAGGCTAGAGCCACATCTGACCCCTTATTCAGGCTACTACTTCTGGGCTAGTCGTTCTCCAGTGAGGATCGCTCCGGTCTCCAGTAAAGCGGGTCGCGATATCCTTAACAGAGCGAGCCGATCGGGTAGCCGGTAAACAATCCACAGCTTGTACTGGCCGGGAAAGATCTAGTTCAGGATCGGGACAGTCTCCTGGGGGAGTCGGATTCCTAACAGGTCACATAAACGCTCTTATATCCTGACATGATCACCTAAATAAAATTGACAAGATAATTGACCGAACTCTTACGGTCTTCAGCTCGTGTTGAGTAGGTGAAATTGGGGTTTGTTTGCTCATCATGGTTGTTTCCAGATCTCATCCACCCGACTTGCCAGATCAAGATGATGGGCAGGAGGTCTCTTAGGCAGCCTCTGGCTGCACCGCTTTTCAGCACTCCAGCCCGTTCATCTAGGTTGGTTCATGAGAGCCGAGACCCGCTCTCCGAACCCGAGTTCGATTCCGCCCTGTTCCCCCTTGACCACCCTTCTTCTGTTCCCGAGATGCCCATGCCAGATGAAAGACAACAGACAGATTTATCAGCACCTGAGTTTAGATCTTTTGCCTTTGTAGAGACCATGGCCGGCAGCAGCGATGACCGCACCGGAGGTCCCCGACCAGAGCAGACATATGTCCTGGACCAGGGTGCGATCAACACCACCCTGATCGCCTCCCTCGAGACGATGCAGAAGCAGCTTATGGATCAGGGGGCGTTTATGATAGAGATGAGGAGAGAGATGGAGCAGATGAGAGCCGATTACAAGCAGCGCGGGCCCGGAGACGGACCGAAGAGACCCGATGAGCCGGCAGCAGCCGCAGCAGCAGCAACACCAGAGCAGCCGAGACCGATGCGGGAGTTGCACAACCCCGGATCGACACTGACGCACCGGTGGGTGGTACTTCTAGCCATCGTGGGGGACTTCAAGTTCCCCTCGAACACACTTCAGCTCCTACCCCGCTTCCACGGGCTCGCCACTGAGGAGCCCCATCTATACCTCCATGAGTTTCTGATGATCTGCACTACCGTCCACGGTCGGCAGGTGGACGAGGACACCATTCGGATGATCGCCTTCCCCTTTTCACTGGCAGATAGAGCAGCCACTTGGTTGAAGCATTTGGGGAAGTTTGTTTACACCTGGGAGCAGCTCCGCACTGAGTACTTGAACAGGTACTATCCACTCGGGCGGACGAATGCAGTGAGGGCCCTGATCAGTAACTTCTCCATGCTCCCTAACAAGCAGTTTCACGAGGCATGGGAGAGGTTCAGAGAGCTTACCGACAGATGCCCGCACCACGATATCACGAAGCCGAACCTAGTTCAGAGCTTCTTCTGCGGGTTGACACCAGAGCTGCATGGCCTGGTGAATGCTTCGTGTGGCGGTTCCTACTTCGCCAAGGATGAGGATCAGGTCTAGGCCATCTACGAGGACATGGCCGAGAACTATACAGTGAAGTCTCAGACCCGTCTTTACACTCAGGGACGCCCACAGCCACAGACCGTGCAGTACCAGAGGATAGCACGGGTCGATGCCAGTCCTTGTACTTCGTCCATGGCAGCCACACATGCCGAGTCTACAGCCGCAGACATGGGGATCATCAGTGAGAAGCTGGACCGGATCGAGGTGATAGAGAAGAAGCAGTGCCAGGGTATCACGCAGATGGATCAGATGGCACAGATGCTGAGTGACCTGAAGAAACAGATCATGTGTCTCCAGGAGGCACAAACGGCTTCTCAGACCCGTCTTCAGGCACGAGGAGATCCGAGCAGCAGTGGCGGCTCGTCCCAGCACTCCAGTCAGCCTAGACAGGTTCACCTTGTACAGGCAGAGCCGTACTAGCAGCCACAGCCATACTACCAGTCACCACCATCCCTAGACACTCAGATGGTGGTCTACCAGCCGGATCAGCCCCTGGCATTACTCCCTCCACCCACCTACAAGCCGGAGCCTTTGATGGATGCCAACGGGATTTGGTACGACCGCCCCGGCCCGGTATCCGACGAGACCATCCCGGATTCCGCTGGTCGGCCGGAGGCATCAGTTCCCAGCAGCAGCCTCCAGGGTGGCCAGTACGACCCTCAGCGTGAGCAGCACCAGCAGTCCCAGCCCCCAGTATACCAGCATCAGCAGTCATCCCAACCACAGCACCAGCAGTATGGTCCTCGTCCCTATTAGCATGGACAGTCTTGGAGGCGAGAGCAGCCTCAGCAGTATCATCCCCAACAGTACCCCTCTCACCCGCACCAGCCACAGCAGCTGCCTCACTACCAGCGAGGCCACCCGTCAGGTTCTCATGGGCCGACCTATGAGAACCATGCCTTGGACGACCTAGCCCGCCTCATGACAGAGCAGCAGTCTACCTTTAAATGGGAGATGGATGAGTTCCGCCAGGAGACGCGGGAGATCGTGAGAGGAAAGGCTGCTATCCCTGCCCAGATTGAGCCGAACCCGAACAATCTGAAGAGGAAATCTGAACAGGTAGATTTCACAGAGCTTGCCACTCCTAGTGAGTCGTTTGGTGATATGTTTGCATATCTGTTTGATACTGATTTTGTTACACTTAGGAGCGGTAGGATGCCAGCAGGCGGCGCCTCGTCTGAGCGACATCCCCATACCACTTCCAGGGCGCCAGGCAAGGAGGAGCGCGGTACTGATGCCGCGAGAGATGATGACGGTGGTGCTGATGCCACCAGGGATGTTGATCCAGCCGATGGTACTGAGGCCGTTGCTTCACCAGTTGGAGGAGGTGGTACTGATGCCACCACAGTTGTTGAGCCAGAGCACGGTACTAATGCCGCGAGTCGACATGCCGAGGGTAGTACTGAGGCCATCATTCCCAGTTCTGCTAGTCCTGTAGTCTTTCCGTCTGTACATGTATCTCAGGACTTTTCTGGAAATAAAGGAAAGGGTTTATTTTATTTTGATCCACCTGTGGTGCTTGATGATGTATGTGTGGATTTTGCCGTACTTGAGCAGCCGAGACCCTCTCCTAGTCCTTCATCTGAGAAGGACCATGTAGTCCCCTTTCCTAGAGCACTCCATTTGGGTAAGGGGTAGAAAAAAGAAAATCCCAAAAAGAATCAGCAGGTAGAGTTCAGCCAGCAGATGATCGATAGATTCCATATCCAGGTGACTCTCCAGGAGGCCTTGGAGCACATCCCTCTACTCCAGAGATCACTCAGAGACAGGACCACAGTCAGTAGGAAGAGGAGGAACCATCAGTCGAGATCCATGTGCTTGCTCGAGCCACGTGTTTCGCGATTCAGAACCGTTTGCCGGCCAAGAGGCCAGATTCAGGAGCCCCGTATGTCAGATGCCACATCCATGAGTAGAGGTTCGACGGCACTCTATTAGACAGCGGTTCTTCGATCAACCTACTTCCGGCAGCCCTTCTCGACCGCTTCGAGTTGGGGACTCTACGACAGAGCAGGACGGTCCTTCAGTTTGTTGATCGATCTGTCAAGAGGCCGAAGGGGTTGCTGAAGGATGTTGTCGTCACGATTTAGGGCCTGAAATTCCCCGTGGACTTTGTTGTGTTGGACATGGAGATCCCTGAGTCTGTGACCGATACCCCCATCATTTTAGGACGTCCGTTCTTGGCCACAGCCAAGGCGGTGACCGACCATGATAGCGGGAAGGTATACATTCGCGTCGAGGGCAAGAGTGTACAAATAGAGACGGTCGAGGAGACTAGAGCCAGAGATTCAGTTTGCTCAGAGCCGACTTCAGATTCAGAGCAGATGACAGAGGCAGGGCGAGACATCCACCAGGACTGTGATTTTGTGATGACAGATGACGAGGCAGTTTGGGCAGATCCAGTCGCACAGGCCATCCTCTCACCTTCAGAGTTCACTGATGCAGAGACATCAGCAGAGGAGAGTTGGAGAGCGCATTCCTGGTCCAGGATACTTTTCAAGCATCAGAGACGGTTCCCAACCGTGAGACAAAGTTTCTTTGTGAGTCTGATATAGATCCCTCGGAGTCAGATATTGACTGGGCAGATTTTGATGATTTGATACCGTGTCTGACTTCCACTGAGCCTACAGCTGGGGAGGAGGTTGATGCCATGCAGAGCAGAGACAGTCCAGCAGAGCAGCCTTCTCCAGATACTGATTGTGAGCGAGAGTTCCCGTTCTCACATGCAGATTTGGCAGCATTCACTCAGACTTTTCAGAGGCCGGATCCGCCAGCACCTACTTGTCCAGAGCTGAAGCTGCTACCTGCGTCGCTGAAGTATAGGTTCCTTGTGGGTGAGCATGAGATGTACCCAGTCATTATCTCCGCCGATTTGATTGGAGAGCAGGAATCCCGTCTGATGGGGGTTCTTGAAAAGAACCGCAAGGCGATAGGATGGAGTGTAGCCGATCTCCAGGGGATAAGTCCGGCCCTGTGCTCCCACCATATCTATCTCGAGGAGGAGGCAAAGCCGTCGCGTGAGTTCCAGCGGCGGTTGAACCCGAATCTTCGAGAGGTTGTCATGAAGGAGATCTCGAAATGGTGGAGCACCGATTTTATCTACCCCATCTCCGACTCCAAGTGGGTCAGTTCGTTGCATGTGGTGCCCAAGAAGACAGGCATCACTACAGTTGTCAGCGAGTCTGGAGAGGAGATCGCTACCTGGGTACCCACTTCTTGGCGGGTCTGCATAGATTACAGACGACTCAACCAGGCCCCCAAGAAGGATCATTTCCCCCTGCCCTTTATTGATCAGATCATTGAAAGACTGGCAGGGAAGAGCCATTACTGCTTCTTGAATGGGTACTCCGGCTACAATCAGGTGGCCATCGTGCCCGAGGACCAGGACAAGACCACCTTCACCTGTCCCTTTGGGACATATGCTTTCAGACGCATGCCATTTGGGTTGTGCAACGCCCCGGCGACATTTTAGAGATGCATGTTGTCTATCTTTTCAGACATGGTGGGGGAGTGCTTGGAGGTCTTCATGGATGATTTCTCGGTTTACGACGACGGATTCGACTCCTGTCTTGACTGCCTAGACCGAGTCCTTCAGCGATGCATTGAGGTTCACCTTGTGTTGTCTTGGGAGAAGAGTCACTTCATGGTGACTCATGGGACGGTGCTTGGCCATATCATCTCCAACAAGGGCATGGAGATGGATCCGGCCAAGGTGGATGTCATTAGGAAACTCAATCCACCGTCCAACTTGCAGCAGTTACGGTCTTTTCTGGGGTACGTCGGTTTCTACCGACGCTTCATTCATGATTTCAGTAGGATTGCCCGACCGTTGACTGATCTGCTGAGGAAAGACACCGAGTTCCTTGTCGATGACAAGTGTCTATCGTCGTTTGAGACTCTCAAGAGCTGTGTTGTAGAGGCTCATGTTCTCCAACCGCCTGATTGGTCTCTCCCATTCGAGATCATGACGGATGCCTCCGATTTTGTCGTAGGGATCGTGCTGGGACAGAGGAGGGATGGAGTCCCATTTTCTATTCACTACGCTAGTCGTACATTGGATGCCGTGCAGCGGAACTATACTGTCACTGAGAAGGAGATGCTAGCCGTAGTATTCGCCCTAGATAAGTTCAGATCTTACATCATTGGATCTAGAGTGACCATCTATATTGATCATACCGCCATCAGGTACCTCATGGCAAAGAAGGATGCCAAAGTCAGATTGACCAGATGGATCCTTCTACTCTAGGAGTTTGATATAGAGATTAAGGATAAGCCTGGAGTCAAGAATATGGTGGAGGATCATCTCTCTCGATTAGAGCATCTTGAGGATTCTGAGCAGACTGAACCTATTTGTGAGACCTTCCCAGATGAGGCGATCCTTGCTATCACCTCTCTCCCGTGGTACGCCGATATTGTAAACTTTCTTGTTGCCAAGAAAGTCCCACAAGATTAGACTAGGTAGAGACTTGAGACCTTCCTCGCGAAGGCCAAGTTCTACTACTGGGAGGATCCCATCCTTTATCATGAAGGAGGCGATAGCGTATGGCGTAGGTGCATTCCTCAGGAGGAGCACCATAGCGTCCTCACTTACTGCCACAAGCTTGAGGTAGGAGGACATCACTCTGGGAGGAGAACGGCACAGAAAGTGCTCCAATCCGGCCTATGGTGGCCTACCCTCTTCAAGGACTCTGATGAGTTCGTGAAGAGGTGTACTGACTGTCAGAGGATGGGCATTGTGGACAGCGTGATATGATATTGATGCAGCCATTCACTTCTGTGAGGTTTTTGACGCATGGGACATCGATTTCATGGGTCCAATCCCTAAGAGTCAGGGATTCGAGTACATTCTATTGGTTGTGGATTATGTGAGTCGTTGGGTTGAGGCCATCCCTGCCCGAACCGCAGATGCTAGGACTGTTTGCCGATTTTTGAGGAAACATATCATTTCACGGTTCGGGGTACCTCAAGTGTTGATATCTGACGGGGAGTCTCATTTCGTCAACGACAAGGTAAAGGCCCTTGCTATGTTCAGCATAGACCATCGAGTTGCCACTCCATACCACCCTCAGACGAATGGTCTTGCTAAAGTGTCGAACAGGGAGATCAAAACTATATTGCAGAAAGTCGTCCGCCCTGACCGAAAGGATTGGTCATAGCTTTTGGACTCGGTCTTGTGGGCATATAGGACGTCTTTCAAGACGTCTTTGGGTACATCTCCCTTTCGCCTTGTTTATGGCAAGCTGTGCCATTTACCTGTTGAGCTGAGACATAGGTCACTTTGGGTTGTCACTGATATACTTTTGGATCCAGAGAGTGTAGGAGATCAGAGGAGGGCAGAGTTAGCAGCCTTGGAGGAGCTTCGTGATACCGCCTTTTCAAACAGCCTACATTATAAGGAGAGAGTGACGGAGTGGCATGATTCTCATATCAGCCACAAGCATTTTGAGCCAGGACAGAGAGTATGATTGTTTGATGCTAGGCTTCGTCTATTTTCAGGGAAGCTATAGACCAAATGGAAGGGACCTTATTTGGTGAGAAAGATACATGATAATGGGAGTATAGATATATCTGAGTTGTCCTATGAGAGTACCTTTCGTGTGAACGGCCAGCGGCTCAAGCCATATCTAGATCATGAGCCGCGGATCGTTGATGTTGCCCCGATTCACTTTGCGTGAGATGTGGTCTCTTGACTCACATCTATTGCATCTCACGCTTGATTATCACTGTTCTCCCGACTTGTATAGATCCAGATGTCCATATCACTCTATTCTTTAGTCCAACATCCCTTTTCTCATCTTATGATTATGTTATACTTAGGGTGTACTTTACCCTAAGTATAGGGGGTGTAGGACTCTCGGGTATTCTTTTGATTCATTTCTACCTCTGCTTTGCTGCCTATACTTAGGGATATTTTACCCTAAGTATAGGGGGGTAGACCTTGTACATTCTCACTCGGTTTTCCCTTTGTGTACAGCCTGCTATACTTAGGATTAGTTGATCCTAAGTATAGGGGAAATGCCGAGATCCTCTTGCATTTCTATTCTTTCATTCGTCTTTGTATATGGCCTTCTTTTCCACTTCCCTATACTAAGCATGAGTTATGTCTTCTTCATCGCTCTTGACTCTGAGGACATCGTTCGAGCTAAGTACAGGGGGTGTGTATATATTTCATATATACTTTAGCCATAACTCGTACTTTGTGTGAGTGTGTTAATAAGTAAAAATGGCTAAAACCCAAAAATCCATAAAAATTAAAATTTTCCTTGTAAATAAAATTCTTTTATTGCACATACATAGCTAGTTGTACAAATTATTTTTATAAAAAATGTTTGTAAAAACTTTTTGTGTAAATATTGTGTAAATATGTTCATATCAAAATTATGTATATAGTACAAAATTTTTCCAGAATGTTTTGAAAATCAAAAGTTTGCAAAAACCTTGTATAAATATTTTGTAAAACTTGCATTCATGCATACATCCATGCTTTCAAAACATTTTTCAAAAATTTTGCACATGTGTAAATATTGTGTAAATTGCATCTTTGTAAATACTTGTACAGTTTTTCCTGGATCACAGTTGACATTTAAACTAGCCTGGAATTAAATTAGAAAATGGAGCTTGATTAAGATCTTAATCTACCTAATTATAAGAGGAACCTTATAGGGCTTAGGGTTGAGGCTTTTCAGGTCCATGGCGACTTAATTCTTTGAGTCCACTAGGCTATGAACATATGTCATCTCAATGAGCCTAAGTAGAGCACTTAACAACACACACATGACTCATATAGACAATGGCTTGACTTGGACCCGCACTTTACACCGAGCTCTCTACGGATGAGGTGGTGAGGAGGCAGTCTTCCTTGACTTGGGGTAGCATATGAGGGTGTACTTCTAGGCAGAACCTCTCTTCTTCTTATAGTGAAGGAAGTGTGTCTCAACTTGGTCTGGTTGCCATGAGGTCTAACGACGGGAGTTGTGGGTTGCAATAATGCTTCAAAAGTGGGATAGTCTACTGGCTCAAGAGGAAAACTCCTTATGTATATATGTTGCACCTTGTAAATATGTTGTACATATGCACATCAAAAAAATGCAAAAAGAAAATAACTCCAAAAAAGTTGTGGGTCTGAGAGAAAATGATAATCCCACCGGAGTGTATATAGTACAATAAGCAAAGCTTGAGACTCATGTTCCATCTTATGTAGCTTGCAGCAGGGAGACTTAGCTACATTGGTTGAGCTCCCAAGGATACATGGCTACACTGGCCATGGTCCATTCTCTTCTTCCCCCTCTTCTTGAGCCGATTGTACTTGAACTTAGAAGGGAATGCCCCGCTCCTCGAGGAAAGAGTGGCCAGACTAGGGTCATAGAGTTACCTTGTTGGGGAGGGTTGTCATTTTGCTACTTCTGAGGTGGAGAGATATACCTCACCTACACTGTACAAGGAAAGATTCATAGTCTTCAGGGTTTGTGTATGTAGACTTGTTATGATCTGGATTATTGAGGAGTCTTGACTATAGATTAGTGGATCTTAGAGGCTGTTAAGTTTTAACCTAAGTCCAAATAAGGTTCCGACACATTAATAATCCAAAGATCTGACTGAGCTCCATATTTCAAATTAATGAAGGCAAGTTTAATAATCAGCATTGATCCATGCATTTCCTCTCCTTTTCTTTTTCCTTTCTTTTTCACTTCTTTTTCAAATAAGTGTTTGCTAAGGGACTAGTAAAGTTAAGTATAGGGGGGTGATGAATACCCATTCATCACTCTTTATTATTTTATTTTAGCTAAAAACCTATGCAAAACACCATGTAGATATGTGTAAATAGAATATATTACCAACATGCATGCATTGTGTAAATAACAAGAATTAGCATGTTTTTTGCATAAATAAAAGAATAAAGAAACAAAATAAAAAGAGGGAAATATTTAGAATAAATATTGAGTGACCTAATCCCAAGGGAGGGCTCAGTATGGGCCTGGCCGCAAAGAATCCAAGTAGAGGGAGATAGGGTCAATCATGTGTGTGTATATACCTATGTATATAAATAAAATTATTTTCCACTTAATGAAAATAAAAATGTATTTTTGCTATTTTGTACATATTTATAAAAATAAAATAAAAATAATAATAATAATAATAATAATCTTTTTCTACCTTGTACATATACCATGTAAATATGTATATAAACCTATTTATTTAACTAATGTAAATAAATAATAAAAAATAAAATAAAAATACCTTTTTATTCCAAATTTCATGTTATAAATAAATAAAATATAAAATTGGAATAATTATATAAAAATAAATAATTAAAAATAAAAATAAAAAATACATATATGTATATACATATATATAATAATAATAATATAATGTAAATACATAATTTTTTTTCAAAAAAATAATTAAAAATAACAAAAAATAATTTGAAAATAAATAAACATTTTTCTTGTTTTAACTTTTTCAAAATAAAGTCATTTATTAATTTTAATCGAATTTCAAATAATTAATAAAAGAAGAGTTCTGATTGGTTCACGGGGGAATGTTGACCTCCGGTCAACTTCCCCCCTGGACCACTTTTGCCCGCGGATCTTGCGCTAAACCCGAATTCACCTAATTTTCCCCGCTTGATCCGATCTCCAAATACCCAAACCCCGGGCTTCATTTGATCCTTGTTGATCCGAGATTCTCGCCCGAGGAGTTGCCTAGGGATTCGTGCTTCACCGAGCGCGTCCGACTCCCATCTTCCTAGACCCCTGGCACTATTTAGCTCCACCTCTGCCGCACTTTTCACGCCATCTTTGGCTCCGCCCTTTCATCCCAGGACATCCATTCTCCTCTCCATAGTGACAACTGCCCGAGGAGAGTGTCGCAGTGTGGAGGAGGTGCTTCCAGCCACTGATCCGGCGAGCCCATCGCCGTGCGCCGCCGCGAGGTGCGCCAAGCCTCGGACCCCGACGATTCCTTGAGGCAAAGACCCCCAGAGCTTCCTTAGCTCATCCCCAGTCGACATCCTGCATCAGGTATCTTCGATTTCCCCTAGGATCCTCTAATTTTGATTTTCGCCCAAATCGCTCCTCCGCCGTCGTCGGTCGATTCCCATCGCTACGCCCACCCATTCGACCATCGAACCATCCCATCACCTTCGCGAGACTTCTATCCACATTCTTCGCCCATTCACTCAACTTGGTTCGCCCAGGAACCAAGAACCGGAACTCCCTCGCCGGAGGTCTTCGCTTCGACACACCCGATCACCCATTCCACCCCTAAGGCAATTTGCCCTCGACCCAGTAGTCTTCCTATGCTATTTTGCAGGTCGAAGGGACCCAGCTGAGGGTCTGAACACTCGAGCACAGGAGGTTAGCTCCACCATCGTCGCCGGAGCTCCTCGGAGCTTTCCGGCCTCATCGGAGGAGCTCATCAGCTGCGGAAGAGTCTGAGTTTCACGTTCCCTATCTCAGCAGCTCCAGAGGAGGTCTTCGACGCGCGCATTGGGCTGGCAAACCTCGCCAGCGTCGAGTTCTTAGAGGACCCTCCTCCACCGTCGGATCAGCCCTCCGCTCCAGACTTGATCATAGACGTTCATCTGCGGAGCTTCAGCCACCGTCCGATCTACTTAGAGCTCGATCCAGATTGTCCATCCAGACGAAGAGGCGTCTTATATCCAGCACCGTCAGATCCTACACGTGGCGAACCCTCGATCGTCGATCGTTAATAAGAGGGTAAATTTCCCTTAGGCCCCTATCTTTTCATTATTTATGTTGACTCCTGTAATTATTTAGCGTAGTTTTTATTTTGGATATTTTGCAGTTAGGACCCTACTTTATTTGCATTATAGTCCCTGTGTATGTGGATCACGTGCGTCGACACGTGAGGATTTGGGTTATTTGCATGACTAGTCTTGTATTTCCTCTGTGTTGTTGTTTACATATTTTTAAATAGGAATTACTTTTATACCCCTCTGTGTCTGGATCACGTGTGTTGCGCATGCATTTTGGGCTTTTTGCAAGTTTGGACCTTGAGCTTTTAAACGCGTTATGGTTTGGCCATGAAAATAGTTTCCTTTGCGTTTAGGTCCCTAACTGTTGTGTGCCTCGTTTTTATTAAATAAAAAATCAAATTAAATCCAAATTAGGTGAAATTTGGACACGTGGCTCCTTCCACTGTATAAAAATTTCCTAAAAAATTGGGACATTTTTTAGGCTTTTTGATATTTTTAAAAATTCAAAAACAGTGATTTTTGCTACTTTCTAAATTAGAAAATCAAATAAAAATATAAAAACCCCTTTAAAAATTCTAAAAAAATTAGTTTTAGTTAGTTTTAGTGTATTTTAGCTTCTATGAAATTTTTGCGCTTTTTGGATATATAAAACCCTTAAAATTGAAAAACCCTAAAAATCTTATAAAAATTCTAAAAAAATTATATAAAAAACAAAAAATATAAACTCTTTTTCAGTAGCTTAGTTTTTTTATAGTTTTCATGAAAATTACCTCCGGACTTTTATAGATCCATTTTATATTTTTAATGGATCTTTCAAGCCTGGTTGCACAGTAGCTCACTGTTTTCCTCTTTTCTGATTTTTAGAAAATATAAAAAAATTGAAAAATTCTGAAAAATTCACCAAAAACACTTAAAAACATCAAAAACATAAAAACATTTTTATTTGAATTTTTGGAGTATTTTTGTGTGATTAAATAATTTGTTTAACTTGCTTGTTTTTCCCTTTCCTTATAAAATCAAAAACACAAAAATATTTAAAAATCATTAAAATCCACCAAAAAATATATTTTATTCTTTATTTTGACTTTGACTGCTTCGTAGGCCGCAAGGTCATCTCGTGCTCCCTGAGTCCGACCCTGGTCGCTATAGCAGGTTAATAAATTAGCGAGGACCGCTTTTTGTTTTTGATTGTTCTATATCTTATTTTGGTGGTTCTTTTATTTCTTGAATGATCGAACTGCGAGTGATTGAGGTCGCAACGACCTAAGTTATTTCTCTGCCTTAGTCGCTCGATTATTTCGGTCATCAAGCTTTTAGTCAAAAATCTCTTTATTTTCAAAAATCCCAAAAACATTTGCAAAATTAAAATCCAAAAACATTTGAAAAATCTTCTTGAAAAAATACAAAAAAATGCATATGCATCATCTTTTCAAAATCCCATAAAAAGTTCAAAATCTTGAAAATTGCATCACAAAAATATTTTCTGCATTCTGCATCGCATTTGCATATAATGAGCATTTTTCGGATTGAGTTTGATAGTTGAACAAGTCTAACTAAAATCCGGAGATTAGAGCTTGATTGGACCTTAAAATCTACCTAATAACAAGAACCTTATAGGAGCTGGAATTGAGGTACTTCAGGTCCAGTTGACTTAATTCTTTTAGGATCACGAGACTTAGTTCAATGGATTCTTGACTGCTTGAGTAGAATATTTCGGAGCACACGCACGACTCTTGTTGATAATGACCTAACTTGGACACCTGCACCTTTCACATGGCTCAACTCAGTTGGAGTGGTGAGGGGATTGGATTTGCCGGTATGAGACGCACACAAGTGGAAACACTTGTCCTCCTCTAGGGAGGGAAGTGCACCCCAACCCGTCCAGTGATGAGGATTTCTAAAGACAGAAGAGTGTGGGTTGCAATAAAGCTTCAAAAGAGGGATAGTCTACTGGCTCAAGAGGAAAAACTCCTTATGTAAATGCTGTTGTGAATAGTATTTCAAAAAAAGAAGAATGACATGCATGTACAAAAATAAAATGCATGTAAAGTATGTGAATATGTTGTATAGACAATAAGCAAGCTTGAGTTCCAAAGTCATATCATGTGAGCCTGCAGCTGGATGACTTGACTACACTGGTCTTGCATCCTAGGATAGGTAGCTACACTGGCTACCGTCCATTCTTTTCTTCACCCCCTCCTCTTGAGCTGGTTGCCACTTGAACTTAGAAGGGAATGCCTCGCTCCTCGAGGAAGGAGTTATTGGATTGGGGAATCATTGGGTTGTCACACTGGACAAGTCAGTCTCTTTGTCATTTCAGTTGGGGAGAGCCACCATCACTTACAATGTACGAGTCAGATTCATAGTCGTAAGGGTTTACGTATGAGTTGAGATATTTCTGACCTGGTTATTGAGGAGACTTGAACCGAGTTTTGGGATTCTCAGGGACTGTTGGATTTCAAATCCGGTTCTCATTAAGGTTCTTCCCGCACTAAAATTCCAAAGGTCTGACTTAAGCTCCAAACTTTGATTTTGTGAAGACAAGTTTGATAATTAAATTCACTCCATCTTTCTTCTTTTTCTTTTCTTCACTTATTGCATAAGTGTTTGCCAGGGACTAGCAAAGGCAAGTATAGGGGGATGATGAATCTACATTTTATCATCTTTATTATATCATTTTGGCCTTAAAACCCTAGTAAATGCCTGTAAATTGACTTAATTTAAGCATTTTAGCATGCATGCATATTTGTGTAAATATTGTATAAAATACAGTTTTTAATTCCAAAATTGTAGAATAAAGAAAAGAAAAGAAAAAGAATAAAATATTGTAAATATTTTATGACTCGAAACCCCGAGACCTAGGCATCTCGATGACTAGGTTGACAAGGAATAAAGTAGGGGGAGATAATGGTCTAAATACAATAAAAATACCTTTGTTTTTATTCATTCTTTGTTCATTTTGGAACCTATTTTTGGTTCCACTTTTTATGCCTCAAATAAAGAAACTTTGTACATGGAAGTTGTAGATAATTAAATAAAGAAAAATACAAAATTAATTTCACTCAAAAATAATATACATATAAAAGTTATGATCTGAATAAAATTCCAGAATCCCAACTTCCCAGACATGTATCTCTCAAATAAAAGCTCGAAATGCATCAAAATCACCTTTAATTGTATATAATTTTAAATAATCTATCTAATAAAGGTGGTTTCCTATTTCGCGGGGCTACGGTTTGAAAGTTGAGTTTTGGACCCCTATTGTATAGTTGTACAGATTAAAATATTCATTTTATTATTTATTCATTATTTTTATAATTTTATATTTTTATAATTTTGTAAATATTCTTTATAATATATGTATATATTAAAATTAGAATAAAAACCTAAAGAAAATACAAAAATAAAATACATGTATATAATACATAGGTATAATACCTGTAAATATACCTACAGAGAATATACTTCTACTTTATTAAGTGTACAAAATACCTCAGAAAAATAAAATAAAAATATAATTAAGTGTATAAAAGTATTTTATAAATTTATAAAATAATAAACAAAATAAATAAAATTAAATACATAAAATAAAAATAAAATATTAAAATATATAGATATATATACCTATATAACATATAAATGGTAACTTGTATTTTTAGACCTCATAAAAATAAATAAAAAACATAATAAAATAATTTATAAAATAATAAATATTGTTTATTTAATAAACAAAAATTAATAAATTAATTTGCTACTTTTAAATGAATTTACAAAGACTTTTTTCCAGGATTTTTCCTGATTGGTCCATGTGGACCAACCAAGAGGTCTGGAGAGTTGACCGGTGGGTCAACTCTCTGACCCACTCCTGTGACATGTGTCAGACGTGGTTTTTCTTGGATTTCGCCCAATTTTGGAGGCCACGTCTTGCATCTTCTCATGACGATGTCTTCTGCGCTTTTGCTCCTTGAAGATTGGGCATACTTGCCCAATGATTTTTTCGGGGATTGGATCACTGATCCACCCGTTGTACCTCAATCTTGGGAGCCACTCTGCCATTCTTTCAAAACGCACCCGTCACCTCCTCTTCCTCTTTGAACCCTTTTTGCCCAAGCCTTAGCCACTCCAGTCAACTTAAGATCGAGGCCCGTGACAGGGGCCACTCCAGCTACGTCGAGCATGCCCAGGTGAAGGCGGAGGAGCTTCCACCATCTCCGGCCATCCTTAGCTGTGAGGTCCTTAATCTCGTTGGTCTTCAGGTCGGCTCGAGGTGATTTTCTTGTCTTTTTCTTGCATTTTTTTGCTTAGGTACTATCCAGGTCCAAGTAGCGTCATTCCCTTTGTCGAGTCATCGCGTGAATTGGTCCCAACTACCCTCGCCGGAGCTCCGCTCCGGCCACTTGCTCTTCTCGCCAACTCCCTACCATCACCCCCCATCTCCGGCTCCGGCCGTTGAGGTACTGGTTCACGGTCACTGGCCGTTCGAGCTTGTTCTTCTCGCTTTTTCTTCACGTTTTTGTTATTCTCCTTAGTTTTAGAAGTAGATCCACACTTTGTTCTCGATTCCCACGCTCCGATCACCCCGCCTGGGTATTTTGCAAATCCTACCCCAGGCATTTTTGTAATTAAATATTTAGGATATAAACTTTCATTGGCAGCTTAAAAGTTTTGTAACATTTACGATTAAGCCCCAAAATTTTTTATATTTGCAAAGAGATTATCCTCATCACCGCACGTGACCTGCGCACGTGGGGTGCGTGGACATTTTGCAAGGACCCCCCTAGGGTTTCTTTATTTCGTCGCAGTTCCAGAACATTTTAAAATAGTGTTAACTTTTTGGAGTATTTGCAATTAAGCCCCCATAGTTTTTGGAAATTACAAGTAGGTCCCTGTCAGGTCACGTGCCCAGTACGCGTGAGTTTGGAAATTTTGCAGGGAACCCCCTCTGGGTTTGGGTATTTATATTTAGTCCGGAAAGTTGAGTTTAACGTTATATAATTTTGGAAAAATTGCAAGTGGGCCCTTGAACTTCTATGTATTTACATTTATGCCCTTGTTAGTATTGTATTTTTGCATGGATGTTTGCATTTATTTTATGCATCGTTTTGACTCGAAAAAATTACCAAAAAATACCTTAAGCCCATGTTGCATTATAGTTTAACGCTATATTTTTATTTTGCATTTCATTGCATTTTCATATTTATAAAAATTTAAAAACAAGCATTTTGTGCACTGTTTGCATTATAAATTCTATAAAAAATTATAAAAACACCTCAGAAAATTCCTTAAAAATATATTTTGTGTCTTTTAGTGTGTTTTAACTTCAATCTAAAAATCATTAAAAAATACAAAAGAAAACCCATAAAAATATAAAAATCTAAAAATCTTCATAAAAATCTTTAAAATTCTACAAAAATCCTAAAAATCTAATTTTTTGTCTCTGGATTTTCTTGGTTTATTATCTTTGTTTTAAAATTAATTTGAGGAATTTTTGAACCTGTTTGATATTTTTCACCCTCAATTTAGTTTCAGCCTTTTCTTTTATCTATTGTTTTCAGTATTTTTGACTTTAAAAATACCAAAAAATTAGGAAAAATCTATAAAAATCACAAAAACATTATAAAATTATAAGAAGCCCAAAAATATTTTATTTTCTGAATTTTGCTTATTTTTACCTATTTTTATAAATACTTTATCCCTCTCTTTCTTACTTTATATATATATTATTTAAAGAAAAAGAAAATATAAAAAATATATAAAAAGAAAATAGAAAATCAGTAAATTGAAAATCAAAATATAAAAATATATAATCAAAAATTAAATAAAAAATATAAAATTAAAACCCACAAAAAATTAGCATAGATAGACAAATCAGCACTGTCACACATTTGGTGCATTTTGCCTCGTTCTACCTGTCTACTCCCTGTGTTCGACCTCTACACATACTTGCACCTATACACATCTTGTTGTAGAGTTATAATAAATTTTAACCCCGCACCGCTTTTCATTGTTTGATTCTTGTTGTGGGTTAATTGTTGATTGATTAGGGTTTCGTGAGCGGTCGCTCAGCGACATCGTGGTCCCGCCTTGTGTGGACTACTTTTGACCCTCGCAAAATCCCAATTATCAGATAATTAAATGTGATTTAATTATCTTGATGTATATAGAAATTATCCAATATAATTAAATATGATTTTATTATTGTGGATAAGAATAATGTGGATAGCAATATCCAATTATTCATAATATATTATAAATGTGATTTATAATGTATTGGAGAGAGCTAATTATAATTTATATTTGTTGATTAATTATTGATGTGTATTGGATACACATTGTGTAATTAGTTGAAAATGTAAATTATATTTTGTTTTGGGTTGTGAATGTGTATCACAAATTTCCAATGATAAGATTGCAATATTCTTAAAATTAATTATGAATTATTTTTGAAGAATAAATCACAACAAAAGTTGTTGGATTAAATAATGGAGATTTCCATGGAGATATGCAATCTCATGAAATCTCATGAGATTGCTCCCACTTGGAATCAAGTGGACGGCCACCATGACAAATATGGAAATTGGTGGTCGTCCACAATAAAACATGGGAGATACAATCTCCATGTTGGTTAATCTCCTTTATTTGATTGGTTTAATTTAAAATTGATTTATATTCGATTTGTCAAATATATTTGATCTAAATTAAATTATTAGTTGTTGGCTTTTACCAACAACAATCTTGACCATTGGATTAAACATAAATTAATCTCATCCATTGATTTTATGTGTCCCGTGGATTGAGATCCATGGATCCCAAAACCCTATAAATAGAGAGGCATACCATGCTCTCTAAGGCTATGCTTTGGAAGCACATCTCACTCTCTATCATTCTACATGTCAGCCCTCTCCCTCTCTCTTTGGTGACCGACCACCAAACCCTAGAGGAGAGCATCGTCGTCGCCTTCGCCACCGCGTTGCCGCTTCGACGTTCTTCGGTTATCCGTCTTCTTGAAGTGCTACGCTCGCGAAGAAGGCGTTCGATCTCGTACGACGAGATCAGAAGTTCACTATGCTTGGATCATCTCGATGGATTGCGAGGATCACGTGACTCATCTCCGCGCACGTAAGCTTCTTCTCCGGTGATCGGACTTGAGACAGGAGGTCTCTTTTTGTAGAGACTTGATCAACCATGCTTCAAGAGGTATTACTTTATACTTGTTGTGGTTCTAGATGAAACGATCCGAGAATCGTTCTTGGATCACGTGGTTTCATCACATGAAAATCTTTTAAATTCTGCTGCCTAGAACAACTAGTTCGACTAGTCGTTCTTCGTCGTATTTGATACGACGCTCACGCTTCCGTGATGCGCTTGAGGATTATTCCATATCCTTCATAATGGTATGAATGTACATAGTTTAGTGTGTCTTGTAATGCTTAAGGTTAATATTTCCAGTGTCCTTGTTGTGGGCAAAAATGATGCGGGTTCAAATATAAGATCTTGCTCAAATTTGTGCCCATAATATATCCACTTGCTCTATTTCTTCGTAGCCAGAGAAAGGAGACATCCAGGTAGAATCCACTTGCTCTAGTTTCTTCTGTAGGCTGGAACTTCCAACATTCAGGATTTCCCGTCCATTTATCATCATTAATTTCCTGCATCTTGTGGATTTCATGGGTGAGTTTTGATCATTGTAATTAATATTGTGCATGATGTCAAGCAGAATATGTAGTATGGAAGATGTTAGTATTGGCATCCAATGTTGTGTTAGAATGGTGTGATTTTTCATGAGATTAATTTGTGGAGAGTAAGATGTGATAGATAGAGGAACATAGGCTTCCTGCATCCTTTCATGGGTGAGTTTTGATCATTGTAATTAATATTGTGCATGATGTCAAGCAAAATCTGTAGTGTAGTGGATGTTGGTTTTGGCATCATGTTTTTCACGATTATGTCTATCAGATTAGAGAGGTTTATGTACTGACAATCATAGGAGCCTTAGAATGAATTGACATTTTCATTTAAAAAATACTACTATTGCAATTTGTATGCCCTAACATTTTCATATTTATAATGCTTCATGTACTAATGTCATTGTCATTTGCATGTTACGGAAGATTGCCGATGAAATCAGCCACTGCAAGTCAAAACACTATTGAATATTGTGAATGTGGTGAAGAAGCACATTTGAGAACTTCATGGGTCAACGAAAATCCTGGTCATAGAATCTATGGTTGTGCACTCTTTCGTGATGGTGGATGCAACTTTTTTAAATGGCATGATCCACCGATATGTGCAAGAGGCAAAGAAGTGATCCGGGGATTGTTAAAGAAGTTGGATGAAGTACAATTTGGTGTTGAAAGCCAGACAAAAGGATCTTCAAGTAAGAGATATGAACATGGTGAAACAAATATGCGTCAACACAAAAGAGCCGCTTATTGGAAATCGTGTGGTGTCATTATTGTAATATTTTTTATGGATGTGGTGGATGCACTTGTAATGAGAATTTCAAATTGTACAATTAATTTCAGCTCGTAATATTTACCGGCATTGTGTGTCATCTATCTATTATATTTAAATTACCAATCCCGTCTCCTTTTTAATGTAACACAAGAATACCTTTAAAGAAAGCACTCAATTATTAGTTTTGCTTTTCATCTTCATCACCTGCTTAAATTTAGATCTTGCGGTTTATGTCAAGTAGGTAAAATATTAGGATTTTTGGAGTACAAAGGTTTAGTAGATATGTGTTGTGAAGTTATATAATGCTTCCCTTGGTACAATGAAACCTAGTTGGTCCGACTCTTCACTGGACATTGTAGTTTTAACCTTGGGTGATCTGCTGATTAATGGTTGTGTTTTACTATTATAGCTCAACTTGTAAGATATGATTATTGGATTTTAGGTGATATGTGTTCGATCCTATTACTATTTTAGTGAGAAGAGGATTTGGTGTACTCTCCACTCTTAGGTCATCTACTACTAGCCAATTAAGCAACCAGATAAGTCGACTGGTTGGGTCGATCAACTACTAGCCAATTAATCATAATCGATGGTCGATTTTTATAAGCTTGAAAAAGATGCGTGTATCATTTGATAGGAGAAGCTTTATCGTAACCACGCTTGATGGAAATACAGTATTATATGCATACTGTCACCTCAACGTTAAGCAGCCTTGTAGCGCACATCCCTGAATTGCCTATGTCTGGCTCCAACATCTCTTTCACCAATCTATCAATAACCGTAGGGGAATCCTATTAGCCGCATGATCTTTCCGCAACAAATGCTCAACTTGTTCATGCACCTTATCACTGACATATAAATGGAAATACCTGGTTTTCTTCTTACCCTCTCCTACCCACGTCTGCCCCATCTCTATTATCACTCCATCTTAATTTATACTTCCTCCTCCCTCGTCATCTTCTAATCTACTAACCATGCCTTTATCTCAGCTCATGAGATACCTCAGTCGCGCATCTTCACATAAAAACATACTTTGCACCAACTGTGTTATGTATAAGTATTATTTGATTTTAAAATTTTCAGAAAAATGGCCAATCTACTGAAGGATTACACAAGTATTCATATTAATTAGTTAAGTCAATCTTCCCCATAACTCAAAATCGAACTGTGCTCTGAGGGGAAGGACCATAATCTTGTATCCTAGTTACCTTGAGACTTGTGCCTGGCCTCAGAGTGGAAATAAGCTCGGTATATCATGTGTTCATCCTGTCATACATTTCTTCTGTTAACATTCATCTGCTACCATGTATAATAATAGTCTGTCATTTCCTACTGTGAATGCCATTTCAACTCTGTTTTTGCAAGTTCTCAAATCCGGTATTTTGCAGCTTTTTTCTTTGCCTGGTGCAAAAGACACCTGGTTTTCCTTGCTAAAGCACCATGACTGGGACATCTTGTTTACGGAAGCTCTGTTGCACATACCTTCAAACGATGAAAAGAACATGACTTACCGAATAAGTATGTTTTTGCAAGTTCTCAAAATCCTAGTTATGTATGGTTTTCCTTCCTAAAGCACCACACCGCCTCTTTTCCTCACCTTAAAATTCTCTGGATGCCTACCCTCTAGATAATAATCTCACCTAAAATTTCCATCTACTCAACTTCAGATATGTTTGTTGGCAACTTATTGTTACCTGGAATTCACAGGTCTTCAAATACCAATTATGAAAAAAATTACATCATTTTTACAACCTGAAAGAAACTACATATATGAAATGCTGACCGTCACATATATCAATATTTGTTGTATCCTCAGAAGGGGTCAATTTTTCATACCCAGTTGTCATTGTTTATACTACTGGATCTATATTCAAAGAAATCCTCATTACCCACCAAAGATTTAAGGTTGCATATGAATTAAAGATAGTACAGAGTTTGAAACGACAAGCAAACATAGAAAAAAATCCACTCAAAAATGAGAAGTTAATGATCCACCCTCACAATGTTGTTCCGCACAAACATGGTTTGAAAGGGGACTTAAGCAGTAGCTACAACAAAAAATGGACTTGGACAGTAGCTGAAGAATGGTAAACAACCGGCTAAAATGGTCTAGCGATAAGCCCCCACACTTCGAGGACACTACGGAAATCCTCATGTAGCCTGCAGCGAAATAAGGAATAAGAAATCCGTAAACTAGGAATGAAACAAAGCATTGTAGTTGGAATCTAAATTTAATTTCAGACTAACACAAAAATTATATTTCAAACTAACAAAAAATAAATTTTGTACAACTTTATTACCTTCTCAGGGCACGTTGTTTGGTAATATCCTTTAGCCCCATAGTTTCTGCACGTTCTTTTCTTTATTTCACCTTTTGAAGAAGACACCTAAACTCCAGATTTTATTCTCTCTGCTTTTCGCGGCCTCCCTTTAGCTTTAACACAAAGTGGATCCTGAATATCAAGACGGCTAACTCTAGATTCTTCGATAGAATGTACATCGACACTAGATGGTTGAACGAGCACTTTCATTGCTTGTATTTACTTCATTCTTTTTAAACCTTCCTCAGCTATTTCCAAAGCAAGTTCTAAGGAACTGTCATTTAAAGTTGCCCAATCGTACATCTCGGAATGTAGAGATCGGAGGGCCCATAAATTGTTGAAATACGGCTTGTCTTCGGCTCTACAAACATTATGCTTTTTGCTCCCACAAATCTAGCATTCATTGACCAATATTGGAAGCAGATATTCCTTGGGTATTTATTGTAGTCCCTTCTTCTTTAAAATATAAAGAACATGACAACAGAGAATACCTTCAGAAGAAAACATCTTACATGAACACCTGGATCTCCTTTCTTTCATGAAAAAATCTACCAAGAACTTTCGATTTTGATTTGCATGTAAAAAAACTTCATATGTAACAACTTTATCATCCTTTGCAACTTTAACGCATGCACAATTAATACTATTCTTAAATTCAGCTTGAAATTTTGTGAAGTTTGCAGGAATGTAAAAGGTGGAAACTTGTGATTCCATTGGATGCTCTGACCACAAAGATGCCTTCGTATTCAATGCTTTGAAATCTAGAGTTTCTTCAGCCTCACGACGTGCTAATAGGGCCCTTTCATATTGTACTACAAATTCTGATAAAGGCGTTTGAGAGTGGACATATCCATTTGTACAATGAGTTCATGCTTTCCGAACATTGTGTTGATGACATGCTTGCGAAGAAAACATGTTTGAGATAAACAGGTATCCACATTCGTTGCAGTTCATACATATTGTGAAGCCAGCTCTTTTCTACTTATTGTACTTTGTTCGATTGTCTTCCCATCGATTCTCAAACTCTTCAACACTTCGACTTCCGTAAATCCACTTCTCATATTCATGCTCAAATTCTTTATCGCACCGTAATTGATGCAAATGAATTAGTGTATTCTTTCGTATATGCCACATGCAAAATCTGTGTGTCATTGTGAGGAATACCAAAGCAATAGCTTCACACATAGCTGGATCTTGGTCAATGATTATAGCAACAGGAAACTTCCTGTGCATACACTGCAACCATGTATGGAATAACCAAATAAAGGTTTCCGTAGTCTCATCTACAAGTAAAGCACATCCAAACAATGTTGATTGCCTATGATGATTAATGCTAGTAAATGGTGCAAATGGCATTAGAAATTTGTTGGTTCTATGCGTACTGTCAAAAACCACCACATCACCAAAATGTAAATAAGAAAATTCCGATCATCCATCGACCCAAAAGACACTGCGCACCGTCATATTTTCATCAACTTCAACTTTGAAAAAGAAATCGTTGTGTAAAGTCATCTTGTCTTCAAAACATCCAACAACAACCATACACTCGTGACCGATATTGTTCTTTCGGCTGAATTTGATTTGGTCTTTACAAACTTGACTTGTGATATTCTGCTCACCAGATGCACTCAGAACATTGGAGATTTTGGAAGCACCTATCCCGTAACCATGCAACTTCTCAATCAGTCCCTTCGCACAAGAAGAAATCTCTCTATGTGATCATAACTTCTGCACTTTAGACGGGCTAGTAAACACGTGGTTATGCTCTTCCTGAAAAGATCGAACCACCCAAGTTCCATCATCATCCACGGATGCATAAATGGGTGCTTGACAACCCTCTCTAATGACACGTCAACGCTTCACCTCTCGCCCCTCTCTTCTTTTGTCATTCATATCTTTAAAACCTTCATTAAAACAAATAATTTTTCTTGCAATAGGGAGATTGGTATGCTCAGACATGCGTAATTTATTTTTACGTATGGAGAAATCAAGTGATCTTGCATATGAATTGTAAAAAGGTATCATGCCTTCATCTGAACCAAACGTCATGCCGAAGGATAGTTTTCCAACACTGTCATCCACCTCTTTTGTTGTTGCTTCTACACCTTTAGCATGGTCATTAGAACCACAATACAAAGCTTCGCATTGTACCTCAATGGCATCATTGTTCATTTCTTGCATGGCTTCAGCAGTCATTTCACCTAAAACTAAAGTCGAGATTAAATGGCAACGTTTTCACAGTACAACTATTAGAAATGGGGTTGGCATAAATAGCATCCACTTAATTCCAGATTGAACATGCATAAACGCACACAAATCAGATTGAAATAAGCATTATGGACATAAGCATTACGGAAATGAATCATAATTGCAAGGACTTAAGTGGGCAACTGGAAGTGGTGGTACGGGTCAGGAAGAGACCTAAGGAGGCGTTGAAATGCATTATAGAAATGAATCATATTTGCACGAATCATTGAAAGAGTTGATGATGGTCTTAACTGACAGCATATCATTATTCACTACATGAAGAAAACGAATAAAAGAATTATCTCCCTGCAATCGAAAAATTAATGATGATAAATGGATGGGAAATCCTGATGTTGGAAGTTCCAACATATAGACGAAATAGAGCAAGTGGATTCTATCTGAATGTCTCCTTTCTGTGGCTACGAAGAAATAGAGCAAGTGGATATATTATGGGCACAAATTTGAGCAAGAACTTATATTTGAACCCGCATCATTTTTTCCCACAACAAGGACACTGGAAACATTAACCTTAAGCATTACAAGACGTACTAAACTTTGCACATTCATACCATTATACAAAAATACATGTTGTGCGGATAATATATACCCATATCTTGAAATAAAAATTGCAAAGGGAGTATGGTTCAACACCTTAGTGATTTCGTCCTGTGCGGAGGTTGTGGGCGAGAGATGTTGGCAGCTGGAAACACACAGAGGGGGTGTGAAGGTTGCAGGGGGGTGCGAAGGCTGCAGGATTTGGGAGGAGGATGCTAAAGGGTCATGTTTGTGAGGAGGCTGTGAACGAGAGTAGGGGGCCGCGGGTGGGGGTGCGAGGGCTGCAGGTGGGTGGAGGAGCACCATCGTGAGGGGAGAGGCGGCAAGGATTGCGGGATGCAGAAGGAGGGTTGTGTTCGAGAGAGAGGTTCTAGGGCTCGGTTCCAGGGCATGTGCGGGAGATCGCGCGTGTGAATGGGGGGCTCATCATATGTCGTTCATCTGAGAACGATCCTACGGTTGGGAGCCCGGGTGCAGCCAATTGGCTGCACCACCCGACTCAGCTTCTCTTTTCCCATATATATATATATATATATATATATATATATATATACAGAGAGAGAGAGGAAAGGGATCTTACTCCATGGAGTAGGTAACTTACCTACTCCACTTTCTTTTTTTATTTTTTTTTTTGAAAAATACTTCCATGGATTTGCATAATTATATCCCTCTAATATGTCATTCAAATGTCACCAGAAACAGAGACTCCTACGGCCTCCATCCAGAACATGAAAAATACAGCAAATCTGAGACCGTTAAAAAATGACTGTCTGGATGGAGGCCGTAGGAGTCTCTGTTTCTGACGGAATTTGAATGGCATATTAGAGGGATATAGTTATGAAAATCCATGGAAGCATTATTCAAAAAAAATTGAAAAAGAAGAAGATGGAGTAGGTAAGTTACCTACTCCATGGAATAGGATCCCTTTTCATATATATATATATATATATATATAGGGAAAAAGGAGTATGCTCCCTGGGAATAGCCAACGGGGCTTCTCCCACCCCTATTTTTCTCCCATTTTTTATTTTTTTGGAAAATAAAAATTTGTATATTCATCACTATATCCCTCTAACATTATATAAAAATTTCGTCAGAAACAGAGACTCCTAAACCCTCCATCCAACCGTTATTTTTTTAATAGTCGCAGGATTTTTTAAATCGACCATGTTTGGATGGAGGCTGTAGGAGTCTCTGTTTCTGACGAAATTTTAATAAAATATTAGAGGGATACAGTGATGAATATATATATTTTTATTTTCCAAAAAATAAAAAATAGGGGAAAATGGGGCTGGGAGCAGCCTGTTGGCTTCTCCCAGGGAGCAGCCATATTTACCTCATATATATATATATATATATATATATATATATATATATCACTGCTCTACCAACTTTGGTCTCTTATAGGAGATGGATCGTAAAATTTTCTATAGAAATTAAGAAAGAGGAAGGCAATATCTTCTTCAATTTGTACATTATGAGCATGATGTTATGCCTAATACTCATCTCTTCCAACGTTAATTTAATAGAGCAAGGGATTGGAAATCTGTTTAAATTAGTTAGAACATACGTAATGATTTTTTTGGATAATAAACATCATCTGTAAAAATTTTGGATAACAACCCAAGGAGCAACATCTCCATGAACACATGGCCATCGTGAATTTTAGTTCTTTGAATCTTATTTTTCGTTACATCAAGAATATTTGTTGCATTCAAATGAACATCTAGAAACTTATACTTGCTAGACCATTTATGAGTACTTTTAACTCGATTCCTATCCAAGGTATAACTAGCTTCATTATCATCAACTATGTTGTTGTCTGATGAAACCCTGTTCTATGCACCTTACATTCGAAAATTGAGCTAGAAATAGTAGAAAAACACATGCTTTTGCACATTTATTTGGCATTCTTGACACTCACGCATATGCATATTAGACATTCATTTTAGCATTTAAAAACAACTAAAAAATATTAAAAATATACAGAAATCCAAAATAAATATAAGAGAGAGAGATAGAAAGGAGTACACATACATATAAAATTCACGATCATAACCTTGTGATTTTTTGTACGAAAATAATGATATTTGATTTAATTCTTTTTGTATTTATAAATATAGAATGTATAATAACTATTTAAAAAACAAATAAAATAGAAAAAAATAGAAAAGAAAAGGAAAATACAAAGAGAGAAGAGAGTATCATGTAGATACGTAGAAATATATATCCATTTTAAATAATAAATCACTCGGTAAAATTTTAGAAAAAATGGAAAAAGAAAAAAGCAAACAAAATAAAAAATATATGTACTTTATACCTATAAAATAACTACTACAAATATGATAGGTTTAAATGATCTATTTTCATGTTTTGTCCTTTTTTTAAATTTATATCATCTAGAAATTATTTTTGAGTTTCCATTGAATTTTTATTATTGGAATTTTGTTATTTTGACATTGTCCAGTCCACTCCCTTTGACTACTTCACCTCATATACACTTCTGAATTGGTTCATGCCTCTGATTGTTGATTTGCCTTGACTTGGTCAATGGCAACTTGCCACTTCCTCTGACTGGTCATTCTCTGCTTCGTCAACTCAACCTTGTTGACCATTTTGTAAGTATTACCGTCAAAACCTATCTTCCTCCCCCCGTCTACTTCAGTCGCAATCCTTGTGCATGCAACCATCCCCTACCATCTCCATGCTGATTCCACTAATCTCCCTACATCAGCCCCCCTTTTTCTCCATCTCTGGAACCAGCTCAACCACTTGAAAATCTTAATCCCGGTGTTAGACATGCGAGCCTTAGGCAAACCAGTTCTATAATAAATGTTATGGTAATCTTTTGATATATAAATACAATTTATCAATTTATTCCACTCATTGTATGAGACTGAATGAATGAATGCACTTACAAGGTCCCTTAGTACAACCAGGGTTATGTGCAATGGTTGTCTTAATAATCATAAAGTTGTTGATTCAATGGTTGATTATAGAGGATGGTATTTGTATGATATCTAAGGAGTTAGATTGAGACTCATCGAACATCGTCAAATGATTGTTAAAAAAGGATATCCAGCCTGAGAAAGAGATGGCAATCCTTATCTAAAGGCTGATATCTGACCGACCCCTTGATGCATGTCCTCTACATAGGAATAGAGATTCAGATGTATCATATAAGTTAGGTCAAAGAGTTGACTTAACGAGATCAAGATAATCGAGACCTAGTCGTATGCTGTCATGATATAGTCACACATCCTCTGACCGAAGACATATGTATTACTATATGTCTAAGTATGTACATTAGGCAAACCATTAGGTTGATGACATAATCAAGGTTTATACACCGGCGAGTTGGTGTGCACATAAGGGCATACGAGTAATACGGTCTCTCAAAGGGATCATACATGTTTACTACTGAACCAATAGACATGAGCTCACTCATGAGATATTTGGACCAATCAAATTCCATGCATGGCCATCTTACTTTTGAAGCATGACATAATTTGTATGCATGATATATACTTTTGGAAAGCATATGATAGATACCAACTCTTGAATGAGAAACTTAACGAGGAAGCCTTGAAGAAAACAGTTCAAATATGTTCTAAAACTTCAGGTTTATTCTAGATCTTTCAATATGTAGTATGTATGGGTATTAGGGATACTCGAGGGTGATGTGATTGTAAACGATTATATAACCATGACACTTCTATTCTGAGGGAGTGATGAAACATTTTTCAATTTTAATGACTCCTCTCAGAAGAATGGTAATCTTATCTTAGTACAAACGTTTAGACATTGATCTGAATGTGATTCAGATGTAATGAGAAGATTATATTTACAGTTTGAGTTGATCAAACATCTCTAAGAGGTCACCTAGATATGGATATGAGATGAGATCTCAATATCCAAGTCACTATACATGGAACGTACAATCGCACTGTCCTTATCTCCAAGTATCCACAGAGAAGGCACATTGTTCTTGAAAGGGTTCAAGAATAACTCTATTATTGACAACATATCTGAGCATTGAAAGATTGATGATTAATATGATTTAATTGTCATAAATAATGTGACTGTGATTTATATTATTTGGACACATGCGAGGAATCATATAAGATAATTAAATGATATCTAATTATCAGAGATATGATTAATGTAGATATCACTATCCACAATAATTAAAAAAATTATAAATATGATTTACAATATAATGGAGAGATTTTATTGTAAACATGATTTACAAATTAAATGTCAATGTAAACTGGATTCACAACATACATATTGTAAATGTAACTTACATTTTATATTATGTGATTAAATATGATTCATAATCGTCAATGTCATGATTGGAATTGTCACAAAATAATTTGGAATTATTTTAGTGAAATTTTAAGCATAATAGTTATTGTACATGTGGAATAATTGATGAGATATGAGATCTCATCAATATTAGAAAGAGGTGGCATCCATTCCTTAGTAGGAATGGACGACCACACAGAGATTCTCTCCATGGTGGCCGTCCACCTTAGATATGAAAGGAGGCTCCACTCTTTTCCATATTATTCCACATGAACTGATTTAATTGAATTTAAATTGCCGAAGATTCTTCAACATATTTATTTTCGTTTAAATTAATCAATTATTGTTGCAAATTTTATGCAACAAAATAATGACCATTGATTTCAATTAGGAATGCATCTTCACCATCCAATTTGCTATAAAAGAGAGACTATCCATGGTTCTTTCTATTACAATAACAACAAACACATGAGTTGAAAGAACCAAATCACTCTTTCGTCTTCTCGTACACGTCAAGATGCTCTCTCTCTCAACCTTAGTGTCCATCCACTTGGTGGTTCTTGAGAGCATCGTCGTCGTCGCACTATCGTTGTGCTGCTGGATCGATTGTTCGTGGATCTTTGCTTTCTTCAGTGCTCTGTGCTTGTGAGGAAGGCTACAGATTTTGTGAGATGAAATCAGGAGGTTTCATACTCGGATCGTGGGAAGTACGTGATTCATCTACGCGCATGCAAATGCATCCTTCATTGGATCGAGCTTAAGGATTAATTTGAATAAACAATTATTGGGAATAGAAAGGGTATGCAATGGCGGCATCAAGGAGATGATGAAGGTGAAGTCTCGATTGGACTATAGAGTGCATGATAAATCTGGTCTTTCTATTTAACCACTTTATTTATTTGTAACATAATTAAATAGACATTTGTATATATAACCTTTAAACTGTATAATAAACACGTACTTCCTGTGATATTATATGTATCAAATCTACGCATAGACAAATATTCACCAAAAAATTTTCAGTAGGTCTCTTCGTTTAGAGACACACTATTGTAAACATGCTTCAAGAGGTAATCCTTTTTCTCGTTTGTGATCTTGTTGAACGATATGAGAAAGGTTCTCATGGCATGTCGTTTCATCTTTGTTCAATTTTTAATTTCCGTTGCCCTTTGCAACTAGTATGGCTAGTTGATCTTGATCGCATGCGACGCGATCTCACGCTTCCGTGATGCGCAATGGCTTAACCCCTAGCCTTCACCCAGATCCCATCGTACTCCAAAGTTACCTCATATCCTCTACTATACAAACCTCCATCATCACACCTACCCACTGTGAACCTATCGCTAGCCACACACCTCCTCTCCTGCCTTTGTCCTTTCTCACCTTCCCCAAACACCACCACCATCCTATACCGACAGACTACTCACCAAAGTAAGGTAAAAATAGTGACATCCCTCTTTTCCTCTTTTCATTAAGGACTGATGCTTGTTCTAGCATCTATCTACCAAACCATGACTCTCTTGATCATAAGAGAACTAAAGGGGAAAAGAATCCAAGAATAGTCACATAAAACTAAGTTCATAATCTTCTACGACGAGTGGAATATAATACTCAAATCAACGTCGATGGTCCTCCTCAAGTAAAGAGCCAAATGGATGCGACTGATAGGACTGCCATAAAATCTCTCAAGGCTAAGCTGACTGAGGGATAGAGAGTTTGGACCCGATTTAACGGAGTCGAATAAATCATCGTCCAATCTTCACTAAACTCCAATAAGTGTCATTTTCGTCTCATCCAATCATTTTGAAACCATCCTCAACCCCAATCCATTTATTATATAAATCCACTAAAACAAGAAATGATATTCACCTTCTTAATTTACACACCACAAGATATTTTTAATCACTC
Organism: Ottelia alismoides; assembly: GCA_037367405.1. Classification (NCBI taxonomy): domain Eukaryota; kingdom Viridiplantae; phylum Streptophyta; class Magnoliopsida; order Alismatales; family Hydrocharitaceae; genus Ottelia; species Ottelia alismoides. The sequence goes on along the minus strand of JAZKJV010005923.1, from coordinate 103,431 downwards.
GAAGGCCGATGTATCTCATACATCACCAGTCACCAACATCACATTACAAACATCTTGAGTTAAGTGACGAGGACAATTATAACGAATAGAGGATGCCCTCCCCAATCCAAAACCCCCGCTTCCTCCTCTCCCAATGCCCATGGCGCCTCCCTCCGCCTTCCACCGTCGTCTCCACGTCTCCGCCACCCAAACTCTGACCACCGCCCGTCCTCCGCCCAACTCGCAGATCCTCCACATCCGCGAATCCCTCCTCTCCCGCGACCGCACCGCCGCCGACGTAGCTGAGGACTACCTCTCCCGCCTCCGCCTCTCCGAGCCCCGCCTCCGAAGCTTCCTCCACGTATCTGACTCCGTTCTCCGCGAGGCCTCCGACCTCGACGCCAGGCTCCACCGTGGCGAGGAGCTCGGCCCCCTCGCTGGCGTCCTCGTTGCTGTCAAGGACAACATATGCACGGCCGACATGCCCTCCACTGCGGGGTCGAGAATCCTGGAGGACTACCGCCCAGCGTTCGATGCCACGGCCGTGAAGAGGATGAGGGAGCGTGGGGCGATCGTTGTGGGGAAGACGAACATGGACGAGTTCGGGATGGGGAGCACCACCGAGGGGTCGGGGTTTCAGGTAGTTTGGATTTCGTCGAATTTTCCTGGGTTGGATGCCCACATATATTGTGGTTCTGAAATTCGATTCGGTTGTGGTTTAATAGATTATCTTCAAATAAGGTGTCGTGAATTGATTAGAGGAAGTGTTCTGATTGCTTTCTCGTGCCTGCATGAATCGACTTGAAAGTTGGCTCATTTCGGATTCAGTTACTGAATTAACCCGATAATTAATTATTTTGGTTCCTTTTGGATTGATCGATGAAATGAGCTCGAAAGTTAGCTCCTTTCATATTGAACTTCCTTTCTGTTTGGATACTGGTCTACATTGTATTTGTAACGAGGTTTTCTTGAGACATTAGAGTGTGCTCTGTCATAGAGCCTACCAACTTGAATATGATTTTCCTTTAGTACGTGGATGATTAATTGATTCAGCTGTTGCTATTATTTAGTGTTGATAGTAGCAGAGGGTGGTGGAAGAGTTGCTAAAAGAAGTTTGATGCAAGGAAAGGGAAAGGAGTCCACGGAATGTAAATCCAAAGAATGCAGTGACTATGCGCATGGAGGAGAAATACAACTGTGAAGTAGGTTAAACAAAACAAAGCATGTTTGTTCCTCCCTTACATTGGAGGGAAATCCTCTTGAATGCTTGTCCTGGGAGGTTGGGAGGAATTCATCCCTATCTCAAAACATGGAAGTTTTGACATAGTTTCTTTCGGCCATGGCTTTACATGATGTCACAGAAATGAAAAACGCGGGAGAGAAATTAAGGAGGAGAGGAGGAAGGAGAGAAGTACACGTGACATATGATTTTGGTGGAAGGAGCAAGAGGTGGTGGAGAGGGCACGAAAGGAGGGAAAGATGATGGAAAAACTCCAATTTTTTACTGCTCAAATCGGAAATTTAATCAACCTACATCTCTTTATATATAGCAATTAGAGAAAGGATGAGATTACAAACGAAAATAAATAAAGTAAAATAAATTCCTAACGTTGACTCCTAAAAAACTTATAAATTTAAACCACTAAAATTTTCATGCTCTTTTTAGAGATCTCAACCAATATCAATATATTTTGAAAAATAATAATTTCTAACAGACTTCAATTGGATGAAAAATCATAGATTAACCTAATTCCAAATTGTGCATGCATCACAGATTATTCAAACAAGTTCATCTCTTATCTCAGTGCATATTAATGTGCAAGAATATGACAAGAGCCTATGCTACTAGAATTTTATAGGAGTTAAACACATAAGATATATGTATGAACGATGCCAATGTCAATGAGACTAGCTTATGGTGTATTTCAGTGCAAAGAGGTATTAAACAGTTGACCTCGGTGCTTCTCATGCTTACTGTAGCTTCTCTAACCCAAATAGCTTCTATGCATAACACTTGAGAAATGATTTCACCCTCGCCATACTCCGATTCTATGTTTCCACAGCTCTTGCATATGCGAGAATAATTTCACCCTTGCCCCAGTTCAATTCCACACCTCCATCACCTCTTCCTTTGATGAATCCGATATATCCTTTTACTTTCTTACACCGGACAGGAATATCAACAAAATTTTTGAGGAAATTCAGAGACTACCTCCTAGTTTTCAGCAAAGTTTTAGTTTCAATATAGATACTGGTTCACCGCATTTGAAAACGGTTAATGTCATGTTAGCAATCTACGTAGAACTAGACCTGGCCAAACTCCACGCCCGATGGGGTCATGGATCGGGCCGAACCGGCCGAGGTTCCAAAACACCTTTTCTAGGGCCTTGGCTGTACCTCAAAGCCCATGCCCAGCCCAGGTCTGAATTGGGCTGGGCCATGATGGCCCATGGACCCAACATTATTCTCTTGATATTTTTAATATATGGCCAAGTTATTATTTTTCTTCAAATAATGTGTATGCGTGTGTAGCTTTTTTTAACCAATATCCTGTGTATTGATTTTTTAGATAAATTTCTAAAAAAAAATAAAAAACAATGTATGCCAATTCATTTCATGTAGCATCATGTTGATCTTCTATGTAGATCTGTTACAATTCATTTGTAATCTTCTCATAAATGTACTAAGCCTTTTCCTACTATAAGTAGGGTCGGCTACATGGATTCTTGCTCAAATCCCATGTTGAAAGATTCAACTATTATTTACGCCGGCCGTCGACTACCTAACGCAACCCCTGCAAGAGTGGGAATTGAACCCTGGTCTTTTGTGTGGTATACACACTGTACTACCACTAGACCATTAAGTGGGTATAATCTTCTCATACGTCAATTATTTTCTTTTCTGTTAGATTTGCCACTGGAGATGTGTCAATTATTATACTTCAGGTGTCCTCATTAGATATGAAAACTTAATACACGTCAACGAGAAAATTCACAATAGTTTTAATATACGACCCGCAACAGGTTTTTATCCATCTTCTTGCCTCCTGTGTCTTTATTGTAACTTTCCAAAATGAAACAATCAGACCAATGTCGCAACTTTCATTGTAAGTTCCGCTGCATAACATGCTTATGCATTTAATATATGAGATCCTCCATTATGTTATAGATGAATGTCTGAAAATAATTTATATATTCACTTGCATCACCGTGGTACCATTCCAAAGGGCCGTGTATCTTTTATGCGACCAGTGGAGACAGATGATCCCATTATAGGGGCTGTAGATTTCCATCTTCGCATCATGGTAGCCTTCACAGTCCGTGACGGTAAATGTCCATCTTTATGTCATGGCAGTCCTCGCATCTTGGTAGGCTGATGCAATCAAATCCAAAATTGAGGGGTCAATTAGAATTCAACCATTATCTGGGTCTAGTTAAATTATTAGAGTCTAATTAATTTAGGGTCAACTTGGTTTTATTTTCAATTAATTGAGTTCGTTGTAATTTTCTATTTCTATTTAAAAAATGAGATTGCCTGTCATATCTAATAAAATTAGTTCGCCGATTTAGAGTCAATAATGAATTTATTAGATTGCAATTTTATTCTCTTTCTAATCTTGTAATCTGACCCCTCCTATATAAAGGGGATGATTGTCTATTGTAAGGGGATTATGTTATGAATTAAAATAGAGTTTTGGTTTTGGAGAGAGCTTCCACCATTATCCCTTTTCTCCCAATTTTCTAGGGTTTCTCCTCTTCTCCTGTTTCTCCCTCAACCCATGAGGTGCGTCGCGATCTTCTTCTTTCCTCTCGATTCCCGACTAAACATCAGTTGGTAGGCTGGTAGCAGAGAATGGAAACCGAATCGTTCCTATGATTCGACGATCCTATCGATTACTGACACTTAAAGTTCGATCAAAGCCGTCTCTCGCATGGTTCGCGTTCAAGGTTACGACAAAAGAAGTTCAAGCATCGTGTTCAAGCAAGCATTAAGGTACAATTATGGTTATATCAATGTTCAAGGGAGTATCATTCACCAACAATACAACTCAGATCGTCGCATCTTCTATGCAACCTGATGTCGATCAGAAAAGGAAGATATTTTCAATCTAGAAGCAGATTTTATGGTTGTAACTGCTGTACAACAAAGCAATGAAGCCAACCAATATTCGGCGAAAGTGCATAAGAAGAATTTGAAATCATTCATTTTTTACGGTCGAAGTCGTTGTCCAGGAACAAGAAGATGAAGAAAACATATGACCAAACATGCCCCGTATTCGACGAAAATCCCACGGATGGAAGAATATGAAGTTCTAGATCAGTTTACATGGGAAACCAAAGACAAAAAAAATAAAAAAAGGGATCCAACAATGGCATCCTGGATACATTCCAGGTTGCTGTCCAGGAGGCACTGTGCCACCTCGCCACCGACGCAAGCTCCTCTTCCTCCCCCCACCATTGTGTACACCACCGCTGAAGCCATCGGCATCTCTGTGCGTCAATCTTTACCATATGCATCATCATCCCCACTGATATCGTCGACGCCATCATTAAAGGAACAAGGAGGGATCGTCACTGTCGCCCACGCTCTTCGAGAAGCATCGCTCCTAGATGGTCCCCCGAATAAACGATGCTGCCAGATCCAATACCCCATCGCCAAGTATAGAAATCGATGCCACCACCTTCTTCTCGGGTTCTCCATCGTCGATGGTTGAGGCTTCATCGTTGGGAGGGTTTGAAGCTGCCGCCAACACCCTCCTTTGATGCCTGCTGCAATCACTATCTAGGTTGGTGCTGTCACGCTGGACTCGGGAGAGGAAGAAACCCTATCGTGGGTTTTCTCTTCAAAGGGATGTGACCCCTTCTTCAGAAAGATTTTATTTGAATGTTAAAGTTGATAGGAACTTAAGAGCAATTACCTTATTTGAAGGAGTAGAAAATTTGCACTTCCACCTTCAGGAGCAAGAATATTTGAAAAGAGGCGCTGATAACATGGAATTGGAGTAGCCACCTTCTCCAATTGGGATTAGAAATATTGGAATTACCTATATAAGGACCCTATGATCTAGTACATTGCCCGACATCTCCTCTCATCCTAGATTTGTGCCATTCATTCTCTATATCTCCTACAAATTTCCATGATGTTTGAGATGAAGTCGCTCTATCATTTCTTCAAGCACACCACATTAGGGGAGCGACATCCACGTGGACACCATCTTTTACACCACATATGTTCTTCCAACATGAAGTTGATGGCTCTAACCATCACACCAAGGACATCTAGATCCCACCGTATGTCCCGCCCATCTTTTCTTTCAACACAGGATCGTGAAAGCTGGAATTAAATGTCACATCGTGAGCCTAAAGATCAAGCAATTCGTCATGACACAGATTTTTCAAGCAGTGGAGAATTGATGTAGTCAAATCCAAATTGAGGGGGTCAATCAGAATTTATCCATTATCCGAGCCTAATTAAATCAGGGGTCAACTTAATTCTATTTTCAGTTAATAGTTAATTGAGTCTGTTGCAATTTTTTTTATTTCTATTTAAATAATGGGATCGCATGTGATCTCTGATAAATTAGCTAGTCTGTTGGAGTTAATAAGGTTTTTATTAGATTGTAATTTTATTCTTTTTCTAATTTTGTAATCCCACCCCTCCAATATAAAGGGGATGGTAGTTTATTGCAGGGAGATTATGCTAGGAGTTAAAAATATAGTTTTGATTTGGAGAGAGCCTCCACCATTATCCCCTTTCTCCCAATTTTCCAGGGTTTCTACTCTCATCCCGTTCATCCCCTCAACCCACGATGCACGCCACAATCTTCTTCTCTCCTCTTCCTCTCCTCTCGATTCCCGACTGCATCATAGGCGTTGCTGTGGCTACTAACTTGGGGGTGACTGGATGGAGCGCTGGTGAAGAGCGAAGCCGAGCTGGTTTGCGAAGGGGGCTGCCGGTGCTCAGTGGCGGGAGGTCGGTGCGAGTTCCTCGGAGAGAGCTGCTTGGGGGGGTTGCGATGCTGGGGGTAGGTTGAAGGAGAAGGAGGTGCTGCATGGGGGAGGCGGAGTTGTTCGGGAAGGAGGGGGAGGCGCCGTTGCTAGGGAAGGCGGCGAGGAGGTGGGAGAGGGAGATAAGGGGGTGGGTTCAGGTCTCCCACAAGAAACCGGAAAAGCGATGCTTCAGATGTGGTCGCCGTGGACATTTGGCCTCGGTCTGCAAGGTTCCGCCAAGGTGCTTCGGGTGCGGAAGGGTGGGCCACCGGAAGGCGTCATGTTGGTTCCGTTTTGGGAGCGGTCGTTCTTCTGATGGCCGTTCTTCCTTCCAGCCCTCTGGACGTGCGGGCAGCGATGGGGTGACTTCTGATGGCATCCACTACGGGCGTGGTGCGAGGTCTTTCGCTCAGGTCGCTGCGGGTGTTAGCAGAGGTACGTGTTGGGATAACGTCGGAGGTGTGGGTGGGGCGGATATTTCTTTCTTGCCGAAGGACGTGGCGGGGAGGCGGCTGCATGTCGACCATGAGAAGTCGTTCGGGGGGGGGTGTGGATCGTGTGGGGGGCGATGTTCGCGTGGCGGTGGTCGGGATTGCTCTGCGGAGGTGCATCTCTTGGGATAAGGTGAAGACCCACCTGCATGGTTTCTTGGGATCCCAGTTCGCTGGGGACATGGTGGTTTTGGATGACAACCGTTGCTGTGCTCGTGGTCTTTCCCCGGAACAACGGGAAAGGCTTATTAGAAATGGAGCGACAGAAGATGTATCTTGGAGACCTTTGCGTTTCGCGGATGGGGCCTGCTCGAACGTCGAGGTTTGCGTGGCGGAAGTGCGGGGGGTACCCTTCCTCTCAAGATCAGTTCATTGCCTGAACAAGTCTCTCCGGCGTTGGGGTGAAGTTCTTGCGGTCGTCGACGATGGCCTGAAGCCGAATTGATTGGAACGTCACACGGATTCTGATGGAGTGCAACAAGGGGTTACTGGATGATGCGGTTGGTCAGATGTTTTCTGAGACCCTGGTAATCGGTCGTTTCCGATGTCGGGTGGAGCCGACGTTCGTCGAGCCTCCTGCTCCGTCGGAGGTGGTGGTCTCGCGATGGGGCGGTGTCGACGGCACGGTGGGACCAAGGTTGGACGGCGACGCCTCGTCTTCCGGGCGCCAGATGGCCTTGCATGGGGGCGTTTCACATGCCTCGCCTGACGTGTTGGGACTCGCACGTCCCTTCGGATTCCAATCTCGGGCGTTGTCAAATGCGCCTGCTAAAGACGGTTTGTTTGCTGAGGTGGCTCCTGCGGGATCTTTCCTCGTGGCTATTCGGTCCGAGGCTTTGGTTTGCGGTCTCAAGGCTCAACGTGCGGGTTCTTTGCCGGGTAGTACGGATCCTTTGCCGGGTCGTGCGGATGCTTTGCCGGGTCCCACGATCCTGGATGCTAACTGTTACATCTTATTCGGACCCGGGGGGCTGGATTGGCCGGTACGAAACTCTGTCATTCTTCCTACGCCCGTTTCTGACTTGGCATTCTGGCCTCGTACTGATGATGTGGCTCTCTCTTCTGGTATTGTGGTCGACTTTATGGGGAGGTCTGGGGTCTCGAGGGACCATCCCGGTCCTGATGAAGGGCTTCGTAACAACTCCTGCGAGGAACCTCTTTTCCGCGGCGGTGGCGGTGCACCTGAGTTCGTTTCTGCTCCGAGCTCTTCTGTGTCCCTCTTGGAGTTGGAAGGTGCTAGTGATACAGACAACCTCTCCGCGAAATGTTCAGGGAAGAGATACAGGAGGAGGAACCGGACTCGTGTTGTCATCTCCCAACAGCAATCTTGTGCGACTCTTAAAGACGTTGTGGCGGCTGCGGCAGGGCTCGTGCGTGTCGGGGAACATCCAGATGTTTCCTTATGAAGGTCCTCTTATGGAACGTGAGGGGTTTGGGGGAGACGACCAAGAGGAGAATTTTGGGTTCGAGATTCTCAGAATGGGGGTGTGATGTTGTTTTGTTGCAAGAAACGAAGTTCCGTGGGACCGATGATGTCCTCTGGCGCTCCTTTGGCGCGAGGGGTTTGGACGAATTCATGGCTTTAGATGCGGATGGGGCGGCAGGTGGAATTCTTATTGCGTGGAGATAGGCGGCTTTCACTTTCAACGCGGTGCTCAGGGGGAGATATGTATTATCCGTTCAATTGGTATGTGTGGATTCTGCCATGCCTATTGCTTTCTCTTGTATTTATGGACCTTGCTGTCACATTAAAAGAAAAGAACTGTGGGATGATTTGAGGGAGGCCAACCGGCTTTTTGAGGGGATCTCGTGGCTCCTGGCGGGCGATTTCAATGTCACGCTCCATACGTCGGATAGGCCCCGGTCTAGGGGTGGGCAGGACCCGGGCTCCCTTGATTTTACGGATGTCATGGACTCCTTGGCGCTTGAGGTTTTGGTGGCGGAGGATATTACTTACACTTGGAGAAATAATAATTCCCGCTCTCGTATTGATCGGTTCCTTGCTTCTGGGGACTTTCTTGAACTATTCCCTCTTTGTTCGGTGACTTCTCGGCCTCGTGCCTTGCCTGATCACTCGCCTATTATTTGGAATTCAGGTGACGCCCCATCGGTGAGGGGCTTCTTTAGATACGAAAAAGGCTGGATGTTGGAGTAGGGATTCAAGGACATGGTGATCTCTCATTGGTCTCAGACGCAAGGGGAGGGATCCACGGTCTCCAGGTTTATACAAAAATTAACGTCGCTGCGGTAGAGGTTATCTCAGTTCAAGAGGGATTCTAGGGAGGCGAGGGTTGCTGCCAGATGGGAGGCCGAGGAGATCGTTACCAAGACATCATCGAGAACGATAGGGAGCTGCGGCCTGAGGAGTTATTTCAACGCTCTATTGCATAAAAGCGGATCGCGACTGACGATAAAAAGCAGATAACTGAGTGGCGCCAAAGATCGAGGATGTCTTGGTTTGAGGAGGGGGACGCCAATACGGCTTTCTTTCACCGTGTCGCCAGTGGGAGGAGACGTTCTAATATTTTACACTCTATCACGATCAATGGGTTTCGGGTTGAGGGAGACAGGGAGATGGGGAGAGCTATCGCTGCCCATTTCAAGGATTTCTCTGGGCGGCTCTCCCCGAGAAGATGGCGGTGGTTGGGGTGTGGGGCGGCGTCCCTTTCGCCCGATGTGTGCGGGGATTTGACACGAACGGTGTCGCTAGAAGAGGCTAAGGCGACAGTGTGGGATTTGAACGTGGATGCTTCTCCGGGTCCTGATGGTTTCCCGGTTGCGTTCTATCGGGACTTTTGGGAGATGCTTGGTGACGAAGTGCTGGAGGTGATCACAGAATTTTGTAATGGAAATGCAGGTTTTGATCATGTTAATAAAGCCATCATTGTGTTGCTTCCTAAATCCTCGGCGGCGGAGCGCATTGACGAGTTTCGTCCCATCTCTATTTCCAACGGCATCTACCTTATTGTTGCCAAGGTGCTTGCTCTTCGGCTTGCTCGGGTCCTTGACTCGATCATCTCTCCGGTACAGACGGCTTTTATTCACGGCAGGCAGATCTCGGATTGTTCTACTCTCGCATCGGAGTTGCTCGCGGATTGGAGGAAGGAGGGAAAACATGATGTTCTTTGGAAGGTCGATTTCGCTAAAGCTTACGACTGCCTTGACTGGAAATTTTTGTGGTTGGTTTTGCGGAGGAGAGGTTTTCCGGATGTGTGGATATCGTGGATGCGTCGATGTGTGACCACTGCGTCGTTCACTGTTTTGGTTAATGGACGCCCGGAGGGCGGTTTCTTTCAGCCGAGAAGGGGGGTCCGACAGGGATGCCCCCTTGCTCCTTTACTTTTTGTTATTGCCGCGGATGTTTTGGCTCGCATGACCGATCGCGTTGTTCAGTCCGGGCTCTCGGCGGGGTATTACAAGAGCGGGATGAGTGTGCCCTTGCTCCAGTTTGCGGATGACACCCTATTTTTTATTGAGGGAGATCTCTCCGAGGTTTCGGGTATGTCGACGACTCTGGATCTTTTTAGTGAGTTGTCGGGATTACATAAGAATGTGAACAAGTCAAAGATGGTCCCTTTTGGGCTTTCGAAGGGGAAGGCGGATGATTGTGGGCTTGTCTTGGGGTCTCCTCCGTCTAATCTGCCTATCGACTACCTTGGAATGCCGTTAGTAGTGGGGAGGGTCAGGCTCAGGGACTGGCTTGTGGTTGTCGAGAAGGTGGAGAAGAGGCTGGCTGGGTGGCGTTCAGCTCTGCTCTCGAAGGGGGGACGTCTTGTGCTCCTCAAGGCGGTTCTCTCTTCGATCCCGGTCTATTTCTTTTCTAATCGCCGGATGCCGGTGGGGATTCGCATGCATCTCGAAAAGCTTAGGCGCAGATTTCTGTGGGGCAAAAATGGGGAGGCGGCGGGAGGATTACACTTGGTGGGGTGGGACGAGGTCACGCGTCGCAAGCATGATGGGGGTCTGGGCGTGCGGAGATTGGAGCTGGTGAATGATGCGTTCCTTCTTAAATGGGCCAATAGGATCTGGGGTCCTGGAGAAGACTTCTTTTCCAACATCTTGCGGAGATTCACGGGGCTAGCGGGGCATTGGATGCTCAGGCCCTTTTGCTCGGATCTCCGACTCCGTTCTGGCAGGGGGTGCTGGAGGTTTTTGAAAGAAATTCGGCGCTGTTTGTGCCGGTTGTGGGGAATGGAGGGTCCTTTAGATTTTGAAAGGATAATTGGACGGGAAGAGGGATCTTCAGTGTGCGGTTCCCTCGTTTATTTGCGTTGGCGGCTGACAAGGATGCCAGCGTCGCATCTTGCTGGGCGGATGGGTGTTGGCTACCGACTTTCCCGGCTAATTTCTTGGATCAGAGGCTGGATGACTTTCTTGCCCTAATTGACATCATCGGGGACACGGGCAGGCCTTCTGGGGGACGTGACCATTGGTTATGGCGCGGTGGTCCTTTTTTTTGAAGCCAAGAAAAAGGGGGATACACTCAGTGGCGTTCACCCCAATATATTAAGAAAGAGGGTCAGAGGTACAAAAACAAAAGAAGTGAAACCCACAAAAGGAAGCGATAAAGCCTCCAATTTTGGGCAAGGAAAAAAAAAACAATATCAGCTACAACTCCAGTCGTCCACCAACCTAGTCGCGCGAGTGAGCACGTTCTCCACGTAGAAACGTTGCGCTACAAAAATGGCCTCGTTACGACTAAGCCAAATTGACCATAATCTTGCCACCGGTGTCAAGAGGCGCCTTCTATCCATATGCCTGTTCACGAAGAGAGAATCACAGAAGGCCTTCACATCACAAGCACGCACCCAATCCACAAGCGGGTCAGCCCAAAGCCCACGAACCATAGGGCAGTCAAAGAGAATATGATCAAGGGATTCGACAGCCGAATCACACAACACGCAGAGATTGGACACCGAATGCATCATCCTGGAGCAGCGATCTCTCGTCAGGAGCCTCTTTCTGCGCACTAGCCATAAGAAGAAAACAATGCGCAATGGCAGACCCATCTTCCAGAATAAACAACAGTCTCTCACAAGGGATTCAGAGCGAGCAGGCAGAACGTCAAGTAACCCATCATAGGCCTTCCGAATCGAAAAGCCACCGTCCCTCCAAGCCCAATGATCCAAGCCCACGGAAGGTGTAGGTGCATCAGCAAGGGCGTCCAGAAGAGCAAGAAAGTCATCCAACCTCTGATCGGAGAAATTCCCCCCAAAGCGAGGGCACCAGCAAACATTCTCCCAGCAACAAGCAACCGAGGCCTCCTTATTCTCCGCAAGCGCAAAGAGCCGCGGGAAGCAGACACAAAAGGGATCCCTCCCCAACCAGCTGTCCTTCCAAAATAAGAAGGCACGGCCATCCCCCAGCACAGGTTTAAACCTCGCCCTATTCCTCAAGAAGACCTCCTGAACACCACGTCAGAAAGGAGAGCGCGCACGTATCACCCCCAACCTGTCCTCCCCAGCCCAATCCGCCCCATGAAGCTCCCTCAAAACATCAACATAGAAATTCCCACCCCTTCCCCAAACCTTACTCGCCCACTTAAGAAAGAAAGCATCATCGACCTACTTGAGGCGTCTAACACCCAACCCCCCCTCCTTTCCCCTCGCCACCTCCTCTCAAGCGACCAGGTGGAACCCCCTCCCCTCCGCACCCGATTTCCCCACAGAAACCTTTTGAAACAAGACTCAAGTCTCCGATAAATCCCGGCTGGCAATTGACGAGTAGACAGAAAATGCACCGGAATGGCAGCAAGAACCGAGCGAAGAAAGACCAGCCTTCCGCCTTCGAAAGGAGCGCCGCGCGCCACCCCGCCAGCCTCGCCTCGACCTTCTCAACAAACCCACTCCAGTCCCTAAGTCTGGGCCTCCCAACCACCAGCGGGAGGCCAAGGTAGTCAATCAGCAGCACCCCGGGATCAGACCCCAGAATCCTCGCACAATCAAGCGCCAAATCCACCGATAAGCCAAAAGGAATAACCTTTGACTTGGCACCATTAATGACCAGCCCCGACATCTCGCTAAAGAGCTCAAGAGTCACCGACATGGCAGCGACCTCACTAGCACCACCTTCAATGAAGCACAAAGTGTCATATGCAAACTGTAGTAGCGGCACTGAAACGCCACTTTTAGAGAAGCCCTTCGAAAGGCCAGCAGCAACAACTCGGTCCACCATCCGAGCCAATACATCCGTAGCTAGAACAAAAAGTAGTGGGGCCAGCGGGCAACCCTGACGCAGGCCCCGCCTTGGCTGGATTAGCCCCCCCCTCCAAACCCCCATTAACCAATACAGAGAAGGAAACTGTAGTCACACAACGCCGCATCCAAGAAATACACAGCTCCGGAAATCCCCGCGTTCTGAGGACCGACCAAAGGAAGCCCCAATCAATGCTATCATAGGCTTTGGCAAAATCAATTTTCCATAACACCCCCTGCCTCCCCGACGAGCTCCAATCAGCCACCAATTCCGAAGCAACCGCAATACAATCAGAAATTTGTCTCCCTCTAATGAAAGCAGCCTGAACGGGAGAAACGAGCGAGTCCATCACTCTAGCAAGCCTCCTAGCCAGCACCTTAGCCACAATTAAGTAAATGGCGTTCGAAATTGATATGGGCCGAAAGTCCCCAATATCGTCCGCCGCAGCCCTCTTGGGGATCAGAAGCAACAAGGCCCTGTTAAGCCTATCGAAACCCGCATTCCCCTCGCAAAACTCCACAACAACCTCAAAAACTTCGTCGCCCACCAAATCCCAGAAGTCCCGAAAGAAAGCCACAGAGAAACCATCAGGCCCCAGGGACCCGTCGTGAATATGCTCCCACACAACCTCCTTAGTCTCCATCAGCGAAATCGGCCTAATCAGCATAGCGCAGTCCTCGGAAACCTTGGGCACCCCCAGCCCCACCCACTTCCAAGGTCTCGTGGAGCGCGTCGACATGGCGCCCCTGAAGTGCACAATAGCAGCCCCCATCGCGCTATCCCCCACAAAACGCTCCCCAGCAATAGAAATAGCTCGCAGTGAATTGTTTCGCTTCCTCCCACTAGCCACCCGGTGAAAGAATGTCGTGTTTGCATCTCCATCTTTGAGCCATTTCAGCCTGGAACGCTGGCGCCACTCGATAGCTCGCTTCGTGTCCTCCTCAGCCACCTTCTTTTGCACAGAAGACCGCTCATTCAGCTCGTCCACATTCAGATACCTCTCGTTTTCAACAGAATCAAGCCTTCTAATAATCTCCTCAGCCTCCGATCTTAGCGCCACCCTCGACTCCCGCGACTCCCTCTTAAACAACGCCAATCTCTTCCGCAAAGAGTCAAGCTTGCGGCCCAGCCTCAAGGCCGCAGAACCCTCCCCGTTGGAAGAAGCCCACTGCTCGGCCACCATGTCCATGAAACGAGGCTCAAGGAGCCAACAACGTTAGGCCTTTCAGTAAACGGGTCTCACCAGAGTCCCACATAATTGGCGAGTGGTCCGAGAAAGCCCTGGGCCTAGAAGAAACCGAGCAAGAAGGAAACATCTCCATCAATCCACCCGATGCCAAAAACCCGATCAATCCGAGATCGGGAACTGCCGCCCCTCCAAGTGTAGTTGATATCAGAAGCCACAAAATTCTCCAGAGCCAAGGAGTCCACAAGCTCCGCAAAAATCGAGGACCCCGGGTCCCGACCCCCCTGCGCCCGTAGGCGATCCGAGGAGTGAAGAGTCACATTGAAATCTCCCCCAATGATCCAAGGGAGTCCCACAAAAGCAAGCTCCGCGGCACGCAAGTCCTCCCAGAGCTCGTTTCTTCTAACATGACAGCAAGGCCCATAAATGCAAGAAAAAGCGATCGGAGAGGCCGTCGCACCCCTCACCAGCACCACCGATCTGATATGTCTCCCCAGAATAGAAGAATCGAACGTAAAAGCCGTCGACCTCCAAGCAATGAATAAACCCCCCGCCGCACCAACCGCATCCAAGGCCTTAAAGCCATCCATCGCCCCCGCACCAAAGGATCGCCACAGAGCATCGTCCATCCCCCTCAATTTCGATTCCTGGATCAAGGCAATATCGCAACCCCACTCCGACAGCCTGGCGCCCAAAGCCTTTCTCTTCTCATCGTCCCCTAGCCCCCTCACATTCCAGGATAGAACCTTCATTAAAAAAGATGGCGACTCCCTCCATTATACGAAAGGCCAGCCGCCTCCGCCACAGTGTCTCTCAACGACGCACAAGAAAGAATTGGCGCGACCCCCGTATGCGATCTGCTCCTCCTACGGTACCTTTTCCCCGACCTCTTATCAGAGCGTGTTCCCAGGTCGACATCATCGACCGCATCTGAAGCACACACCACAGGGCTCGGCAAGGCGAGGAGAGGCGAGCCCTCATCAGCTTTGGAATAAGGCCCCAGAATGGACCCCGAACTTGATCCCACCACTTTAGCCATGGCATCAACCAAAGAAGGGACTGACCCAGACAAGGCCGGAACAGAAGGAGGATCTTAAAGCATGTCCGCAATAGTACCCGCCATTATGATGGGCCCATGTAAAGACCTGAATGGATCCGGATCCGAATCCGCGGAGTAGAAAGAGGTTTCTCCGTCGGACCAAGATCCGAATTTCCCTGACCCGCAAAGGTTCACAGATGGGAGACCCGTCCACGGGCCCAAAAAAGAAACGCTCAGCGCACGGTCCACCTTCCAGCCATAAGAGCCGCGAATAGAATCAACCTCGGGCAGCCCCCCTAGGCAAATCGCCTCCTAGGGATAATTCGCACGAGAACCGAGAAAATCCATCGAAGGGGCGTGGGCAATCAACCCAGGGGGGCGACGCTTCGCGAAGACCCCCATGCAGCGCCAGCTAGCCAACAGGAGACGAGGCGACATCACCAAACGCAGGGGCCGCCGTCCCTATCGAGGAGCCCGCTTGCCCAGCCACCGCCTGCGGCGGTGCCAGAGGCTCCAAGAAAGAGATCTCCACCGGGAAGCAGAATCGACCAACCGAGAGGGACTCAACGAACACCTTGCCCAAGACGTCATCCAGCAAGCTCCTGTCACATTCCAAAAGAACCCGAGTGGCCCTCCAATCAGAGCCCGGCTCGCAACCATCACCCATAATCGCCAGCACCTCCCCCCAGCACCGAAGAACCTTCCCCAAGCCATGGACCATACGAGAGAGGAAATGAACCCCTCGCACCTCCACAACACAAATTTCAACATCTTCGCAAGCTCCGTCGTCGTACCGCAAGGGTCTCCAGGAGATGTCCTCAAAAGCATCACTCGTTAAGAGACTTCGACGTTGCTCCACAGAAAGGCCACGAACACATCATCTGGAGGAGTCCAAAACAACTACGTCTCCGCCGAACATGGGTCCCAGGAAACCATGCAAACACATGCCAACATTGCTCAATAACTCCTTTACGTAGTGCTAACCCCACAGCAGCTCCAACACACCCACCCCCCTTCACGAACCGCCCATGCAGAGCGCCCTCTTCAGACCTCTCCCTCCCCCTCTCCCGAGGAGCAGCTTCCACCGTGTGGCCCCCTCCAGCCATCTCCAGCTTCACATCGCCAGCAAAAGGAATTGACAAATCTACACCAACACCCTTCGCATGAATAGGTGTCCAGGAATCTTGAACAACCTGCGCAAATGACCTCGAACCCTCCCCCCCCCAGGAACCAAGTCCAAAGAAGCAGCATGCAAAGCTCCCTCCCCCCTGGCCGAGGGAGAGTCCTTGCGAACAGAAGAAACCGCCCGGGCAACACCGAACCAGCATGAAGCTTTCTTGTGGCCAACCCTCCCACAATCGTAGCATCTTGCAGGCAGCCCACAGGTCGGTGCAATATGACCACGGTCGCCACATCTAAAACATCGCTTACCCAGCTTCTTGTGAGAAACACGAACCCATGCTCCATTCCCCACTTGATCATCAGACACCTGCACGTCATCGCCACCACTCCCCCTGTATACCTCCTTTCCTTTAGCGTCGAACCGATGCACGCGGCCATCGTTCACCACGCTAGCCTAGCTTTCCATGCGTTTCCCAGACGCGAAAGGCACTCCTCCGATAGTTTCCTCTGGTCTCCATGAAGTCCTTTCTCTTGACGTGACTGAGGTTCGAACGCCTTTGGTCTCCAAAACTCGCTCCGGAACATCACATGCAACTTCCTTTGGCCTCCACCGCTCGCGCACTCTCCACCAGCGCTCCAACCCCCCTCCCATCATGTCCTTCCTGGTACGGCGGGGTGGTCCTTTCTCGGCTCGGAAAGCTTATGGGGCAATATCTAGGCCCCCGCCTGCGCGGTCGGACTTGCTGGTTCGTGATTATGGGTTCTTCTGGGGCTTGAAGCTCCCCGAACGCATTGGCTTCTTCCTGTGGCTTCTCCGACGGCAAAGGCTGATGACGAGGGATCGTTGCGCGAGGCTCCTCGTCAATATCTCTAATAGATGTGTATTATGTGATTCGGCTGTGACGACCGTTGACCATCTATTTTTCGTTTGCCCCATGATCAATGGGATTTGGCAGGAAGCGGACGTGAACTGGGTTTGCTCGAACGACTTGATGTCCTTCTGCGATTCGCTGGTGATGAACAGTAACAGGGAGAGAAGGGACCTCCTTCGGCCGGTAGCGAGGCTATGGGCGACTTGGCTGGGGAGGAACGCTGCCCTCTTCTCGGGTCAGCGTTTCTACAAGGAGAACATTCTAATTCACTGTGCGAGTTTGGTGGATGAGTGGGTTTAGGGTTATTACCCTTGTGGGGCGTCTTTTGTGTTTGTGGTTTGTTGTTTCCTGTATTACATGTGTTTACTGCTTTTTTCTTTTAATATATTGGGGCGAACACCGCTGAGTGTTTCCCCCTTTTTTTGGCTCAAAAAAAACTTGGGGGTGACTTGAGGGTATTTGGAGATAGAGAAGTCGTAGAGTACTGTGAAGTAAGATGATCTGGGGGCTTTTGAGGATGTGATGATACGAACTGAAAGGGTATGGTGGAGGTGGAGATTTTCTTAGGGAGAATCTTCATGGATATGTGAGTACTGATTTGTATATGCATAACATCACAATTTGTGGATGCATAACACAACTCCAAATATTTTGGGAGGTAGAAAGTTTATTTTGAGTTTTTCTTATGTACTTTCGTGCATTTATTACTTTAACATGGACACACATTAACTCCATTACATATAAATTAGATTACATTTTTCATGGGAATAGGAGGAAGTTCCTGCGTTGTGCACTTTGTTGGGAAGTGTTTCATTGGAATACATAACATCAAGGTTGCAAAAGTCGGTAGTCGGTACTCGGTCGGACGGGTCACTGACTAAGGATTAATCGACAGTCGGACGACTAATCGGATTTAGTCGGACTTTGATCGGCTTTTGAATTTTATGATTATTTTAAATATATAACTCATTTTTATACATATATTTATATAGATTTTGTACATTTTTATACTATCATAATAAAATAAAAGAAGTAATTGAATTTAATAAGTTCATTAAGCATATTATAATAAGTTTGCTTATAAAAAAGAAAAAACATAAAAAATATGATATCTCCAAGCAAATATTGGTGGGCTAGTGTGCCTAGTCCGAATTAGTCGGTACTCGGTCGGCTACCCCACTGACTAGACTAGTTGAACCTACTAGTCGGGCCAGTCGGGAGACTTTTACAACACTGCAGAACATATATCGAAGGGTATGCACGCTTGCACCCTTTTTTGTCCTTGTTTGTCAAGACAGAATACAAGAATACTGGGTAGACTTGTGAAGGATGGCTCTTGGAAACATATGCTATTCGAGGAACATATATGCCAAGGGCTTGCACAGTTGCACCCTTTTTGTCCTTGTTTGTCAAGACAAAGTACAAAACTATTGGATAGACTTGTGAATGATGGCTCTTGGAAACACATGCTATTCACATGTGGCGTGTTATTTAACAAGTATATGTCATTGGATCTTATCACAAGTCCACCTCTTGATTCCATGTCATTAACTTTTTTGGATAATTTAAACTTATTTAAATGTAATCCTTTTTGCACATTCTTATTATTTGTAGGCTAGTTTGGACCATATCGGGCTATGTACTACATGTTCATGGCCCGCTCAATTAACATTATGGCTAATAGGCATGCCATGATGCCATGCAAGGCTATATGGATTTTTTTTCCCAAGCATGAGCCATGTGCGAAGTGGGCTGGCAGGCCCCTTGTCCACTGGCCATGTCTATGTAGAACTGCAAACATACGAGAAAAATAATTATTGAGATGAAGAAAAGGAGAGAGCACACACACATATTACATGGTTTTGGTAGAAGATGTGCGAGAATGTGTGGGGTAACGTGGCATAAGAAAGGAGGGTGAGATAAGAGAAAACTCCAATTTTATAATACTCAATTGAAAATTTTAGTCAATGCAGAAGCATCTTAATATATGGATGGGATGTGTTTAGTAAACAAAATAAATCCCAATAAACCCTAAGAGATTTTTTAGAAAGATTTATGATTAATAACAACAACAACAAAGCCTTTCCCACTTTAAGTAGGGTCGGCTACGTGGATTTTTTGCCTCCATTCATCTGTATTGGGTCATTCTCGGGCTTAGATCTAAAAAACTAAGATCCCTTGGTATAGTCTCATTCCAACACTTCTTGGGCCTTCCACGTCCTCTTTTAGCCGACTCAACATTCCAAAACTCACATCTCCTCACCGGTGCATCAGCTAGCCTCCTCTGCAAATGGCCAAACCACCTTAAGCGATTTTCTCGCATCTTATTCTCGATCTGAACCACACCCACTTTCATTCTGATGGCATCATTCCGAATCCAATCTTTACATTTGTGTCCACACATCCACCTTAGCATTTTCATTTCTGCTATTGCCATTCTCTGCACATGGCTATGGTTCATAGGCCAACATTCAGATCCATAGAGCACAACAGGTCTCACAACTGCTTTGTAAAACTTTCCTTTGATTTCAAAGAACATTTCTTATCATAGAGAACAGTAGAGGCTCCTCTCCACTTTAGCCAACCTGTATTTATTCAATTTGTAATATCTACATCAATTTCTCCATCATGTTGCAAAATAGATCCCAAGTATCTAAAAGAATATCTCTTCTGAATGTTATCATTACCAATCTTAACATCGATTCCTTCACCATTGCTTCTATCAAAAGTACACTCCATATATTCAGTCTTAGCCCTACTTATACGAAATCCTTTAGTCTCCAAAGCATGTCTCCCGACCTCAAGCTTCTCATTTACTCCATCTCTAGTCTCATCAATCAACAAAAAATCATCAACGAATAGCATACACCAAGGTATATAATCTTGAATGTGAATGTCAACTTGTCCATAATCAAAGTAAAAAGGAATGGACTCAAAGTTGAGCTTTGATGTAGACCAGTGTTGATGTCAAAATAGTCAGTCTTACCAGACTGTATCCTTACACAAGATGAAATCCTATCATATATATCTTTTATGAGGTTAATCTATATGATAGATACTTGTCTCTTCTCCAAAACTCTCAACAATATCTCCCATGGGACAAAATCATAAGCCTTTTCTAAATCAATAAAAATCATATGGAGGTTCTTACTTTTAACTCTGTAAATCTTCGTTGTTCTCCTCATCAAGTGGATGGTTTTAATAGTTGAGCGACCTGGCATGAATTCGAATTGCTTTTCTTTTACTTTGGAAACTTGCCTCAACCTTCTTTCGATCACACTGTTCCCAAATTTTCATAGTGTGACTCATCAACTTGATACATTTGTAATGTGAACAATTTTGAATGTCTCCTTTGTTCTTATAAAGAGGCACCACGGTGCTTCTCCTCCATTCTTCAGGTATTTTCTTGCTTCGCCAAATAACATTGAATAAATTTGTAAGTCAAGTCAAACCACTCTCACCTAAAACTCTCCAAACTTCTACAACAATGTCATCAGGTCCAACACCTTTCTCATATCTCATAACCTTCAAAGCTTCCTTCCTAAAACTCTCCAAACTTCTACTTCCTTCCTTTGTATTCTTCTGTAGCTTGCACGATTCAAGTAACTTTCACTCCTAGCTAGATTTCCCAAAGTGATCTCTCTATTTCCTTCCCCAATGAAAAGCTTATGGAAGTATTGTTTCCACCTATTCTCTATATCCTTCTAAGTAACAAGCACATGACCTTTCTCATCCTTAATGCATCTCACTTGAGAAATATCTTTGGTCTTTCTTTCTCTTGTTTTAGCCAGCCTTAATATATCCTTCTGACCCTCCTTAAAATCGATATTTTTAAACAAAACATCATAAGCTTTTGACTTAGCTTCGCAATTGATCTTTGGAAAACTTGATTGATAACCATCATAAGCTTTGGTCTTTCTTTCTCTTTGATCTTTGGAAGACTTGTGATTAAATAACCAAATTATTCATGCTATTCTAATATTTCTCAATTGATCTCTACCTGTTAAAATAAAATGAAACATCTAATGGAAAATCCTAATTTCGGCATAATTCTCAATCGGTTTTTGCATCAAGTTTTCACAGTCTCAAACAATTTTTTTTGAAGCCAAGAAAGGGGGATACGCTCAAAGGTGTTCGCCCCAAAGATTTATTGATAGGGGAAAGAGAAAAAAGGGGAAGATACAGGGAAGCACCCAGAGTGCTACGCACACCAAGAGCTTAAAAGGCTCGAAACCTGTGAAGTTACATTTTCCAAATAGAACCTTTGCCCCGAAAAAAGAAGCGCATTCCTGGCAAGCCAAATAGCCCAAAGCGTAGCCAGCGGCCACAACAAACCACGCCTTTCCAAATCACCACTTTCACGATTGGAGGCCGCCACCAAGTTGCCTCAAAAAGCACCCACGTCAGAGAGGGCGAGCCATCGCAGAGACCGGTTATCCCAAAGGGGGGCCACCCGAGAACATGAGAAGAAAAGGTGCTCAACAATTTCAATCTCCGTGCAACAAAGCAGGCAACGGTCAGAGATCGCACCAAGTAGCCTGTGACATCTGTCCCGAGTCATCAACCTCTTCCGTCTGAACAGCCACAAAAAGAAGCCAATCTTCTCAGGGAGGTGCAGTCCCCAGAGGAAGGCGCAATCCCGAATCAACTCGGGTGAGAGGGAGGGAGGGGGTCTAGTGATCGCCAAGTAAGCCCGTCGGACGGTGAAGTCCTTGTCACGCCAAACCCAATGATCGTGCCCAGAAGAGGGGTTCGGGCAGAAGGCACCCCTCAGGACGTCCAGGAGGCCCATGAAATCCTCCATGCGCTGGTCAGAAAAATTTGAGCGGAACTGAGGCATCCAGTTGCCGCACTCCCAAATGGCAGCGACATGCTCATCCGGGTTCGAAGCAAGAGCAAACAGATGAGGGAATCGAGAAGCAAGATCTCCCTGGGCCGTCTAATTATCCTGCCAAAAGAGGAATCCCTCTCCATTCCCCAGCACCGGTCGAAAAAATTCACCAAACCCGGAATTACCTTTAGAATGCCTCTCCAGAAGAGAGAGGGACTCGCCGTCGCAGCAAGCAAAACAGGCGAAGGGGCCGAACAGGAGACCGAATAGAGCTGGCGAAGGAGGCGAGTACAGAGGTCATCACAGTTACCCCAAATTCTAGCCACCTACTTTAACAAAAGCGCCTCATTGATGGCAGCCAGGCGGCGAACACCCAGCCCGCCCTCACTTTTCTGCAGAGTGATGTCCTCCCAACCGACTAAGTGTAAACCCGACCGACCCTGATCAGCCTTGCACCAGAGGAATCTTCACATAAGCACTTCAAGCCTCTTCCTAATGTTCGTGGGGAGCAGCCTCGTGGAGGAGTTGAACACCGGGATCGCAGAGAGGACAAACTTCAAGAGCACCAGTCTGCCACCCTTAGAGAGGAGCGTCGCCCTCCAACCCGCAAGCTTCCCCTCAACCTTCTCGATCAAGGGAAGCCTGTCGGGCAGCTTCGACCTCCCCGTGGAAAGGGGTAGCCCAAGGTAGGGGATCGGGAGATCCGAAAGCCCCATGCCCAAAACCATGCCGCAGGCCTCCGACTCGCCGCCCGCCATATAGAAGGGCACCGGCTTCGACTTAGCCAAATTTAGCCGAAGCTCAGACATATTGCTGAAGAGCTCGAGCACTGCCACCATACCCCTAGCCTCCTCAGGCCCACCCTCAATGAAAAAGATGGTATCGTCCGCACATTGCAGCAGCGAGATCTGAATGTCCCCCTTAGAGAACCCACGCGAGATCCCCGCCCGGAGCGCCCCGTCAACCATGTAGGCCAAAACATCCGCAGCAATAATGAAGAGCAGGGGGGCAAGAGGGCACCCCTGTCTAACCCCCCTCTACGGTTGGAAGAACCCTCCGTCCGGGCGACCATTCACCAGTACCGTCAACGAAGAAGTCGACACGCAGCTTCTCATCCCAGTGATCCAAGCGAAAGGGAAACCCTTCCTGTGGAGAGCCGTCTAGAGGAAACGCCAGTCCAGAGTATCGAAGGCCTTCGAGAAATCCAACTTCCAAAGTAACGATTTCGTCCTGCATCGCTTCCACTCCGACACAATCTCGGCCGCGGTGACCATAGAACCAGCAATTTGCCTCCCAGGGACAAAGGCCGACTGGAGAGGGGAAATAGAGTGCTCGAGAACTCTGCTCAGCCGGCACGCCAAGACCTTGGCGATGATCAGGTAAAGGGCGTTAGAGATAGCGATGGGCCCAAAATCCTCAATTCTGGATGCTCCTGCACACTTGGGGAGGAGAAACACCAGAGCACGATTAACAAGCTCAAAACCAGCATTGGAGTGGCAAAACTCATGGATGACCTCGAGAACCTCCCCGCCGACCAGATCCCAGAAGTCACGGAAGAAAGAGACGGGGAAGCCGTCGGGACCCGGCGACCCATCGCAGTTGAGGTTCCAAACCGCCGCCTTCAGCTCCTCAGGAGTCTCAAAAAATTTTCTCATGATGAGTTAATTAATCGTCAATCTTCAGTTGGTGCGTGGAGATAGAAAGGGAGAGGATAACATCTTTGCTAGAGAATAGGGGTTTGTCGTGATGTGGGAACCAATGGAAGAGTCAAAAGATGCATTTCTTGTTAATGGCAGTTGGATGATAGAGGTTAGGACACATGTGGATTATCATCATCAGTAGGGAATGATGTGTGGTGTAATGGAAAGTATTTAGTGTTAGTGTTGGGATGCGATTTCGAAGGTCAGGTTGGTGAGCGGAAGGGGATACGCCCGACACTTTGGTGTACCCATTGCAGAAGTTGATGCAACGGGGATGAGTTGTCGCACTACCACTGTTGTGAATCTCGATGTTCATAGGTGGTCAAGCCCCTTCACGTTTTATAGCATATTGGAGTCCAATGGAGCCATAGATGGTGTTGATAACGATGATCAACATGCGTCGACAATGATTAATTACGTGTTGACTGTGGATTTAGACGTCGTGACATGCTGGTGGTATGTATTGTTTCTTCTATTTTTCACATATTGATGCTAGTGGAGTGCCCTCATTTTTAGATACTAGCAATATAATTATTTCGGTAATAAATTCAAAATTGACGAGATATCTTCTTAGGCACTTTGTAGTATTGATTGATATGTGCGATATTAGGGGCATGCCACTATTACAGATACACTCGAGCTTTAAAATGTCAAAAGCTGCTGCAACTTTGCACGTAGAGGATGTATATTTCGGATGCATCGTGAAACAAAGAAATATGGCTCAACTTTCCATCCATTAATTAAAATTTAATTTAATTAGGGTTCGATTAAATTTCTTTCCATCCAAATGAGTTTGTTGGAATGCTATTTTTATTTAAATAATGAGACTAATCGAGTTTGTTACAATGCTATTTTTATTTAAATAATAAGATTGATTGTGATATCTAATTAATTAGTTAGAGATAAGTAGAGTCCAAATGGACATGCTATATTTTGAATTTTATTTATTTCCTATTTGTGTAATTCCCGTCTTATATAAAGGGGATGGTAGCCTAATGTTTTGATTAGGCGGGAGTTAATTAAAATTTGAGTTTTATCTCAATTATGTCTCCCTCTCTCTCTTTTCCCTCTATGCGATCTCCATGCTTCTTTACCAAATCCCTCGCTTCCAACGAGTTTTCTCTTCTTTCTCCCTCCAACTTCTTCCACCAAATATTTTCCACATTCAAAATAAAACTTTTCACCATTGAAATTTTTCCGTTTGCATCTATTGTTATCTGAACATGACCTTCATATCGTCCTCGCGACCTGGTGATTTGTCAAAATATTTGAGTTATCGATCGAAAGATATATGTTTAAGGAATCACGCATGGCGGAGGACGAAAAATTCATGTCCATAATGCTTCAATTCCAATTGGATCTACATAAGCTCACCATGGATTTCTAGAATCTGAGAGCCATTGAATTGCCATCACCGGCACCACAACCCTTGTCGACGCCCCCACCAAATCAAGCACCATCAATCGCAACCCATGCACCTCCGTTGAAGCCACTATTTTCAACCCCAATTTCGCTCCCGGAACCTCATCCGTCACCGCCGTCACATACATCTCCAACCCCAACACCATCCCAACCAATCGCTTCCCCCAAACCTACAATTGCACCACCAACCTCCATCCATCCTACAACCCCTCTACCACCCACTCCACCAACTCCTCCAACCCCATCACTGTCCCCTCCGCCACCCAAACATCCTTGTCAACCCCTCCCAGTACCCAGCGCACCTCCCACAGTTGCTTCCTACCGCCTCTACACCCTCCTCTCCGTCACTACGCTGCCGCTGTCAACACCACCTTCTTCCCCAGCCCCTCGCTGCCGCCAACACCAACCCCACAGTCGTGGCACTCCTCGAGAGCCTCGTCGCCAATCAAGCAACACACACACCCGTCTGGTAAAGCAATTGGAGCGTTGGAATCAAAGGCTTGGCCTGAAGATCCCACGCTGCCGCTAGAGATCTATTCGCATATCTCATAGCAGGCACCCACAAGCCTTCCTCACAGGAATCGAGCCCTAATTTGACCGACCGATATTCCCTCGGATGGAATCAAATCTCGTGTGATTAGGGAGTTGAATATGTCATGGAATAATTTCAAAGAGGCCCTTCTACCAAAAGGTCTTTGCTAAAAGGTTAAACTTGGTGGAAAAATAAGTGGGACAGTTGTTTTAATTGAAGGGGTAGACCCCTTAATGGAGAAGAATTATAAACATAATGCTGAGAAGAAGAAGAAATTGAAGGAGATTGACCCACCAATTTCTGACGAAATCCTCCAATACCGCAACCACAGATCACACAACTCATCAGGAGATAAGTTTTTTGAAGCGGCTGAGAGCTGCTGCAACGTGAAACCAAGAAATAAGGTTCAACTTTCCATCCATTAATTAGAATCTAATTTAATTAGGGTCAGATTACATTTCTTCTCGTACAATCGAGTCCATTGCCATGTCTTTTTTATTTAAATAATGAGATCGATTATAATATCTAATTAATTTGTTAGAGATGATTAGCATCCAAACATGGTATATTAGGATTTGAATATTATTTACTTCCTTCCTATTTGTGTAATTCCACACTTCTTATATATAAGGAGATGGTAGTATAATGTTTTGATCAATCCAGAGTTAATTGAAATTTGAGTTTCATCTCAATTATCTCCCCCCTCTTCTCCCTACACGTGATCTCCACGCTTCTTTCCCAAATCCCTCACTTCCATCGAGTTTTCTCTTCTTCTACCATTTCTTCTTCTTCACCATCTTAGTCGTGCCAATAACTAACGTGCCCATTGGATGTGGAGTGACCGGAGTTTCTAAGTGTGTTGCTGCCTGTGGTTCGTCTCCGATTCTTAGATTGACCCTTGATCGACGTCTCATTATGATGGTCTTTCTCAAGTATAAACCTATTCAACATAACAATTTGCACATTGATTGCGGTGAATTGTACGGAGAAGAGATTGGATATTTGCTTCATTCGAGCGGACAAGGCTGGAGTACGGTTAGCCATGGAGGCACCCGATTTTTCAGCCATGTTTTTCCTTTTTTTGTTTTGTTATTTTTTTGGTTGTTTGGATGCTATGCAAGATAACGAAAACAGAGGACAATGTGCTCTGATACCAAATTATGTCACCATGGTAGCCTTTGCATTTTAGTGACCCTGTAAAGGATAGAGACATGGCACCATTGCTAGGAGCATCTTCGCATCATCGACAGGAGCATCTTTGCATCATTGATAGAGATATGTCACCATTGATGGATCCATTGATAGGAGCATCTTCGCATCATGGCAGCCTTTGCATTTCAGTGATCGTAGATGTCAATCTTTATGTCATGCCAGTCCTCGCATCCTGGTAGGGGCTGCCGTGGCTACTAACTTGGGAGTGTCTTGAGGGTATTGGGAGATAGAAAAGTCATGGAGTATTATGAAGTAAGATGATCAAGGGGATTCTTGAGGATGTGATGATACGAATTGAAAGGGTATGATGGAGGTAAAATTTTTTTAGGGAGAATCTTCATGGATACGTTGGTTTGTGGATGCATAACAACACAACTCTAAATATTTTGATGGGTAGAAAGTTTATTTTGAGTACTTTCATGCATTTATTACTTTATCATGGATAACACATTAACTCCATTACAAATATGGATTATATTTTTCATGGGAATAGGAGGAAGTTTCTGTGTTGTGCACTTTGTTGGGAAGTATTTCATTGGGACGTGGAACAAACATTGAAGGGCATGCACGGTTGCACCCTTTTTGTCCTTGTTTTGTAAGACATAAGACAAGACTACCAGGTTGACTTGTGAAGGATGGCTCTTGGAAACATATGCTATTTGAGGAACATATACTAAGGGCTTGCAAGGTTGCACCCTTTTTGTCCTTGTTTGTCAAGACAAAATACAAGAATACTTGATAGACTTGTGAATGGGAAGCTCTTGGAAACATAGGCTATTCGTATGTGACGTGTTATTTTTTTTGGCATCCCCAGCTGGGACCCACCACAACGTGTATGTGTGTATATATATATATATATATCAAATGTATTACATCATTTCACATTTGTCATTCTATACAAAGAGCCCTATCATGCCCAATACATTCTCAGTATGAAACAACTCCACCTTCAGTGACCTCGTTCCTAGCACATCATATCACACATACAATCGCAAACAGGAACGAACAATCCTCATGCCCAAAATGCATACCGACCAAATGTCACGCCAAAAAGTGATGCAAATGCTTCACGCTAGCCACATGATGTTGGCCCTACTCCATATCTTCACGGAGAACGGGCAAGAAAAGAATAAATAATCAATTTCCTCTCTTGTCTCTTCGCATCTGTCACATGTAACATCCTCCAAACCCAGCAGCTGCCCCCGATGACCCTTGGTAAGGATCCTCCCAAATCTGAAGAGCCACACGAAAACCTGTTGAGGAAAAAAGAATGAATCCATTAATGAGAGGCCCTATGGTTCTGTTATATAGGAGAGGAGCCCATTGGGCAAATTACAAGAAGAGGACAAAAGAAATAGAAAATAAGCAAAACAATAATAATGATAACAAATATCTCAACACTCCCCTCAAGCTGGTGCATAGATATCGATCAAACCCAGCTTGGAACAACATCTCTGATAAGGCTCTCTGACTAGAGACTTAGTAAGAACATCTGTTGTCTGGTCTCCGGAGCTAACATGCGTAGTGGCGATAAGACCCTTATGTATCATGTCACGAGTGTAGTGACAGTCCACCTCTATGTGCTTCGTCCTCTCATGAAAAGTTGGGTTGTTGGCAATAAAGAGAGCAGCCTGATTGTCACATTGGAGGTGCATGGGAAGAGGCACCTCTATAGTCAGGTCAGTAAGAACAGATCTGACCCACACCATCTCTGTGTTGGCTTGCGCCATGGCCCTGTATTCTAACTCAACACTCGATTTGGTAACCACAATTTGCTTCTTGCTCTTCCATGAAACCAGATATTCTCTGTGAACACAACAAAGCATGATGTAGACTTCTTATCCTTTCGACACCCAACACAATCTGCATCTGCACATGCGGTAACTGAAAGAGATGTATCTATACTGAAAAGAAGTCCCGTACCAAGTGAAGTCTTCAGATATCTCAGAATCATATGAACTGTATCCATATGTACCTGTCTGGGTTGCTTCGTAAACTCTTACTTTGCTCACGACGGAGGATATGTTGTGCCTGGTAATAGTCGCATATATTTTGCATGTAGATCTCCTCCTGTAAATCACCATAGAGGAAGGCATTCTTCACAACAAGTTGGTAAAGGGGTCAATCTCGTGTCACAACAACAAAAAGTAGAATACACAGAGTAGAATGTCTGACAACTGGAGAGAAAGTATGTTGATAATCCACACACCATAGGTCTGGGTGAACCCACGTGCCACAAGTCTCGCCTTATAACGATCCACACTGCCATCCGCATGGTGTTTCATAGTGAATACCCATTTGCATCCCACAACGGATGCGCCAACTGGAGCAGAAGCAAGACTCCACGTACGACGTGACTGTAGCGCGACCATTTCCTCCTCCATAGCTAACCTCCACTGACTGTCTTGAAGAGTCTCCTGATATGACCATGGTATCTCCACAACTGATGACCATGGTATCTCCACAACTGATAGTGCCCGGGTAAATCTCCTGAAGTCCTCTGACAGTCTGCTCAAGGAAACCTGGGCTGCAAGAGGCAAGGCCCTAAATGTCGATTTCGGTCACCATTTCCGTATCGACCAAAACAGAATTTCGATGGAATTTCGGTGGAATTCCGACAAAAATTTCGGTCATTTCGATCATTTTTTGTACTAGGACCCCCATATTTCGGTCATTTCGATCGAATTTCGATTTCGACTGGATATCGATATTCGACAGAAATTCGACTGAATTTTGCTAAAATTTAAGGCCATGACAAGATGATAAGTAACACACTTACGTTTCGGCTTACGAAGAGCAATCAACACATCAAGATCATTTGCCAAGTCTGTAACCTGTGAGTTCCTCTTCTGAGAGGACACCTGCTCATCCTGTATGGAATCTTGCTACACAAACAACTCAGTAGTGCCTTCAGTAGAAACAGTTAGCTCATTACATACCTGAAGCGTACTGTATGACGGGCAAGGCCTGTGAACAGGGGGGACAGAGCGAGACCTGCGAGTAAAAACACAAGGCAAAAACTGAGTCACAATAGGAGGAGCCATAGGAGCAGGTGTTTGTGGTGGATGAGGAGGAGGTGGTGGTAGTGGTATGATAGTAGGAGGAGGAGGCATGTAGATCTCAACATCAGAGTTAGACGCAGCAAG
This sequence comes from Ottelia alismoides, assembly GCA_037367405.1. NCBI lineage: Eukaryota > Viridiplantae > Streptophyta > Magnoliopsida > Alismatales > Hydrocharitaceae > Ottelia > Ottelia alismoides. Next base: position 73,714 of record JAZKJV010005923.1, on the reverse strand, counting down.
TCTGTCACCTGTAGGAGAAAAATACATGATAAACACAAAGAAAGTGACATCAACACTGACATAGTACTTCCGTATGTGTGGATCAAAGCAGCGGTACCCTTTCTGGATATGAGAGTAGCCGACAAACACACACTTGACCATAGTTATTAAGGCGGCAAGGTGCCAATGCATTAAACCTGAGCGCCTGTAGGCGCGGCTAGGCGTTTTCGAAAGTGTGTCCTACGTATCGCATTCGAGACATACGACATATAGGTATTTAAAGCAAATGGATGTCGCATGTCTCAAATGCGACATCATTTTTTTATTTTTTAAGTGCATGTCGCATTTTGGAGATGCGGCATCAATTAATATATTTTTTTAAATTTTTTTGCAGTAGGTATTGGATTTATTTATTTGTTTAGAACTTTTGATTTTATAAGGACATAGTAACTAGAGTGTTAGAGTAATAAATATCATTTAACCAAACATTAATGATTAATCACAAGAATGAAGAATCACAACACAAAAAGGAACCATAACATAGATAATTAAACAAGCTATCCAGTTACAACAAAAAAGGGGGAAATGTAGTAAAAATACAGACAAATTGTTTGGCATAACACACCGTTTCAAAGACTGAAAGACACTAATCTAATGCTTCAATCATCATCACACAGGTTAGTTTCTTCTTCATGTTCTTCATCTTGCTCTTGGCCACCATCATTTAGATCCATCCAATCATCTTCCTCGTCTTCTTCCTCCTCATCGTTCGGGACATGAGGAGGTAGATATTGTCGCCTAATCACATGTGTACGACGAGTACCGCGACGACCACGGCCACGGAGACCACCACGTGCTGAAGTGCTTGGTTGTGCTTGTGGCTGACGCCTTCTAGGACGAGAACCTTCGTATGCTTGAGAAGCACATAATGCCTCATCAATGGCCCTCAGTGTAAGCCCCAGTACAACCTCTGGTTCCACATAAAGGTCTGTCATCCATTCACTCGACCAATCTAACTCTGAAAGAGCAATTGGATCAAAATCTTTTGCTAAATTCCCCAGCCTCCTATTTTTGAATGTCTCCTCAAGTTGCTTGTTGTATGATGTAAACAAGCTTGGAAAGTCTATCAACCTCCAACTTATTCCTCCTCTTTGTGTGGATCTGCACATTCATTCAATTATTACATAAATTTACAAGTTTAAAGTTGGCATTTATATTTGTAAATTTATAAGTGTTTGATACATACAAAGTCAAAAGCACTCCAGTTGCGTTCACAAGAGGAAGATGTGCAACATAGTTCCAAAATACGCTTTGCCACTTGCTTCAGAGCAGGGGTGAGACTTCCATAAGTATCCCACCATTCCACTACACAATAAGTCTATAATGTAAATATATCTTACGATTAAATCATTCAATCTAAATAATGAAATATAACTTACATGGAGGTTTTTTTCCCTTTGTCTAATAGCAATTGTCCTGCCAAACATACCATGAGCTCCTTTGTAGACCTCCATTTCAGAACATATCACGTCTTGTTGATCGGGATCATTAACCATCCTCTCAAGGCAAAATATGAAATCACCTTCATACCTTCCCATCAATGCCTCATTGTTGTCCTTCACTTTATAATAAAATGCAGGATTCAAGAAACATCCTACTCCATACAGAGGACGAGCCATCTGATTATCCCAGCGAGAATCCTTAATTTGTAGAATAGGCATGAATATGTTTCCCTCCCGTCAAAGTTTTCAATAATCATTTCCTTTGCAGTGTCAAATGCCCTAGCAATGTAGCCCATGGGTGGATTCTCATCAACATCTACTAAACGCAACACAGTAACGATGGGTTGCACAACTCTAAGGTAATCTTCAAATTTTTCCCAAAAAGCATTCACCATCACAGTTTCATAGACATATTTCCTATCACGTGTCTTCGACCAAGAACTAGTGTTCCACACCTCAGAAATAAACAAAGACGTCAACGCTTTTCTTTGCTTTAGCAAACTAGTAAGGGTCAAGTAGTTGGTAGCAAAGCGGGTAACTCCGCTTCTAGACAGCTCTTGGTGATCCTCACTGAACTGTGGAAACGCATCGTGCAACCGAATATGCGGGTAAATACACGTCGTTACTTTTCTGGCCCTCTTGATAACTCCTGCAAATTTCTGTAACTTGGAAATATCCTCAAGCATCAAATCCAAGCAGTGTGCAACACATGGAGTCCAAAAGAGGTTTTTCCTCTTCTCCATCAGTACCTTTCCCGCTAAAACAAAATTGCTTGCATTGCCGGTGACAACTTGTACAACGTTCTCCTCATCCACCATCTCCACAACCTCGTCTATCACTTTGAACACATATTCCCCAGTGTGAATATCGGATGTTACCTTCTTTGCATAAATAAAAAATGACCCTTCTGGAGAATTAAAAAGGAAGTTTATCGGACTTCGTTGTTGTTTATCAGTCCATGCGTCACACATAATCGTGCATCCATATGTCCTCCAATGGCTTTCATGCTTCACCTGCAAATCTTTGGTCCTTGCGTATAATCTTTCAAGTAGGGGCCTTCGTAATTGGTGATAAGATGGATGAACAAATCCTCTCCCAGCTTGGACAATAGCCTCCACTGCCACCTCAAATGCTTCTCATTGTGCAACATTAAAAGGGATGCCACCTGTATAGAATAGCTCAACTATGGCATCATATGCCACCTCTGTAGCATCCTTTTTTAAAGCAAACTCAATTGTAGTTTGTTGTGCTTCACCACGAGCCCTTGCTGCCTTCCTTTGTGCCACAATCTCCTATGGGCTAGCAGAACTAAACAAGTCCATAGGACCCTTGCCGTGTGGATACTTCCGTACAGGTGGCCTACTTGCAGAACATGAACCAGAATCAGAATTAATGTTTTTACATGTTGTAGCTGTAGGTTGTGAGTCATCCAAGATGACTGCATGTTCACCACGATCACCATCATCTGCATCTGGAATGTTTGAATCAGTTCCACTATATCTGTAATCAACGACTACCTTCCTCTTCTTGTTACGTTTTTTGAAGTCAGCCATCTCTTTCTTAATCTCCATAGTGGCTTTCGAATACATAGATACATCCCGATAACCACCAATCAAGTGTTCCTTCTGCCTTTTGATGCCACCATTAGTAATGTGGCCGCACAATGCACATTGCACCTTATTCTTGTCTAGTGTATTCAGCCAAAAAGAGTACTTCCAACTGGGATCCTTCGACGTCGCTTTCTAGCATGGATCATTCATCTTGTCTGTGAAACATGGATCAATTTCCCCATGCCTTTGCACAATAGATGGGATTGGTGTAGTAGGATTAGGAATGTCATCCCCATCCAAGGATTCCATTGAAGTCATTCTACAAGGGGAGAGCAAGAGAACGCAGGGAGGCTGCTAGAGGACAAGGGAGGCTGCTGGAGGAGTAGGGAGACCGCTGGAGAAGGGGGTTATTGGAGGAGAGGGAGGCTGCCGGAGGAGGAGGGATGCCGTCGGAGGAGGAGGGCGGCTGCTGGAGGAGGTAGCGGAGGAGAGTTTTCTCTGAAGGGACGATGCACGGGGTTCGCGGGCTACAAGGACGAATGAGGGTCGAATGTAGTGGGGTAATTTAGGTTTGGATGCTAGATTATTAAGATATGTATATCACATTTCAAAAACGCGACATGTATATCACATTTTCAAAATGCTCTATGTATATCGCATTTTGTAAATGCGCTATGTATATCGCATTTTCAAAATGCGATATATGTGTAGTACCCATAAAAAAATAGTCGCCTAGGCGCTCAGGCGCGCCTTGCGCCCAAGCAACCCAAGGCGTACGCCATTTTCTATAAAAGCAAGGTGCTCTTTTTAGGCGCATGGCTTGGGGCGCCTAGATGACTAGGCGTGCGCCTTGACATCTATACACTTGACAACTCTGGGAGAGAGCTTGTCACGACCAAGAGAGACATCATGAACAAATGCAACAGAACCAAACACACGAGGAGTAAGGGAGAAAAGATCTTTCTCAGGAAACACAATCGAGAAAGAAATCTTCTCCCAACACAGACGAGGGCATACGGTTAATCAGATAGTATGTAGTGAGGACAACATCTCCCCAGTAAGCATGAGGAGCACAACTTTGTATCAGCAAGGTTCTGGTCACATCAAGTGACGGTGTTTACGCTCAGCAACACCGTTCTGCTGGGAAGTATAAGCACACGAGGCCTGATGAACAATGCCCAGAGATCGAAGGAACTCAGAAAGCTGTAAAGTGCGGAACTTTAAAGCATTGTCAGAATGAGGATATTTGACTTTGGTAGGAAAAATATTCATTATTTCATTAATAAAATACTTGATCACAGATCCAACCTCGAACTTATTCTTCAATAAGAAGACCCAGGACAGTGTAGAAAAATCATTAACAACAATAAGATAAAAACGATGTCCCTGGTGATCAGGGACACGACTTGGATCCTAAATGTCTAAATGTAGGAGCTTAAATAACTGAGAACTGCTCCGACTTTGATGGGATGGAAAGGAAGAACGGTGATGCTTCCCAAGCTGGCATGCCTCAAACTGAAAGGAGGATCTCGTAGAAATCTGAGGCAGAACATAACACAACTTCTGCAGAAGAAGGTGGCCAAAACGAAGGTGCCACAAATATGGAGAGACATGTCCAGTAGGTATAGTAGAGGCGTCAGCATGAGGTGGTTGGACCAGTTTATAGAGCCCCCGCTGCTCATGGCCACATCCAATCATCTTGCCCGTGAGTATGCCCTGAAACACAAGAGACGAAGGATAAAAATTGGCACGACAATGCTGATCCTTAGTAATCTGACTAATGGAAAGTAAATTCATCTGAATGTCAGGAGCATATAAAACATTCTGAAGGCGCATGAACGGCGTCAAATGCACCCCCTTGTCCTATAATGGGTAAGTGGTCGCCATTGGCAATGACAACCCATTTGCAAGGTGGTATAGTTCTGTAGGACTTCAGCTGCGCTCTGTCTCCACACAAGTGGTGTGATACACTGGAGTCTATAATCTACTCTGTCATGTCTGTACTAGTACTATCAGTAAAAGCATAGGCGATACCTGAGGAGCTCGAAGAGGATCTGGCTGCGGTTGCAGTATATATAGTGGTGGTGCCGGCAATAGGAGTCATGATCTCTCGAATACGAGAGACAATATCATTCAGACGAGAATCCCTGGGAAGCTGGAGCCTTTGAAGGCTCAATCTGTTCTGCTATGCGACTTGAAACATGATATCCATGCTTCAGATAGCATGTATCCTTTGCATGTCTCGTTCGGCGACAAAATGTACAAGGACCACGCAAACGTCCACCACCTTTGCCACGAGGGGTGCGTCCTCTAAACTGGGTCGGCCCTCCTCATCCACGAGAAGCCACCATAGCAGAAGATGGCAGAGGAGTGGCCATAGAATGCATGATAATCCGGCTGAGATGGCTATAGACCTCCTTCATGGGAGGTATGATAGCGCCAGTGAGAAACTATGCGCATGCTGCATCATACTCTTTATCAAGGCCTACCATGAAAACCCCAACCATTGTGGGGTTTCTATAAGACTTCTGCTGCTCTAGAGATGTCGTAATAGGCATATAGCTATGAAGCTTCTCGAACATGCCACCGAGTGAAGAAGTAGTACACGTGCATGGGACGACCATTTTGCTTGGCATTGTAGACATGGCCTCAAATTTCGGCGAAATTCATTCGAATTTCGGTTTCGACAGGTTATCGAAATTCAGCCGAAATGGCCAAAATGTTCGAAATATGAGAGGCCCTAGTATAAAAGTGACTGAAAGGATCGAAATATGGGATGCCCTAGAACAAAAATGAACGAAACGATCGAACTTCGGTCGAGTTTTGATCGAAATTCGATCGAAATTTTGTTTAGGCCGGTCACCGAAATGGTGATTGAAACCGACATTTAAGGCCTTGGTTGTAGATATCAAACTGTAGTTGAAGAATCTTGGCCCCATTCTTCGCTTGAGCATAGTTGGAAGCCAAAGTGTTCCACATTGCCTTGGCGGTGGGCTGGTTCAAGATATCATTGTCTATCTTTGTGGTGAGGGTCCCACATAGCCAAACACGTGCATACGCGTCATCTTGCTTCCAAGAAGCATTTGCCCCAGTCTTATTCGTTGGTTCTGGATCTGTCAGGACATGCTCCTTATTGTTGCACTGCATGAGTGTGAGAAACTGCACGTAGTTGGTCCCATCCATCTTAGCGATGGGATCCGGGCCCTTAAAGGCTTCGGACGAGAAAATATCACCCTTGTTCTCTGACATGATGATATGACGACCAAAGACAGAACTTAACTGGGGAGTAGACCGATGTGAACAAGTCTACACAAACATCGGAGGATTGGTTGCACATGTAGACTCATACAACCATCCCCATCAACCTTCGTGCTCGCTAGGGTCGGAAAACATGATTTGTGGCTGAAATCACGTTCTCCGATCGAAGTCAGACACAGATCGAACCTCAGAGGTTCATGAAGGCGCACTGGAGGGCCGACAATAGCCTAGGACGGCAGGGGCTGCAACCGACCGTGGCCTGGGGGGGTCTGGGAAGGCCAGACGACAAACTGCTATGGCCTGGGCGGCCTGGGGAGGCCAGGCGGTGGCCGACGATGACTTGGGCTGTGGCTTGGAGGGCTAGATGGGCCCGAGCGGCGGCCTGTGTGGTTGTAGAAGGAGAGGGAAGGTCGGCAGCAGCCCAGAGAGGCTGCGTAGCGGCGGCGACGCAAAGAGAGGTGGGGATAGGGTAGGGTTAGGGTGGGATACGAGAACTCCGATTTAGGACCGTCACTCCGATATCATGTTGAGTGAAAAAGAATGAATTCATTAATGAGAGGCCCTAGGATTCTCTTATATAGGAGAGTTACCTATTGTGCAAATTACAAGAAGAGGACAAAAGATATAGAAAATAAGCAAAACAATAATAATGATAACAAATATCTCAACAAAACCTTATCCCTGTTTGGCATGTGACATCGCCATATCGATCCTAAGTCCAAACATACCTCGTCATCCACCTCATCTCCCTCCCCTACAAGAAAACGACAGGCCTTCCGCACCGAGAACCTGCCATCACCCCATGCATAATGATCCTCATTCGAAGACATACTCGCACCTTGTAACAGCTCTGCCTGCAGCAACAGCAACTCCTCAACCATCTAATCCGACAATACAGATACGAACATCGGAGACCAGGCCCCACAATCCCAGACCTGCTGCACCCACACCTCGTTCTCCTCTACCAACCTCATGAGGTGTGTGTATCGCTCCCCCAATGCCCCATCTCATGTCCAATCGTCCATCCAAAAAACAGAACTACACACCATTTCCCAACACTAGTCTCATCTTGATAGCAATCTCTGGAATAATCGCAGTAATCTCCTTCCAAAGAGATGAGGGAAGGCGTCTCAGGATAGCCTCCAACGACATGGTACCACCATAGATCCTCCTGAGCAAGTGGCAAACTAGGCCCCGTGACTTTTCCCATATTCTCACAACCCACTTTGCCATACACGCTTTATTCATTTCCTCCATGCACAACACTCTCAGTCCACCTTGCCTCTTGGCCGACATCACCCTGTCCCACTCCACCCGGTGAAAACCCTTCTTACCTTGCCTCCCACCTGACCAGAATATCTCATCAATGCCTCAATCTTTGCACGTACCCCAACATGCAACGATCTTGTGGAATAAAAGAAGATCGGATGGCCAAAAGAACATGCTTCAACATCAACTTCCTCCCCTTAGATAGCATCGTCGCCTTCCAATCTGTCATCCTCTCCTCCAATCTCTCCGGCAACCCCTTCCAATCGACATACTTTGGCTTTCCCGCCAGTAATGGTAGCCCCAAGTACGTAATCGGTAAAGCCGTCATGAGACAGCCCAACACAATAGACATCCACCATAATTCCTCCTCTGCAAGATCGAATGACACCACAACCGACTTCTCCCGATTGATTCGGAGACTGAAAATGTCCCCCATGATACATGCAACCCTTCGAATCTTCTCCTCACCTTCCCCCAAGAACAACACCGTGTCGTCAACATAATGTAGAAGCGTGATAGATATGTCCTCCCTCCCATATACGGAGCACAAATTCCCCTGAAACGCCAGCCTCATCATCACTGTCAGAGCATCTGCCACAAATACAAAGAGTGAAGGGGCCAGCGGGCAACTCTGTTTAATTCCTCTTTGCGGTTGGAAGAAACCTCCCTCCAGTCTACCGTTAACCAGCACAACATGGGATGCAGTTGTAATACACCTCTTGATCCAAGCAACCCAAGTCCCCGAGAATCCCCTTCTCTCCAGGGAGACCCATAAGAATCTCCAATCACACAATCATATGCTTTGGAGAAGTCGACTTTCCAAAGCACACCTCTGATCTTGTTTCTCTTCCAATCCATCACCATTTTTCGGATGCCATTACCAACCCATCCGCCATAGCCCTCCCAGGCACAAACGCCGTCTGATCAGGTGAAATGATCTGAGGTAAGACGCCTCTCGACCGATTAGCCAGGATTTTTGCCACCAAGAGATATATAACATTGGATAGAGCGATGGACCTGAGGTCCTCCACCCTAACCGACAAGTCCTTCTTGGGCAACAGAAAAATGAGCGCCTTGTTCAACCTCTCAAAACCTCTGTTTCCCTGCCGAAACTCCTCCAGCACCTCCATCACATCTCCTTTAACCAACTCCCAGAATTCCTTCTAGAAAGATACCGAGAATTCATCTGGTCCCGATGCCCCATCTGCATTCAGCTGAAAAAGCGCATGTCTAGCCTCCTCCGTGAACCCCCTTAGCAGTGCTCCAACCTTGGAGTTGGAGATCCATGCAACACCTCCCCATTGCCAACCCCATGCGACTCGAGCCCGCCTTCTTCCAAATGCCTGAAACTGTCCTCAACGCAACGCTCACATCCCTGTCCCCCTCAAACTCCACCCCTCCGCATGTGGCGTGTTATTTAACAAGTATTCGTGATTGGATCTTATCACAAGTCCACCTCTTGGTTCTCTATAGTCTGTAATTAACTTTTTTGGACAATTTAAACTTATTTAAATCCTTTTTTGCACATTCTTATTATTTACAGGTTGGTTTGAGCCATATCGGATATGTACTACAAGTTCATGGCCCGCTCACTTATCATCCGGGCTAATAGGTTGGTCAGGCATGGCTATATGGATTTTTCTGCCCAAGCTTGAGACATGTGCAAGCTGGGCTGGCGGGCCCCTTGCCTACTGGCCATGTCTACGTAGAATTGCAAACACGTGAGAAAAATAGTGATTGAGATGAAGGAGAGAGCACACATATAGTACATGGTTTTGGTAGAAGAATGTGTTATGGGGCATAAGAAAGGAGGGAGAGACAAGAGAAAACTCCAATTTTATAATACTCAATTGAAAAACTCCAATTTTATAATACTCAATTGAAAATTTTAATCAATGCAGAGGCATCTTAATATATGGAGGGGATGCGTTTAATAAACAAAGTAAAATCCCAATAAACCCTAAGAGATTTTTTGAAAGACTTGTGATTAAATAACCAAAATTTTCATGCTATTTCAATAGTTCTAAATATCGGTTAAAATACAATGAAATATCTGACACGCTCAAACTGGATGGACTATCCTAATTTTGGCATAATTCCCAATCGGTTCTTGCATCAAGTCTTCGCCGTCTCAAAAAATTCATCTCATGATGAGTTAATTGATTGTCAATCTTTAGTTGGTGCATGGAGGTAGAAAGGGGGAGGACAATGATTGTCAATCTTTAGTTGGTGCATGGAGATAGAAAGGGAGAGGACAACTGCTTTGGTAGAGTACGTGAGTCTGTGGTGTTGTTTTTGAAGAAAAGATCGGATGTCCTCTCAAGTTGGGAACTACCTCAAAAGAAATAATTATTCACAAAAAAAACAAAAAGAAATTGCATGTACCTATCACTACATATTCCATATTCTACACAACACCTTACATTGTTCAAGCACATTTTCAGAGTAAAAATAACTCCTCCCAAAAATGACACCATTCCGTGCATACCAAATGACCCAGATCACCGCCAATGGGAGTGCACAGTCCTCATGGCCAACGCCACACACGTTCCTCATATCTCTCCAAAAACCAGCAAAATCCAGAGGGAGAAGCCACGGAATGCCAAGCTTCACCCAGACATCCGCAGAAGGCGGGCACGAGAAAAATAAGTGGTTCAAGTCCTCCATCGCCAAGACGCACCTATCACACGAAGTGTCGTCCACACCCAAAATCCGCCCCGCTATTCCTTCGTGAGAGTCCTTCGAAGCCTGAACATCCATATAAATACTTTAATCCTAGCCGGCACCCTGCTCCTCCAAATCATGCGCAAATCCACCCTCTCCTCTTCCTCCGCCCCTTGCTCCTCCCTAATGAAATGTAAATACGCCTTCTTAATGGAGAATCTACTATCTTCCCATACAAAATGATCCCCACCCACCGAAGGTGTCTGCTTTTGTGCCTAAGCAGCCTGCAACTCCATGAATTCCACCACCTTATGGTCCGACAGCTCTGCTATAAAAATCGGGGATCAAGCCCCTTCCCCCCAAACCTCCCTAACCACCACCTCCTTATCTACCGCCCACTGCAGCAAACTTGGGTAATGAACTCCCAAGGCCTCCTCACTAGTCCAATCGTCCAACCAGAAGCGGAAGCCATCCCCGTTTCCCAAGCATGCCTTCATTTTACACGCCAGTTCTGCCGTAATCATCACCACTCCCCTCCACAGAGAGGAAGGGATGCGCCCTGGCTCGACCTCCAGCGACACCGACACCCCATATATTTTCCTCAACAGTCTACACACAAAATCCTCATAGCTCCCCCAAATCCATACGACCCACTTAGCCATGAGCGCCTTAGTCATCTCCCCCAGCCTCCTGACACCCAATCCCCCTTCTTTTTTGACGTCGTAATCCTGTCCCAACCCATCAAGTGACAACCACCTCGAGCTTGCCTCCCATCCGACCAGAAGAACCTCCTCATGATTACCTCAATCTCGCAATGAACCCCATTGGGCATGACCTGCGTAGAGAAGAAGAAAATCGGGATCGCCGAGAGAACATGCTTCAGTAGGACCAATTTCCTCCCTTGGAACAACAGCTTTGCCTTGCACTTGGCCAACCTCCCTTTATCCGTTCCACTACGGGCCTCCAATCTGCCGCTTTCAGCCTGCCCGCCACCAGAGGCAACCCCAAGTAAGGAATCAGCAACGTCGCCACCGAGCACCGAAGCGCCCCCGCAAACACCCTCGCATTACCTCCGAAAGCCCGAACGAGACCACCACAAACTTCTCCCGATTTACCTTAAGACCTAAAATGTCTCCAAAAATCTTCATTACTGCTCCCGCCCTTCGAATCCCTTCCTCCTCGTGCCTAAGAAAATAACTGTTGTCGGCGTACTGCAACAACGGAATAGAGATGTTCTCTCTCCTGTATTCCAACCACCACCCCTCAAATGTCACCAACCTCATCATAACCGCCAGTGCATCTGCCACCACCACGAACAGTAACGATGCCAACGGGAAACCCTGCCTGATGCCCCTCTGTGGCTGGAAAAAACCCTCCTCTGGGTGGCCGTTGACAAGCACCGCCTGCGACGTCGTAGTAACGCATCGCTTGATCTAAGGCGACCCACCGATCTGGAAACCCTCTCCTCTACAAAGAGCTCCACAGGAATCACCAATCCACACGATCATTAGCTTTTGAGAAATCAACCTTCCAAAGAATCCCCTTCAAATTTAATCTCTTCCAATCTGTCACCACCTTCCAAAGGAGACATTCAAAATTGTTCAAATTATAGAGGTATCAAGCTGATGAGTCACACTATGAAAATTTGGGAACGTGTGATCGAGAGAAGGTTGAGGCAAGTTTCCAACGTTAAAGAAAATCAATTCGGGTTCATGCCAGGTCGCTCAACTATTGAAGCCATCCATTTGCTGAGGAGAACAATGGAGATTTATAGAGCTAAAAAGAAGAACCTCCATATGATCTTTATTGATTTGGAGAAGGCTTATGAATCTGTCCCACGAGAGATATTGTGGAGAGTTTTGGAGAAGAGACAAGTGCCTGTCCTATACATTAACCTCATAAAGGACATGTATGATAGGGCTTTATCTTGTGTAAGGACCCCGTCTGGGAAGACTGGCTATTTTGACATCAACATTGGTTTACATCAAGGTTCAACTTTGAGTCCATTTCTTTTTACTTTGATTATGGGCGAGTTGACAAATCACATTCTGGATGAGTTACCTTGGTGTATGTTATTTGCTGATGATATTGTGTTGATTGACGAGACTAGAGATGGAGTAAATGAGAAGCTTGAGGTCCAGAGACATGAGTTGGAGAGTAAAGGATTTCGTATAAGTAGGGCTAAGACAGAATATATGGAGTGCACCTTTGATGGAAGCAATGGTGAATGAATCGAGGTGAAGATTGGCGATGATAACACTCAGAAGAGAGATTCTTTTAGATATCTGGATTCTATTTTGCAACATGATGGGGAAATTGATGGAGATGTTACTAATAGAATAAATGCAGGCTGACTAAAGTGGAAAGGAGCCTCTGCTGTTCTCTGTGATAAGAAAATTCCTTTAAAAATTAAAGGAAAGTTTTACAAAGCAACCGTGAGACCTGCTATGCTCTATGGATCTGAATGTTGGCCTGCGAACCATAGACATGTGCAGAGAATGACTATAGTAGAAATGAAAATGCTAAGGTGGAATTGTGGACATACACGTAAAGATCAGATTCGGAATGAAGCAATCAGAAAGGAATGAAGCAATCTGAAAGAAAGTTGGTGTTGCTTCGATCGAGGATAAGATGCGAGAAAACCGCTTAAGATGGTTTGGTCATTTGCAAAGAAGATCAGCTGATGCACTAGTTAGGAGATGCGAGTGTTGGGATGTTGAGACGGCTAAGAGAGGGCAAGGACGGCCCAAGAAGTGTTGGAAAGAGACCATACGAAGGGGTCTTTGTTTTGTGGATATAAGCCCGAGATTGACCCAAGATAGATCTGAATGGAGGCGAAGAATCCATGTAGCCGACCCTACTTAATTGTGGGAAAAGGCTTTGTTGTTGTTGTTGTTGTTGCAATCTGTCACCACCTCCGAAGCCGTGACCAACCCATCGACCATAGCTCGCCCTGAAACAAAGGTAGACTGTTCCGGCGACACAGTCTGATCTATAATCCCCCTCAACCTAGTGGCCATGACCTTCGCGATAATGAGATAGATCGCATTGGACAACGTAATGGGTCAGAAATCCTCCATCCTGGCTGCCACATTCTTCTTCGGCAGTAGACAGATGAGCGCCCTATTCAACCTCTCAAACCCACAATTTCCTTCGCAGAACTGCACCACCACCTCCATCACATCTCCCTTTAGTACCTCCCAAAACTCCCTGTAGAAGCAAATCGAAAAGCCATTCGGTTCGGGAGCCCCATCCGCATTTAGCACCCACAACGCCCCTTTTACCTCTTCTTCTACCACCGACCTGACCAAACTGACCGCCGCTTCCTCAGAAAGGGTGGCCACGCCTTTTCCCTGCCACCCCAGCCTTGCCTACCACGTCGATGACTGAAAGCCTAAAAGTGCGATCTCAACATTGCCTCCACCTCCTTGCCCCCCTCTGCATTCACCCCTTCTATATCAACAGATCGAATGTGGTTCCTCCTCCTTCGCCCACTAGCTGCCACATGGAAAAAGCGTGTATTCGCATCCCTTCCTTCACCCAACGCTGTCGGGTCCTCTGCCGCCAAGCTACCTCCTCCTTATCCTCGCTCAAAATCTTTGCTAGACACCCCCCCTCTCTGCCAGCTCCTCCTCCAGCAACGCCCGCTCGTCCTCCAGCCTGTCCAAATGACACATCTCCTCATGCGCCCTTCGCCTCTTCTCCCGTCGCTGTTCACGAATCTCCCTACCTCACACCGTCAGAAATTCCCGCATAGCCTTCAACTTACTAGCAAACCTTGCCGCCATCGCCCCATGCCCAGAGCAGTTCGCCCAGAAATCCGACACCAACTCGTGAAACCTGTTCTCCAGAAGCCACGTCTTCTCGAAGCGAAAGTAGAACCTGTGCCGACTCTCCTCCCCAGAGGACCAAAGCAGAGTCTGTGGTGTTGTGGGAAAAATGAAAATGTCGAAAGCTGCATGTCATGTTAATGTCAGTTGGATGATGGAGATTAGGGCACATGTGGATTATCATCATTGATAGGGAAGGATATGCGGTGGATTGGAAAACATTTGGTGTTAGTGACGGGATGCAATTTTGAAGGTCAGGGTGGTGAGCGGAAGGGGACACACCCTGACACTTTGGTGTACCCATTGCGGAGGGTTGATGCGACTTGGATGAGTTGTCTCACTACTACTACTATTGAGAATCTTGACATATAGGTGGTCAAGGCCCTTCACGTTTTGTAGCATATTAGAGTTCAATGGAGCCCTGGGATGGTGTTGAAAACGATGATCAACTTGCGTAATGATTAATTACGTGTTGACTGTGGATTTAGACGTCGTGACATGCTGGTGGTATGTGCCCTTTCTTCTGTTTTTTACATATTGATACCAGTAGAGTGCCCTCATTTCTAGATACTGGTGGCAACATATTTACTTCGATAATATATTCAAAATCGACAGGATATCTTCTTAGGTACTTTGTAGTATTGATTGATATGTGCGATATTAGTGGGCATGCCACTATTACCAACACGCCCGAGCTTTAAAACGTCAAAAGCTGCGGTAACTTTGCAAGGAGTGATTTTCTCTGTCGCTCTTGCTTTCCTTAGTTTTTCTTATTTCTATCTTCAAATTTTAAATGAAAAATAGGCTTTATTCCCTACTTCTATTGCCTTTTCTTACTATTTTCTTTGTCAGATAACGTAATCATCTAGTAACAGTATGTTTAATATATGAAATTTTATGTAATATGTTAGCACACAATTTCTGATATGGTGAGATACATGATTTTACACATTATCTTCCTTTAACCTTCAAATGTAAGATGATAATAGGATTACAATATTTATACATCTAGGAACTAGTAGAAACTCTATTGTTTTGATTCTTGAAATTAAATGATTTTAACTAGTTTGGACTTGATTTTGAGATTTCATTGGCATGTCAACGTCATAATGCACTTTTTTGATAGTGGCAAAATGACATTGATATTGACACTTGAAACTTTGGCGTTAGCAATGGATGAGGATATAAGTCGGTCCTAGATCGGCGGGTTACTCCAATGACAGTGTTGGGGGGGGGGCTCATTAATTCATCATGGATGCTATCGTTGCTAGGGGCATTGTTGTTGTCTCTGTAATCTTTTCCATATTTTCTTCTTGTGATGTTATCAAATTTTATTCTATGAGATGTTAATTCTTTAGCTTGTTGTCATGAGCATTGCAACTCACTAATATATGCTGAAAAGCTAGTTTGCCGTGATGTAGACTTGATTGCTAGTTTGCGTGATGTAGACTTGATTTCTAGTATTTTTCTTTTGAGAATTCACTTGTAATCTATCTGATCGTCAAGGTTGAGACCACGTTTGCAACATGGAAGTTCAGTAGAAGCGCATAGGTGCGCGGGAAGGGGGAAGAAAGGAGAGATTATGGAGGATGGTTCAATTTGATGATACAGAAATATGAATTTTAATCAACCTATAGGCCCTTTTATATAGAGAGGGTATGCGAGCACGAACAAGGAATAAATTAAATATAACGAAACTCTAGCAAACACTAAATGATTTGTAATATAATTAAGTTGTCTTTTCTATTTTTACATATCTAAATGATTTTGAATTATTTAAAGAATAATAGTTTGACGGACTCAACTAGATGGAAAACGCTAATGTTTATCTAATTCGTAAATGGTGTGGTGCAACCGTGCACGCATCAATCATTAACTATGTTGTAAATATACACAGCCACACTGACATTGTGTTGTGAATTCTCGATTAAGCGTGGAAGCAATGTAAATTCAGCCATAGAAGCGAAAATTATTTTTCAGTTAAGTACATTGTTGAGTAGAGGAACAAATGAGATATTTATTCCATAGAGTTATGGTCTCTTATATAGGGAGAAAACCCTAATGAGTACAAGGGTTACGGAACCCGAGAGGTCACAAGAGGTTACAGAACTCGAAGGGTCACAGAAGGTTACGGAACCGAAGGGTCACGGGAGGTTACGGAACCCGAAGGGTTACAAAACATAAATGTAAATCTAATAACTCCAACACTCCCCCTCAAGCTGGAGCTAAGAAAGCTGCAGCTTGTAACAAAAAGAAAAATCATACACCACATCTTCACACGATGCACCATAAGAACATATATCCGCCGCTGGTTGAAGACCTCGTTCGAGGACGGGTCTGCCACCTTTCAGGTCACCGGAACGTATTTCTGCCATGCCTATAGAGTTGCTGCGATATCAGGTCACCGGAACGTATCTCTGTCGTGCCTGCAGGTCACCGGAACATATCTCTGTCGTGCCTGGAGAATAATCGTTGTAGAAGAAGTCCAGCGTGGAGTAGTAGTCGGGTCGTAAAAGAAGAAGTATACACCTGACGAAGAAGTCGATGCTCAGTGAAGATGGATGATCTGAGTAGTAGTATTGGGAGAAATAAGTCGTGGTGAAGCAAGGGTTGTTGGAGAGGAGGGGCTCCAGGCGGTGCCGACGACGCAGGAGATGTGGCTGGAGCTGCTGGAGCCGTGGGCGACGCTTTAGGTGTTGCTGGATACTTGACAACCTTGCGCGAGACCATGGAATCCATGAGTGATGCGGGAGGTCCAGCCCTCTCTCCCTTGTCGGCGGAGAGAGGGCTGGTGGTGGCGGCAGATTTAGGGTATTAGACTAAGAAATAGGATCGTTGCTCTGATACCATATTGAGAAGAGGAACAAATGAGATATTTATTCCATAGAGTTATGGTCTCTTATATAGGGAGAAAACCCTAATGAGTACAAGGGTTACGGAACCCGAGAGGTCACAAGAGGTTACAGAACTCGAAGGGTCACAGAAGGTTACGGAACCCGAAGGGTCACGGGAGGTTACGGAACCCGAAGGGTTACAAACATAAATGTAAATCTAATAACTCTAACATACATAAATAATTTTAATTCTAGTCTCTTGTTAGTGGGAAGACTGGTATAATCGCGAAAAAAAATTAGGAATATTTACCCAGCAGACCCTAAAATCTTTCGCATTACCTCTACGACCTTTGAAACATCATAATTCCTCCCACGACCCCGTATTCTTGTCCGTCTTACCTAATAAACCCTGCCGTCAATTTTAACTATATTTGAGTCAATTGCTTGAGTTAATCTTGAGTTAATCTAACCAATTTACCATCCAACGGTTAGGATTAGCCAAAATAATAAAAAACTTTCGAGGACGTTGATGTAATTGTTCCGCAGAATATTTTTGGGTTCCTGCGTGTTTTGTTTCTTCACAAAGTGGGGGAGAAGCCGCCACCCACTTCTTTCTTCAATGGTGGAGGTCGCTGGGGGCGGCCGGCGAAGGGGAACGCGATGACGCGTGGGAGGGCACCGCGGGGCAGGTGGAGAGAGGAGCTCGAAGGGCAGGGCTTTGGCGGCGTCCTGCGCGCGGTCGGATTCGCAGCAGATGGGCCGCGCGTGCATCGCGCGACTTGCAGGCGGGTGGACGGGCCGCGGAGGGGCGTGACGCTTCGGCGGAGGCGGACAGAGGCCGCGCGCGTGGCGCGCGCCTGGGCCTAGAGGTCGGCGGCTCGATCGGGCTTCAGAGCGCGTGGGGAGTCGGATGCGCGAGGGTCTGGATGCGAGCTCGCAGCCGCGGGGCCGCGGAGCGGGCGGTCGCCTGGCAGCAGAGGAGAATGGCGGGCCGCGCACGGGTGGTGGGGAGTCCTGCGCAGGGGCGGTCGGTCTACTCTTTGGAAAAGCTCACGTGGCCAGTTTGTGGTTGAGAAGCGAGGAATGGATCAATCAGGAAATTGCTGATCCTGGTAGATACTGCATGGATGTTTTGGATTTGAGTTACAGAGACTTGCCCATCCACTTGAAATGGTGCTTTCTTTACCTCTCGGCCTTCCCTGAAGGCTTTGATATCAATGCTGACAAACTGATCAGGCTGTGGATCGCGGAGGGATTCGTCTAGAAAACGCAAGGCTGGACTCTGGAAGAAACAACGAAAGCTTACATGGAGGAGCTCATTCAGATATGCAGGGGCTCTGCTGGTCGGGACGCGGGCTGCGGAGCGGGCCGCTCGGGGTGCTGTCCTGAGCAGGGGAGGTCGCGGGGAGGGGGGCGAGGCAGGGGCTCCATCGTCGGCCGGGTGGGTGGGCGAAGCAGGGGCTCCACCATCGGCCGGGGCAGCAAGCGGGAGAGGAGGGGCCTCCATCGTCGGCCGGGGGGGGGGGGGAGGGGGCGGATATCTCATATAGTGGCATTCCTTGTAAATTTAATAAGTAAAATTGGGTATAATATAAATGAATTATAACGGAATCTGGTTAATTTTAACGGGTCAATTGACGGGGCTTAACCGCAGGGTCTGTAGGGTAAGGGTTAGCAAGATTACGGGGTCGTGGGGAGGAATTATGATGTTTCAAAGGTCGTAGAGGTAATTTCGAAAGATTTTAGGGTCTGCTGGGTAAATATCCCAAAAAATTATCGTACTCTCCATCCACTGCTGCACTGTCCACCTTCTGAAAGGAACTATATGTTATGTGTTTTCTCAAATGGTCCCATTGCTGAGACTGATGCTTGGGAATGGATGGAGATTTTCTTGCTGGAACGATGACTGGTTTGGAGGGGCAGCCTTGGTGTGTTCGCTTCCTTTGCCTATTCGCTTTAGCTACTAGTCTGGAGTTGCGAGTTTCAGAGGACCCGCTCGGATGGTGCTTGGACTCCCCTATTCTATGTGTGCCTTTTGGGATCAAAGGGTAGAAGAGTTTTTGCAGATGTCTGGCTGCTTGCAGAGGTTGACGGGCCTATGGTTGGGAGAGACTCCTGGGTTTGGTGAGACGAACACTTCTTGATCTAGAAAGCATACAAGGTCTCTTTGCGCATCAATGAATTTTGATTCTGGAAAAACTTGGCAGGATTTGTGTGTTGTTTTGGAGGATGGAAGATTCCTACGTGGATTGAGGTCTTCTCTCTTTAGTTGTGCAGAATCTATAAGCATTTGTGAACACTACGGTGATGAATTCAAGCCGCCTTTTGAGACTTTATTGGTAGAAGCTGGAGGGTCTCAGAGGATAGCAGAACCCAGGCTATACCATGTTGTGGTAGTTTAATTGGCTAGAAATGGTATAATCTTTAGGAAAGAGAGATTTTATCTGGAGAATGTAATTAATCATGCAAAAGCTCTCTACGGGGCCTGTTTTTTTTTAATCCGTCTTTACTTTAGTTGTGACATATGAGGTGGCCGTATATGCACCCATATATGCATATTCGGTCACATGACTGAAGCACATATATTATATGCAGCAATATGTAGCCATAACGCATATACGGACCACTTATACCGCATATGAGGCCACATATAGTGTATTGGTTTCTCACTTCTATTCTCACAACCCATTTTTCTTTCTTCTTCCATTCTGTTCGTTCTTCCCCAAGAAAACCCCACTACAGTCTTTCTCCTCTCCTTTTCTCACCCACCACCGCTCTCTTCTTCATCGCCTCCAACATCCCATCTCCTCCCCAATTCATCTATGCTGTCCCCGACCTTCCGACCACAGCTCTGCCTCCATCGAATTCCACTGCCCCTCCATCACCTACCACCAAAGCTCTCCCAAGTCCCAACCCCAATCTTCTTCCAGCCTCTAGCACCCAACACCCTGGTTGAAGCCACTGATATTCCCCTCACCGAACATCATCTCTTCCTCCTGCGACCCTCAAATCCTGAGGTTGGTCCCTGGTTATGTAGTTCAGATTAAAGTCCTTTTATTTTGGTGTCAAATTTCAAGTCCCAGTTTTTGATGTCATTCTGATGCCTGTTGCTTATGGATATAATTCAATATTCCCTTGGTAAAGATTCTGTGGCATTTTCCTCCAAGGAAAACCACTTTTTATCAATCATCTATACAATGTTGTAAAAGTCACCCGACTAGGCCCGACTAGTAGGTCCGACTAGTCTAGTCAGTGGGGTGGCCGATCGAGTACCGACTAATTCCGACTAGTCCATTAGTCAAGCATTTTTGCTAGGAGATACCATATTTTTACCTTTTTAAAAGCAAACTTATTCTAATACGCTTACTGTTTTATTTTAAATTTAATTACTTCTTTTGATTCATTATGATAATATATATATATATATATAAAATATAGACAAAATATGTATAAAAATGATTTATATATTAAAAATCAAAACCGATTAAAGCCCGATTAAATCCGATTAATCGCCCGACTGCCGATTAATCCTTAGTCAGTGACCTGACCGACCGAATACCGACTACCGACTTTTGCAACGCATCTATATTGTGATAGTGCTTGATCCTATTAAATTGAGTTATTTATTTCTCATTCGAGGTCAGTACAACTTCCAAATTCTTCTGGTGAAATCAATTAGCAAATTTGGTTACTATCACAGTTGTGTTTTCTTCTTGTTTCCTATGGTGGTTGCGGCAAGTAATTCTAAGAACAAAAGTTTAGTACTATTGTTTGGGGGTATTTTGGGGATTGTGGCATAAGCAGAAGCTTGTCCCGTGGTTGCATAGTCAGATCATTTAGTCGGGTTGTAAAATAGTGTTTTTACATTCATGCAATTATACATTAAGTTAGGTAATCTAGTATGCTTCAATTGCATCGATACTGGGAAACTTTCTATTTAATTTCTCCAGCATCTAGTTGCCATTTTGTAAATTAGACTACATTTTGTCAATCCTTTTGTTTAGATTTTTATTTGGTTAAAATAATTAAGAGACAGTATTATATTTTTAAAACTCTAACTCTTCGTGATTAGTGGGACAGTTATAGGCTTACGTCGGTTATATAAATTATAGTATTATCTAAACTCAATTGCTGAAAGGAAATTAAAAAAAAAATCTGATTTTTTGTTCCTTGTTCTGTAGAGGATCTGTAGAGATAGATATTATTAATGCTATGTACCTGTTCGTAATTTTTATTTCTCTGTGGACTACTATGTATTTTACCCTTGAGGTCTCTCCCTATATAAGAGAGCGTAGGGTTCCTTTGAATAACAGATTACTTATTCCTCACAACATGGTATTAGAGCCCTAGGGCTTCCTCTCCCCACCCGCCGCCCACCATCCCCTCTCGTTTCTTCCACCGCCCCCCCGGGTCTCCGCCAGTTCGCCAGACCCCTCCCCGGGTCTCCGCCAGTTCGCCGAACCCCCTCCCTGGGTCTCCGCCAGTTCGTCGGACCCCCTGGGTTCCCCTCCAGTCCCGCAGGACCCCCGGGGTCCTCCCCAGTGCTGTCGGACCCCTCCCCCCCCCCCCCCAGTGCCGCCGGACCCCCCCACCCGGGTCCCCCCCAGTGCCGCCGGAACCACCCTAGCCCGCCGCCGGTTCTGGGATATCGTCTTCAACTTCCGGCTTGCCCTAGTCGGACTCCTGCTACCTTGATCGTAGCCGTCTCTTCCTTCAAATATATGATTTGGGTGCGTAACGTCTACATACACACTCGAATCCTATGCAGTTTGTGTAGACATCTATCACTTTGTCCACATACCCTAGTTATTCTCCAGCGGCGATATGTCAGAATCAAAGGTTGATATGCCCTCCATAGGCGCCTTCAAGGGTCCCGCGCCAATAGTATAGATGGACGGGTCGAACTATGAGCTCTGGGCGATGCAGTTCATGAGTCTCATGAAGTCGAACGGTAAGAAGCACATTCTTACCGCGGATGAGCAGCAGAGAAGACATGGATATATGCCTCGTGGGAGGCTGATGATTCGTATGCCAATGTCTGGTTGTTAGGAACACTGTCGATGGAGATTGCCAATGATGTCCTCCATCAACCCACTGCCAAGGCGATGTGGGATATTCTGGCTGCTACATATTCCCAGGTGCGAAATGAGACTAAGATGTTACAGCTTCAGCATGATATTCACGATGAAGCAGAACGACAGATCTCTTCACTCCTTGTACACATCCCTGAGGGGGATGTTTGAGAAGTTATACAGTACCATTCCACTCACAGCGACTCCTGAACAATAGAAGACATTTCGGATACTACCATGGCGGGTGTTCTACTTGCGGCCCTAGATCCTGAGTATGAGGCCGCCCGCTCTCAGATTTTGGCTGATGCAGTTATTCCTCCGATGGAGGATGTGTACAGGAGACTCAGTTGCATATCAGTTTCCTTCCAGGCTCATCTACTCCACCCTCATCGGCGATGGCAGTATCGCGTGGGAGAGGTGGTCACTCTTCTGGCCGTGGTCGTGGACGTGGACCCCAAGGTAGGGGTGGTCGTTTTCGTCAGCCGTGTTCATACTGTCACCGCACAGGCCACTCGGAGGAGACATGCTACCTAAGCATGGTTTCCCAGCATTAGCACGTGTAACAGAGCGTTCTCAGCCCAATTGGCATCTACTGCAGACAATCGTTTCGAGGAACTTGTGGCACGTCTACGTGACATTATGCCACAATCATCTGGTGATTCTTCTGGTGGACCTTCAGATGTTGCTGCTACAGCATCTGTCAGTTCCTCTGCTGCTGTTGGTACCTCAGGTAGTGCTACTGCATTTACATCTTCTCATGATATCTCTGATTGGATTATAGATTCTGGTGCCATACATCATCTCTGCCGAGATCGAGAGACTTGAGTCCTACAGGGACATTCCCCATGGCCGCTCAGTACAGATTGCAGTTGATACTCATTCCCCTCTTGTTGGACAGGGGGGTCTTTGATGCATCACGGACCCGAAAAATAGAGCCACATTTTTATTTACGTTTATTTGAGTCGTCGAAATTTTTAGTTAATTTTATTTACGTTTATTTGAGTCGTCGAATTTTTAATTAATCAAACGAGATCGCCTGTGATCTCCAACAATTAGTTATAGATTTAATTTTCAAAATTTAATCGGTTAATAGTTAGAGTCCAATTTAGGATAATTAGTTGTCAATTTAATTAGTTTTCTATTTTTGTAATCTCATCCCTCCTATATAAAGGGATGAGGGTCCATTGTTTTAGTCAGTTCAGTATGTTATAAAATTTGAGATTTTATCTCCCTCTCTCTGTCTCTCTCACTCCCCTTGCGATCTTCCGCTTCTCTCTCTCTCCAAGCCCCTCGTTTCCGACGAGTTTTCTTCTCAACCCCTCTATTTCTCCACCAAAATCCACCGCCCAAATTATTTTTTATCAACGACGCGCCAAAGTCCGTTTTGCATCAATTGGTATCAGAGCATGGCCTACAGATCGTCCTCACGATCTGACGATCCGTCCAGACGTTCGCGGCCGACATGCGACGAAACACCATCATTCGTCGGATCGTAAACGGCAAGCCGAAGAAGATTTCCGGACGAAATGGCAAGATTTTGAGGCCCAAGACCAATATTTCCAATCCAGATATCAAGAGTCCCAGTCCAAAGGTCGAGAGATAATGGCTAATCTCAAGGCTATGTGCGCTCTATCGAAGCCTCCAAGCACCGAACCCGAAGTTGAAGACGAAGATCTAGCCGTCAACGACGAACATCTCGCTGTCCACGATGATTCAACCATTGTCCAGGCCGTTTTAGAGGAAAAAAAAGGGCGATCCGAGCGGATGTCCAGGAATTTCAGACTCACAAAATTCCCCGAACCCCGACCCCAGCCACAGCCACAGCCCTTCCGCAAACTCCTCCTCCACCTACCACCATCCCCGCTCTTTCCCGATGCCCCCAACAGCCCCGCCCCTGTGGCACAGGCCTCCTTTCTCACCACCCCTGAACCCCTTCCGACGCACCTCTCATCCCTGCTATCCCGTGACCCACCCCCCGCGCCTCTCGACCCGCGACCCCGTACCCCAACCCCACGCCCGCCTCCTACCCACCCCGGCATCCCCCTCCTCCACACCGTGCCGCCCTCCCCTCTTCCTACCTCCCCCGCTCGCCCCACCCCAACGCCGCCTACAACCCTATCTCGCCATCCCCGAGCCGCCGCCCCCTCCGTTCGTTCTCCTTCCCCTTCCCCGCTACCTCCCACGCCCCTGCCCTCAACCCTCACCCCCGAAGACCGAAATCCCGACCATACTCGCAAGCCGCTGCCGCCCAGACCCGCAGCCACCTCCGAAAGCCGACCTCGGTCCCCGCCTTCCCGCGCACGAGAGGACAACGCCCATGGAGGCCCCCGTCGCCGCCTACGCCATTCCTCCTTAGGTCGACGCCGGCCGTCTTATCTTTTGAGAAAGATCGAAACCCTCTTGGGGATTTCCTTCCAAAAATTTTCGGATTCCTTAAACGAAGGGATTGGAAATCACTTGGGAAAAATTACAAGAAAATCCCCCTGTAACAATTTTTATTCAAAGGGAAGGTTCAAGAACTCCTCTTATGAAAATTACTTAAGTGAAGGGGCACGAAAATTGCGCCCAGGACCCCTGGAGCTAAAATATTTTAAAAAGAGGGCTGAAAATAAGAAATCTGGGGACCCTCCTTATCCTATTAGGATTAGGATCTTAGGGTTCACCTATTTAAGGACCCCATGGCTTCATTCCTTGGACACATCTCCTCCCCTCCTCTCCTTGTGTCATTGCTTTGCTATGGATCCTCCAAGAGCCATGTTGTTCATGCCTCATCAATTCTTCAATCATCACGATGAGGAGACAAAGTCAAGAAGACGCCGCCGTTCGCGCCACACATGTTCTTCCACCACGAAGGCCGCGTCACCCACGTCCGCGAGTGGATTCCGCCATTCACTCCACACCAATTCTTACAGAGGATGACTGAGCTCGCAGATTCAACCTCCAGGCCTGCAGATCCAGCAATTTGTCGGGAGACGATTTTTTAAAAACGGAGGAGAGTTGATGCAACACATACCCGAAAAATAGTGCCACATTTTTATTTACGTTTATTTGAGTCATCGAAATTTTTAGTTAATTTTATTTACGTTTATTTGAGTCATCGAATTTTTAATTAAATAAACGAGATCGCCTGTGATCTCCAACAATTAGTTATAGATTTAATTTTCAAATTTAGTCGGTTAATTAGTTAGAGTCCATTTAGGATAATTAGTTGTCAATTTAAATTAGTTTTCTATTTTTGTAATCTCATCCCTCCTATATAAAGGGATGAGGGTCCATTGTTTTAGTCAGTTCAGTATGTTATAAAATTTGAGATTTTATCTCCCTCTCTGTCTCTCTCTCTCTCTCCCCTTGCGATCTTCGCGCTTCTTTCTCTCCAAGCCCCTCGTTTCCGACGAGTTTTCTTCTTCTCAACCCCTCTATTTTCTCCACCAAAATCTACCGCCCAAATTATTTTATTTATCGACGACGCGCCAAAGCCCGTTTTGCATCAGTCTTCCTATCTTCTACTATGCATCTCCAGAATGTCCTACATGCTCCTGAGTTCTCGATGAATCTGTTGTCTATTAGTCAGATTACGAAGGATTTGCATTGTCGTGCTATATTTGACCCGTCTTCTCTTATTTTTCAGGACATACTAACGGGAAGTGTGATTGGTTGTGGCTCTGAGCAGAATGGTCTATATCGACTGATCCAGAATTCTTATGCTGGCGTCTCTTCTCACTCTGCCAGACCAGTTTCTCCGTACATCTGGCATCTCCCGTCGTGGTCATCTCCCGCTCCAGAAAATGCATCTTCTGCCTCATATCTCTCCCAGTTCTTCCTTTCGCTGTGAAGCGTGTCAGTTGGGAAAGCATCATCGGTCGAGCTTTCTTAGTCGTCAGAGTCGGAGCAGTAGCTACCCGTTCAAGTTGTGTCACATAGATATATGGGTCCAAGTCGTGTACCCGATCATCAGGGACACATATTTTATCTTGTGGTAGTGGATGATTTTTTCTCGTGTTTCTTGGGTCTTCCTTTTAAAGAGTAAATTTGAAGTAGGCGATGCGATTAAGAATTTGATTAATGAAGTGCAAAATGTGTTCTCTTCTACTGTCAAATATGTTCGTACAGATAATGCTCTAGAATTCTGCACACGGTCCCTCTCTCAGTTTCTTTCGTCAAAGGGCATTATTCACCAAACCACTTGTGCTTACACATCTCAGCAGAATGGCGTGGCAGAAAGAAAGCATCGCCACCTTTTTGACATTACTCGCACCCTACTGATTCATAGGTTTGCTCCTATTTCTTTCTGGGGGGATGCTGTTCTTACCGCTTGCTACCTGGTCAATCGTATGCCATCTTCTGTTCTTAGTGAGAAAATTCCTCTCTCTATCATTTTTCCTGACAAGGAATTATTCTCATTTACTCCTCGTGTCTTTGGTACTGTGGCATTTGTTCATCTTCTGACTCCTGGACTTGACAAACTCTCTCCTAGAGCTGTCAAGTATGTCTTTGTCGGTTACTCTAGGACTCAGAAGGGCTATCGGTGTTATGCTCTCATGAACAAGAAATACTTTGTCAGTGCTGATGTCACGTTCTTTGAGTCTGTTATGTATTTTTCCTCTGCAGGTGACAGACTGGTACCATCGGCTACCAACGATGATGTCTATGTCCCTCCACCTCCTACTTGGAGTTCACCTGAGTCCATTCCTCTTCCTGTTTCTACGTCATCTTCACCACCACCTCCACCTCCACCACCTCTTCAACCACCTATTCCACCTTTACCGAAATTCTATACACGTTGGTCAGGTCCTGATCAGGCTACACGTCAGACATCCATCACGCCTCAGGTATGTTCAGATGGCATTACTACTGACGGGTCAGACATGGTACATGTGCAGGATTCTTCATTGCAGGAGGAGACTACACCATACAGTTACAGCGGACGATGATCTTGATCTTCCTCTTGCTATCCGAAAGCAAAAGCGGACGTGTACATCTTATCCCTTTGCTTCGTAAGTGTCTTTTCATCGCCTCACATGCGACTTTCAGAGATCTGCTGCAGCTTTATCTTCCGTGGACATACCACGGACCTACCAGGAAGCTATGAAGATTGATTGCTGGAGAAAGGCTATGGAAGATGAGATGCATGCCTTACAGTCTCGTGGCACATGGACCTTAGTTATTGCTCCTCCTGATGCATCTATTGTGAGCTGTAAGTAGGTATTTACAGTTAAATACCACGCTGATGGCAGTCTAGATTGATACAAAGCACGGCTCGTTGCGTGAGGTTTTACACAAACCTATGGCGTGGATTATATGGATACATTTTCTCCAGTGGCTCGTCATTCTACTCTTCGCATTCTCTTATCAGTTGCTGTGGTACGTGACTGGAGTATATCTCAACTGGATGTCAAGAATGCCTTCTTGTATGGAGATCTGCAGGAGGAAGTCTACATGCAGCAGCCACCAGGGTTTACTGCTGAGGGGGAGAAGCATATGGTGTGTAGACTTCACAAGACAATTTATGGCCTCAAACAGAGTCCAAGAGCATGGTTCCAGAAGCTTTCCAGTTTGATAGAACGACATGGATTCAAGAGGTCGAATGCAGACCACTCGTTGTTTGTTCAGAAGTCATCGGAAGGTACTGTTGTTATCATGGTCTATGTTGATGACATTCTGGTTACAGGAGATGATATTCAGGGCATAGAAAGGGCGAAGGCATTCCTAGGCCGACAGTTCGTCACGAAGGATCTTGGAACCCTAAGATACTTTCTGGGGTTGGAATTTGCCAGGAATGCACAGGGTCTGGTAATGACCCAAAGGAAGTACATTACAGATTTCTTGACTGAAACAGGCATGGCTGGATGCAAACCATCAAGTATTCCCATGGATCCAAGCATGAAGCTGTATGATGATGACACAACTGAAGTGGACAAGAGGAGATATAGAGAAATGGCAGGTAAGCTCCTTTATATTACCATAATGCGTCCCGATATTGCCTTTGCAGTCAGCAGGGTGAGTTAATTTATGGAGCAGCCAAGACAAGTTCATATGGATGCCATATACATGATACTGAGGTATCTGAAGTCTTCTCCAGGTTCAGGGTTGCTGTTTCGAAAGGGCACAGATTTATCTATCTCAGCATGCGCAGATGCCGATTATGCCGGATGCCCTAAGGATCGAAAATCAACCTCAGGATTTGCAGTTTTTGTTGGGAGCTCTCTGGTTTCTTGGAAAAACAAGAAACAAACTGTTGTGGCAAGGTCCAGTGCTGAATCCGAATATAGGGCCATGGCGCAAGCTAGCACGGAGATGATGCGGGTTCGATCTGTACTAGAGGATCTACATGTAGCCGTACCTCTACCCATGCAGCTTCAGTGTGACAATCAGGCAACCTTGTTTATTGCCAACAATCCAGCGTTTCATGAAAGAACAAAGCATATTGAAGTCGACTGCCACTACACTAGAGACTTGATCCAGAGAGAATTGATATCTACAGCTCACGTGAGCTCAGGGGATCAGACTGCTGACGTATTCACCAAGCCGTTGCTCAGAGGACCTTTTCAGAGATGTTCTTCCAAGCTGAGCATGATAGACATCTATGCTCCACCTTGAGGGGGAGTGTAGAGATAGATATTATTATATGCTATGTACTTGTTCGTAATTTTAATTTCTCTCTGGACTACTATGTATTTTACCCTTGAGGTCTCTCCCTATATAAAGAGAGCCTAGGGTTCCTTTGAATAACAGATTACTTATTTCTCACAACAGGATCAATGAATGTACTCAATACTCATAATACTCCCAACAAGCTGGAGCATTTATGTGAAGTATGCTCATATTAGATAAGCATTGATATATGGCCCATAGAGATGCATTAAACATTTGATGAACGTCTACTGTCCTCGACTTGATCCCTGAAATATCTACAGATTTGAGTATTCATAAATTAAATCTCTAGATTGGAGGTTATATTAACTTGAAATTTTTGATTTTGGATTGTGTTGAATCGTCCACTATAAATTAAATCTCCAATACCATAGTTAATTATTACGTTTATTTAGTATTTAAATATAATATTACAAACATAATCCGCATATGCCTCCGTATACTCTTCCCCACATCCGTTTAGTCGCTTTCGAATGCCTGGCCGAATGAATACCTCATACTGCATTTTTGAACCTTGACACCCCATGATTTCTCAATAAAAAATATTTTACTTGTAATATAATATTGAACTTGCAAAATGTGCTGCAAAGTTGTTGAAATATTCATTTTAATTAATGCAATGTATGCCATGGAGGAATGTAACAGAAGTACAAACAAATAAGCATGCTGCCTAATTCACTGTTAGAGTACATTACCCATTCGCTCAGGTCAAATGATCAGATCAGAAGTTAGGTGCATCCTTTTGTTTTCCTGTGTTGTTCATTCAGCGGTTTTCCTTAAATATACTCACAATGCACCCCCAGAATTCACTGTGTGCTTACAGAAGGGGCTAATGCGAAACAATATTTTGAAAAGTTTTTAAAGAAATTATGCGTTGCGGCAAAGGAGTATAATTTTAACTATAATTGATATGCCCCCTGCATTTTAAGTTGATATTCCGGTTTTATTGGTGTTGTTGAAGCTCTGGGAATGGCAGAATACAGAGAGATAGATTTTTAAAAAAAGAAGTGGGATTCAGCTGATATGCCACAATATTGAAATACTTGATACTTAGGGATCCTGACCGTGTACAAGTTTCATGTATGCCAGCTTATGTATTGTAAGAGTCCTCTGGGTTCCAGTCCTTTTCAGAGAACGCATGATATTTTTATGCGTCAATGCATGACGCAATGGAATCGGTAAATTTCTTGCTTGATCATGAAGCCTGATGCTTTTTGTTGCAACCTGTAAAGGTGTTGATGTTTATCGATATACAAAGAAAATAAACGTGAGCACTGAGATTTACTTTATGTAGAGATGAGCCTTAATATATGCATGGTGCAATAAAGTGATAAATCTATTTGGTGAAACTAAAGCTGAAATTGGTATGATTGGTGGGGAAGATGGTCTCAGGTGTTGGAGAAGACCTGGGTTTTGATGCCTTCTATGGAAGGGGAATCGGTTGCCTAGTGGAGCTGTTCTGTCTTCTAAAGTCCTCGAAAATGCTTGATTAACAGAGACAGCTTCTGCTGTAACCCAACCAATTTTAGAGTATTATATGAATACAATTTATTGTATGTCATTCATTCTAAATCTAGTCGGTTTTTTATCTCTAGGTCCTGCTTCATGATTTTCTATTGCTTGTTATTTATTCTGTTGAATTTTCTTTCCATGCAAATTGTGTAACTGATCTGAAAATACATGCTAATGTGGTCATGGTAACCAGTGGTTTGTAATGAATATCTGGTTGGGGGAACCACTCCGTTTGTGACAATAACTTAATGAGCTGTTTACGTGGTAGGAAGAACCACCCCATTTCCGTCAATAATTGAACCATTTTGTTCACACGAGAGTATTGATTCTTGTTATTTTTTCCCTCATGCTTTGGTTTACGGACTTCTGTTTTTTATGTTCTCTCTAGGTTACGACCAACCCTTGGGACACTGCTCGAGTTCCTGGAGGATCATCTGGAGGGTCTGCCGCTGCCGTCTCTGCAAGACAATGTGTAGTTTCCTTGGGTAGTGATACTGGCGGAAGTGTGAGACAACCAGCATCTTTTTGTGGTGTTGTGGGGATTAAACCTACTTATGGGCGTGTATCCAGATTTGGACTAATGGCATATGTCTCATCTCTAGATGTTGTTGGATGCCTGGGCTCCTCAGTGCTTGATTCAGCTATACTTTTGGGTGCAATTGCAGGACATGACAGATTAGATGCCACCAGTAGCAACAAGGTAGCTTTCCCTATCTTAGTATAGGGATGAACATACATTATGCTTATGTGGATTGCACGTGGAGCTACAGGAGTTGTTTTACGGATTACCAACCTTGAAATTTGCTAAATTTAGAATTTTAATCAGTCATTTTCTGGGTGCTAGAAGAGCGAAAGTGATTAATTCTACTCACTAAATTCTTCCTCAATTTGACTCAGTAAATAAATAAATAAATTCTTCCTTATTTTCCAGGAAGTTCTTGACTTCGCATCTGCTTTAGTTTCGGCATCATCTTTTGAAACTAAGCCTTTGAGAGGTCTAAAGGTTGGAATCATTCAAGAAACTCTAGGGGAGGGCGTAGATGCAGGAGTTGTTTCGTCAGTTCACGCTGCAGCTTCCCATTTGGAAGCCCTAGGTTGCATAGTAACCGAGGTTCTTTTCTTATGTCTGCCTCTATAAGCAATTAGCTTGCTGTCTTGTTGTATTCTAATGAAATTTAGTGTTCACTTGGTACGCATCCCTCTACCATATCAACTCAAGGTTTCATTGCCATCTTTTTCTCTTGGTTTGCCGGCTTACTATGTTTTGGCTACATCCGAATCATCTTCTAACCTATCACGTTATGATGGTGTAAGGTGATCACCTTTTCTTTATTATTTCTCTGTTTCAGTTATCAACTGAACATCGACTTAAATTTAAATATTTGTTGCTTTATTTTCACCAGGTATGGGAAACAAATTGCAGCTGATGAATTAGCTGCTCTTTATGGTGATTCTCGTGCCAATGGATTTGGTTCAGAGGCATGTGAATCGTTCGATCTCTGCTGATTTTCGTTGGCCACAACTGTATATAAGTTTTGCATCATTACTATGGCATGCTTTCTAACGGAATTTCTATTTTCTGATATAAATATTTTTTTGTGATTCATACAGGTTAAAATGCGAATTCTTATGGGTACATATGCCTTGTCTGCCGGTTATTATGATGCTTACTATAAGCGTGCACAGCAGGTTTTACAAAAATTTGTACCAACTTTTGTCCTACCATCACGTTGTATCATGTAGTCTAATATACAACGGATTTTACAGGTCAGGACATTGGTTATGAAAAGTTTTAAAGATGCATTGGACAAAAATGACATCCTCATTTCGCCAGCTGCACCATCAGCTGCGTATAAGATAGGTACATCATTTTCAAGGATTGCCAATTTTAGTACAAGTGGTTTGATCCTACATTAGTTGCTCCAATGTCTTGATTTTATTTCAGGCGAGAAGATAAACGACCCATTAGCTATGTATGCGGGCGACATCATGACTGTAAGACTGAAACTACTGCTTTGTCGTGTATTTTAGCCGTGTTCCTGGATATTAGTGCCAACCTTTCCAAGAAACAGGTGAATGTTAATCTTGCTGGATTGCCTGCATTGGTCGTGCCCTGTGGTTTTGATGAAGATGGCAGCTCCAGGCTTCCTATTGGTCTCCAGATGATAGGTGCTGCTTTCGATGAGGTATGCTGTTGTTTCTGGTTTTCATTATATGCCCATCTAATTATTTTTCTATCTTTATACTTGTCAACCAAATCTTGTTCACAAGTCTTGAAAATTTCATCACAATTATGGTGTCTGCAGACCAATCTTATGCGTATTGGTATATTTTTCAGGAGAAATTGCTCTAGGTAGGTCACGTCTTTGAACAGACCCTTGAAGGATACAGCTTCATTCCGCCGGTGCTCACGGCAAGTTAAAGATGATGCCACGTTTATTGTTTGGTCACGTGTTCTTTAAAATTCTTTTTAATTTGACTTTTGTAACCGTGATTTATGTTTCATTTTGGAGAAGCATTTTTTGAGGTGAATTCTATGTATTTAATCACCCGTGTTACTGCACCCGATCTAAATCACAAGGCTGAGAACCCAGATCTGTAAGATAAACATTATTGCAAGATGGGGGCATTCAAGCCTAAGAAATTGGAACTGTAGTCATGGTTGAATCGTTGATTTTAAGATGGGGCATTCCATCAGTCAGCTGTGGAAAAAAAATGCTAAAAATCAGGAAGGACCGCACGAATACTTTTTCAAAAGTTCGTTTCATAATGCAAGGGGCGTAACCCATCCATAGCATGCTCATCAACTCCATATATAGCACGGATAAGCTGACAACAAAGATCGTTCTTACCACCACATATTCTCGCATCCCTTTTCAACAATAGTCATGGTTAATCACCTCCAATCTTGGGACCTCAAGGCCCCCATTGTCCATGAGGAGAGTAACCATCTCCCAATCCACAAGATGTACACTACAGGCCTGATTTCCACCAGAAGAATCTCCTCTTGATTGCTTCCATTTGGCTTCGAATCCTTGCTGGAAGCAATCTCGATGACATGGAAAACACTGGAATGGTCGTGGGCATTACTTTCACTAGGATCAGATGCCCCCAAGCGGGATTAGAGATCCCTTCCAACCTGCAATCTTCTTCTTTAACTTCTCAATGATTGGGAGCCAATCCACAAGATGAAGACGACGACACCGTCAGGGATGAACCCAAATATTGGCATCATACTACAAGAGCGCCCCGACTCTTCACTGTATAACTCTAGCTCCTCATCCGACAACTGAAGGGGACTAAGTCAGACTTCTCACCATCGATGTTGAGGCCAGAGAGCTCTTAGAAAAGTTTCCAGCGTCGCCACCATTCCTTTCACCTCATCTGCCCCACCCTAGATGAGGAAAATTGTGTCATCTATGTATTGAAGCATCAGAATTGGTATAGCCCATTGACAAACCATGCAACGTCATCTGATTTACCATACGGGGAGCACATCTGCTACCAACACAAATAGGAGCAGCACCAACGAGCAAATACTTGACAGTGTTACTATGTTTGCAACACCACAGTTCTACGCCACAATAAACCTATATAATCACAAATTATATATGGACATGCAATTATTAGAGCAATATAGTGATGTATTGTGAAGTCCAAAATCACAAGTTCATAGGAAACTTAGAGTATTATTTTTTCTTACACTTTCCAAGAAATGATTAAGAAATATCTATCTATATATGTTATATCTTAATATGGTGACAAAGATATGAATCACATTATATGCCAAAAAAATAATATCATGTAGTGTCTGCTAAGTGCCACTATGAGAGGAATTACCCAAAGAGGGCATGGCAAGCTATATAATTCATTGTTAGGTCATTAGGAAAATACATTCTTAAAGAGGGCATGTAAAAATACAGCATTTGCAGTGTCACGTTTTGGTGCAGTAAAATCCTTATATGGTAATAATAAGACATTATCGGTTAGTGTAGTATAGAGATCTATTGGATCATAACAAGTAAATATATATGCAATGAAGAGCAATCATATAATGTGAATTAACCTGGGAATGTCTCAGGGTGGAATTCACAGAGACAACTCAATCTAGGTATGTAGATCAAATATATAATTAGTGTCACCAGTGGAAGTCCTAATATCTGTGTTTTCATGGTTTTTATGATTTTGAATTTTTAATTATATTTAAAATTTTATTTTTAATTCTTTTTTAAATTTTCAAAATTTTGATTTTAATTTAATTTAAAAATATTAAAAATATAACAATAATACAGATAAGATAAATATATATAAAAAAGAGATAAGGTATTAGGGTTTTAAAATATAGAAGATAAAAAATAAAATAAAAATATAATTTTTTGGAATGTTGGATTATTGTAAATAATATGTAGGTTTTAATATAGATGAAAGTGGAAAATAAAAAAAAAGTACTAAGCCTTATCCCACTATAAGTAGGGTCGGCTACATGGATTCTTGCTCAAATCCATGTTGAAAGATTCGACTATTTTTACGCTAGCCGTCGACTACCTAACGCAACCACTGCAAGAGTGGGCTTTGAACCCTGGTCTTTTGTGTGGTAGACACACTGTACTACCACTAGACCATTCATTGGGTACAGATGAAAGTGGAAAATAAAAAGAAAAAATATAAACGATAATACGCTAGATATAAGGGACTTGGAAAATAATATTTTGGCTCGAAATATAGTGATAAAAATTAAATGATGTTCCTATCAGGTAATATCCCAAGATTCCCAAAACCACATTTTTTATTTGAAATTGTATGATTTTTTAGTGATATTTGAAAGTTTTAAATATTTTTGTATCTTTAGATAAAATATGTAATAAAAGTTAAAATAAAAAATAGAGGATATATTACACTACAAGAGGAACCTAACTTATATTTTTTAAATTTTCTAGCAATATAATGAATACAATAAAATTAGAACAAGATGAAGAGCCATTTTTAGGGTTATGAATTTTAAGGCAAGCAAAGAATGAGATAAAAGTCTACTTAAAACCAGAGATACAAAGCATCAAAAGAGATCTTGAAGAATATTTTTGGATTTTCAAATAGATATAATATGCACTTCGAGTATATGAAAGACTTTAAATCTTCCAAATTTCGCAGGATTGAAAATAGAATTTTTTCAGTATTTTTTATCAAAAGTTGGTATAACTTAGATCCACAACATATCTAGGAACCAACTTAAAAAGATACCATATGATTTTCTATAAATTAAACAAGTTGAATTGACATGCTTCGACAATTAATTTATAGGAAATTCGAATCAGTTTTAAAAATAACAATACCTTAATAAATGAATGAGCATAAGATGCAAAGCAAAATGATATTTAAATCAGCCAAAAATAAGCAAGTATTGGAAAGATAATCATGCTCAAAGACATAAGCCTAAAGACGATAATTACAATAATTAAAAGTAGGGGTGCTAATCGAATCGAATACCTTCGAATCTATCAGGATTCTGATTCAATTCAGTATAAAAGTTTCGAATCTGAACTAGAATCAAAATTCAAACAAATGTACCAACTTAAATTAAGTTTACGAAATGCTAATTTATGTTTTAGAACTTATATAAATAACATTATATGAAGAATAATATAATATAAATATTCTATTGTATAATTCTAATTTTGAAAGTACATTACTAGGGCAAGTTGAAAAAAACTATAAAATCAAGGAAAATATCAAATCATTACAATACAATGGATAAAAGTACTTAAATTTTACAATTATTATGTGTCTTTTACAATCTAAATATACTCTTTTTCCTATGAATAAGAAATGTATAAACACAATATATTATATGAGCATATCAAAGAGATAGAATACCATTGATGAAAAAGATGAACACATTATAATTGCCATTTGCATGTTAAAGCAAGACAAGATGAAACTTATATAGAAAGTTGATACAAATTGATATTATTATTTAAAATAATGAGAATAGAAAAAATAATGTAGCAAGATAAAACATCTTCGTTAAGCGTGAGGGTTTTATCAAAAAACTAAGCCATGAAAATGAAATATACTAATTTTTTATGCAAAAAAATAACTTACATTATGGTGAGAATAACTTGTATATTACATGTGATGATAAATGTCACCTTGACAATGATAGTCATCATGTATTGTCATGTAAGGAAAATCAAAACAACAAAAACAAAGGAGATATATCTAGATAAATTTCGAATCACGAAAAATGTTAAGGAGGAACTCAAAGTATCAAAATCATCATTTTCATGTGCTAGGAGAAAAGCCACCATAATCTACGATGGGTTTTTAGGATCTTTGGTAGATAATGAAAATGAAACGTAAAAGACAGTGTAAGGAATGTGGGAACATGAAAATAAATGTATGAGTGAGGATTTAGAATAAAAATCTTAAATATTTGATCTTTCCTGTTAGATTTTATGACTAATATTTTTTACTCTTTTTATATTCAATATTTAGTCTTTAACTAGTATCATTATGCATACATATATACATATTAAATTGGATATAGCTTAGAGTGCTTTGTCCTCTTAATACCTCAAAATTTCTGAATAGTACTCTATGATTAATTATTGTACTTATACAAAGTAATTCATATATAAGCTACTATCACTAGGCTAAAATAGGAAGTAAAGACATGACCATAGATGATTTGTATAACCGATGCATGAAGGCCCACATCTCTAACTCATAACATATTTTGCAGTCACACCACTTGAACTTAGTTATAAAGAAGGAAGGAAAGAGAGTGGGTGTCATTAGGGGGGCCTGATGTTGCATATACATGTCACGCATTGACAAGTCATGCTGGTGTAGCGTGGGAGTATGGAAATCATAGTGGTGAACACTGAACAAGATAAATTATATCAATGGAGCCTAGATATGATTATAAGTTTAAAATTAACCACTTAATCACCGTAGTAAGTTGGTTTGTGAGTAACTTTAGTTTCTATCCTAGTCTGATTCCCCTTCCCTCTTCAATCCCAACTAGCGAACACGATCCAAGGTTCGTCATAGTTTTTGGCCTGGCTTCGGCATTCCTACATGCATGCGTGCGCCAGAATGCCTCCTGGGTTCGGGACGAAGCCGACGCCTACCTATGAGACATACGATAGGCAAAGGAAGCACCCACCCAGCAAAAGTATGTCACGCTTGGAGGACCGGGGGGGGGGGAGTATCGTATTGGAGAGGTGGAAGAAAAGGCTCGGGATGGATGAAAGAGTCTTTGTGCGAGCCTTATGCGATGAGAGTCATACGTAAGATAACAAGGGGGTTCTCGTCTATCCGTGTTTTGTGGGCCTACCCACCCTATTTGTTCCATGATCTATGGGTCTACTGGAGCTACCCACTTTGATCAATTAGCCAAGATTTTGATCGGATACGAAATTACTAGTGCTCAATCTATTGGTATTTTGATGGGGATTGTTAGCTTAGTGATATAATGTAAATGCTAAATATTTCGATATAAATTAGACGCAGTAACTTGGTTAATACATATTCATATATCCTTTTTTGCATTTATTTAGTGACAAATGGATTCGAATAAATGCTTGTCACGGATTCGAATAAATGCATGTCAATTTTTTGATGTAATTATGTTATATTCCTTGCACAAGAATATTCAGAAAAGATCCTAATTGACCCAGAGTGGTTATTACATGTATGTATGTATATATATATATATATATGTATTCTATGCATGTATATGTATGAAGGATGTATATATGTAAATACATGCTCTGGTGAATTGGATGACAGTGAAGGTCATATGTGGAAGACGGAGTATCGCCTGCTGATGAGTATGGAGCGATGGCCAATGAAGTACTTGCTTTGAACGGTTGAGATAGAAAGGGGAAGGTTGATCCGATGGGTATATGCTTTCCCTCCCCTCCCTCTTGATTGATTCTTTAGGTCTGCTTGGGTGGAAGAACACCCCGACAAAGGAAGTTGCCCCTGGGAGATGGCTAATGGAGTGGCTATTACCTTTCTCGATGACCTGCATGAAATGATGGAGCCGAAACTCTCACACCCGACTAAAGAGGAAAGATTCAGTCTTGAGGGGAGGGTGGTAATGGGTTCCTCCTGATGTATATGGAGAAGAAGAGAGGATGCTCTAGTCGTGTTGGTCGATAGAGGTAGAAAGAGGTACGAAGAGATAGAGAGAAATATCGAGGATGCTTGGATCGAATTGAGGTGCGAGTGAAGTCATGCGAGAGATATATCATGAGACTTGGAGGCTCTAGGGTAATGCTAATACAAAATAATAAAGATGGGCATGACAAAGGATACTTGAGGAATACGAGATCATTGGGAGAATGATAGACGATGGAAGGAGTCACATGAAGCGTAGCTCTATGTTGAGGTTGGTAGAAGGGATGCTGTAGGATCGAATGATGAGTCATATCATGGCGACCTTGATGAAGAAGGTAGATTTATAGAGCTGAGCATCACAAGTGCTGATAAGACGGGTGTTGTGAAGACTTCAAAGCTCGACCTATATGCTCCCTATCACAAAAGATATAGGAGCTGGAATGGTTATTCCCTCGAATGCAGATAAAGTTTGATTGTGGGGGTGACCTGGGGATTTAAGTAGGAAGGAGATGCTTAGGCTTCAATTAGGAGGACGATGTGATTGATGCGGAAATCAAGGGACATGAGAGGTGATGCCATATCTTGAAGAAGATAGATGGTTTTTCTTGGGGCAGCAGAAGATTAATGGTGTATAAGAAGCAAATTAGAGGGAGAGAATATGAATCAATGCATAAGGTAGATGCGAACTCAAGAACTTCTTTTCATTAAAAACTTAACTTGCATACAAGACTTAACTTTTACAAGAAGAGGACTTACAATGTTTACAACAAAGGAAAAAAGACTTGCAACACTTGGAAGGAGGACACTTGAGAGACTCTTGTCGTAGTAGTGGACTTGTTGTTGTTGTGTTGTGTGAAGTGAGGAGCTCTTGGGTGGTATTTATAGGCCCTCAAGAGGGTGAAGATATTTTGAAGAGTAATCTAGAATCCTCTTCCATACTTATCTTTTAAGATAAAATATCTAGATATTTTGTTAGGAGGTGGAGAAATATCTAGATATTTTCTCCACCTCTCTCTTTTCTAGAATATTCTCCCAAGTATATATCTTCATTAAGATTCTCCATATGTTGGTGGAAGATATAGGCCCACATATCTTTATATGGGTGGAAGATTGTAGGACCATGTATAATAGCCCATTGCAATAATACTTCATGGGCTAATTAAAATTACATCTTCAACACCTCCTTTTAATTTGTAATTTGCATTATTCGTCTGAAGTGTTGGAATTTTTCTGTTGGAATTGCTTTGCAATAATATCTGCAAGTTGGTCCTCTGTGTTGATGAACTCCAGCTTCAGGTCGCCATCCTCCACTAGCTCTCGAACATAAAGATGACGAAGTTAAATATGCTTTGTTCTTACATGAAAGACTGGATTCTTTGTCATAGCAATGGCTGACATGTTGTCACATAATATAGTTGTTGGAAGAACATCGCTTATTGAATGTCACGAAGAAGTCTTTTCAGCCACATAGCTTCACATGATGCGCTTGTAATAGAAATATATTTGACTTCAGTAGAGAAAAGGGCTACTGTCTTTTGCTTCTTAGAACTCCAAGATATGACTTTAGATCCCATGCAAAATAAATAACCTGATACGCTTTTTTGTCATCTATAGATCCAACACAATCACTATCTGAATAGCCTTTGAGAGAATTATCTTCTTCCGTAGTATATTTAATTCCAAAATTCTTGGTACCTTGAATATAACGAAGAATCCTTTTTGCGGCTGCATAACGAAGCTTGCTTATAAATCTTCATACAACACTGACTGCATATACTATATCTGGTCTTACATTAGTTAAATATAATAAGGAGCCTACAAGACTCCTAAAAAGAGACCTATTAGCTTTTTGAGCTCCATCATTTGTAGAAAGTTTTGTATTAGCAGCCATATGAGTTGCTTCTGATTTGCAATTTGACATATGAAATTTCTTTAGAAGATCATGAACATATTTTTCTTAAGATATAAATATTTCACCTTCTTTCTATTGAACTTAAATACCGAGGAAGTATCTCATAAGACCGATATCTATCATTTCATACTCTTTCATCATTGTTTTCTTGAATTCTGTAATCATCTTGAGGCAATTGCTTGTATATATAAGACCATCAACATAAAGGCATACAATGAGGAAATTATACATACCTTCTTTCTTCACATAAAGAGATGGCTCATTGGGATGTAGAAATCCATTATCTCGAAAACATCCATCAATTTTATTATTCCAAGCTCTTGGTGCTTGCTTTAAGCAATGTAAGGCCTTGTAGAGACGATAAATCTTTTCTTCATTATCTTTAGATATATATCCTTGAGGTTGTTCAACATAAACATCTTCTTCAAAATCTCCATTAGAAATGCAGATTTAACATCAAATTGATAAACTGGTAATTTCTTTTGAGCAGCAAGTGCAAGTAAGGTTCTAATTATCTCCATACGAGCAACATGTGTAAAAGTTTCATTATAATCAATACCTGGCTGTTGTGAGTAGCCTTTGGCAACCAATCGTGCTTTATACTTGTGAATGGAACCATCTTCATTATATTTGACTTTATAAATTTATTTAAAACCAATAACATCCTTATCTCTAGGATGGTCCACGAGCTTCCAAGTGTGATTTTTATTAATGACTGCAATCTGTTCATGCATTGCTTGAATCCATACTTCTTCTTTAAATTTTTGTGGCTCACAAGTAACAAAGCAGTAGCAGAAGATGATGCATAAATTTCTTGAAGAGACCGTACCTTTTGTTGTGGATGTTTTGATCAGAGACATTTGGCCCGACTGGTCTTTGAATTGAAGGGAAAATATCTTCATCATTTGGATTGTCTTCTTCAGCTGCAGCTTGCTTTTGTGGCACTGAAGAATCATCCCATTTTCATGAAGATGTTTCATCAAAGATGATATCTCTATATATAATTAGTTTTTCTTCTTTACGCTCATATATAAGTTTTAGATTCATCACAATATCCGATGAAGATATATTTTTCTCTTTTTTTCATCAAACTTTTCTTGTCTAACTTGAGATGGAATATGAGCATATGCAATAGAGACAAAGATTTTGAAATGACTAACCTTGACTTTCCTTTCATACCAAGCTTCATAAGGTGTTCTATCCAACACTGCTGTGGGAGGAGATCTATTCAATATATAAACCTCAGTATTTATTGTCTCTACCCAAAATTTGTTAGGAAGACCCTTACCTTTCAACATGCTTCTTGTCATCTCAATAATTGTTCGATTTCTTCTTTCAGCTACTCCATTCTGTTGAGGAGTATATGTTGTTGTTAGCTCCTTCTTGATTCCTTGAGTTATGTAGAAGTCTTGAAATTCTTTGGATGTAAATTTTTCTCCATGATCTGATCGAAAAACTTTTATTTTTCTTCTACTTTATTTTTCAACAAAGGCTTTAAACTTGATAAAAGTATAAAAGACTTCTGACTTTTCTTTCAAGAAGTAAACACACATCATTCTACTGTAATCATCAATAGGAAGTATCTGGCTCCATTGATAGACGGAGTTTGAGTTGGTTCACATACATCTGAGTGTATCAACTCAAGTGGAGCTTTTGCTCTTCATGATGTCTTTGTGAATAGCAATTTATGTATCTTTCCTTATATGCAACCTTCACATATATTTTCATCTTTCTTGATGAACGGAAGCCCAACAACCAAGTTCTTCTGCTTTAATAATATGAGGCTTCTAAAATTTAAGTGTCTATGTCTTAAATATCATAATAAGGAATTATCTTTATTTACAATTTTTAGAGCATAGCCTTCTTTTAAGGGCATTGATTACATAAATACTTTATTTGGAGCTATTTTAATGTCTTCAATTAGTAACTTTCTTCTTTTTTTTGCATACTCCATTATCAAATCTTAGAGAATGTCCATTAATCATAAGTTAGCCAACACTTACAAGATTTTCAATTAAGCCTGGAACATAGAGAACACCGTGAATGAGTTTAGAAGTACCTTTCTTTGTTTGTACTGTAATAACTCCTTTGCTTTTCACATTTTGCAGCTTTTCATCTCCGAGCTTAATTTGCGAACTATGCCCATTCTCAAGGCTCATAAATGCATCTTTGTTCCCTGTCATATGGTTATTACAACCATTATCGACATACCAAATGTCTTTAGACACTTCTTTAGTATTCATGCAAGAATAAAGTAATGGATGGAAATCCTTATCTTTTCCAATATAATTAGACCCATCTTTTTGAAACCAACAATCTCTTTGAGAATGATTCGCAATCTTGCACTTTATGCATCAGAATCTAAAATTTTTAGATTCATGATTATCTTTATTGCAAATGATGCAATATGAAGAAGATTTTCTTGTACCTGGAGCCCTTTTATTGTATCCTTTTACTCTTCCATTATCATGACCTTTGTAAGATCTATGTCTTTCATTATGCTCTTGTCTCTTTGCATATTGTCTCCTTCTCTGCTTGTCATGATCTCCATTCGTAACTTTGGAGATGTTCATTTTTGTTTGAAATGCTTGCTCGAAGGGTTGAGTGTAGTAAACCTATTAAATCTTTGCTCATGTGCTTCAAGTGAGCCCACAGAAAAAGAAGATAAATCTTTGGACTCTTCAATAGCAGCAACAACATGATCAAATTTAGCAGGTAAACTTCTTAAAATTTTTTCAACAACCTTCTTATCGATAATAGTATCTTCATAACTTCGAATTTGATTTATAATAATAGAAGCTTTTGAAAAGAATCTTTGGATAGTTTCACCATCTTTCATTAAGAGATTATCAAAATCCCTCCATAAACTTAAGAGACTCTTGTGGTGGTAGTGGACTTTTTGTTGTTGTGTTGTATGAAATGAGGATCTCTTGGGTGGTATTTATAGGTCCCAAGAGGGTGGAGATATTTTGAAGAGTGATCTAGAATCCTCTTCCATGCTTATCCTTTAAGACAAAATATCTAGATATTTTGGTGCGCGGTGGAGAAATATATATATATATATTCTCCACCTCTCTCTTTTCTAGAATATTCTCCCAAGTACATATCTTCATTAAGATTCTCGATATGTTGGTGGAAGATACATGCCCACATATCTTCATATGGGTGGAAGATTGTAGGCCCATGTATAATAGTCCATTGCAATAATACTTCATGGGTTAAATACAAATTACATTTTCAACAGTTTGTAGAGGAAATCGTGGGGAAACAGTTGATGGGATTCAGGGGTAATAGTTGCAGGGGGTGGTTGTGAAGGCTGGCCTCGAGGGTTGGTTTTCGACGAGGGGACATATGAGGGCTTGGCGACTCGAGGAGATGGAGGTTAGGTGATGGCTATGGGACAAAGAGACGGGTCATATAGAGGAAGAAAGGGAGGTGGCGAGATGGAGGGGAGACAATTGACTTGAGGTCAATGTATCGGGCTTCTACATGGCGATGAGCACACCAATTTGAAGAACAAAGAGGATCCTCTACTGTGGTGTTGTGCCTCTGTGGTCGCATGAGCTTCTCGATTGTGATGGAGCGGTTCACACGATTTTGCATGGTAGGGGTCCACAAAAATGCAAAATCGTGCGAACCACTCGATCAAGATCGAGCGACGCACATGCCTACACCAGACTTTGTTGCCCTCCTGCCTACAACAGATGATCCGTCCCCTTTGAAGAAGAGGAGACGTGCAAAGGGGCGTCAGTGTTGTCCAATTGGGAGGTGCCTCTTGCGCGGGTGCACGTTGACTAGGACACATGCCCTACTTATAAAATACATAAAATGTAAAACCAAAAAAATCTAAATAAACTAATAAATGACCTTAAATTAAAAATTACAAAATATAAAAGTTGTAGACATTTAAAATATAATCAACTTTCATGAAGAAAATGATCTCAAAATAAATCATCTTTATATAAATATATTTCTTGTAGGTGTTTTATAGGTATAAAATACCTATGTCTTTTGATTTTATATATTTTCTTTTCTTTTCTTAAAAACGTGTCATAATTTAGATATTTTCTATTTTTTGAATTATTAATAGGTGAATTAAATCATATATAGATAAATATTTACATATATGTACAATATAACACTTCTCTCTTTGTCAACTACTCTGCTTTTGATTTTTAAATACTTATTTCTTCTGTAGGTAGTTATATTACAAAGTAAGAAAATAAGTACCAATAATTAAAATAAAATGAGATGAAATTGTACTTAAAATGGTATAGACCAATTGTACAATATACCTTCTAACTCAAAACCATAACATTCACATACGAACTTTCAAACCCTTGAAAGTAGTATTATTTCAAAGATAATTTTGTGTACATTACTTTAAAAGTGAGTATGGTTCAATATGTGATTGTATGAATGAGAAATTAGACTTGGAATCGAGGTATATTCATAACTATGCCATGGCTTTTAAAGCTATCCATGAGTCAGTATCTTTTATGGATTTTTCATGAGTTAATATAATCTA
The DNA here is from genome assembly GCA_037367405.1 of Ottelia alismoides. Lineage (NCBI taxonomy): Eukaryota > Viridiplantae > Streptophyta > Magnoliopsida > Alismatales > Hydrocharitaceae > Ottelia > Ottelia alismoides. Next base: position 29,029 of record JAZKJV010005923.1, on the reverse strand, counting down.
TGTGGACATTATGAAGGTGATTTCATCTCAGTTGAAGTTGATATGTTTTTATAGAAATTAGCGAGTTTTTGTACATTATATACAAGGATGAAAATGCACAGATGAGAAATCTGCTTTCTGATTTTTCACGGCTTTATTTCTTGCATATTTTCGTACTTATGTATGTGTTAATTCATACTTCTTATCTCTAGATATGCATTTATAATAACATATCATTAAGATGTAGATGCATGTTTTTGTTAATATTCCAAGCTTAATTTTTATATATTAAGTAGATGAGTCATGGGTCCATCACTCTCCTATACTTAAGCTTTGTTAATCCCTTAACAAACACTTATTCGCAGAATGAGTGAAATATGAAAGAGAAATAAATTTGGGCTTGGTACCAAATATATAAAATGTAAAATGAAATCCAAGCTTGATCAAACCCAGGATTAATAGTATGCCAAAACTTCTTTAGGGTTTGGATTTTATACTCAATAGACTTCAAGTTACACAAGTCTCTACTCAGGTTCGACTAAACAATCAACTCATATCCACTGACTGATATAGCATATTCTTTGAACAATGGAACCATATGTACAATGAGTGAAATGTGTTAGTTCTTCCCAGTTGATAGTGAAAACTACCATTCAACCAACTTGGTACCCTTAGATTCCTTTCTCCGGTAGCTCTTTCCTTAAGCGAGTCAGGCATGTCCTTCTAAGTTCAATTACTGCTAACAAATAGAAATAGGATGTTTGGAGCTTAATCAATGTAGATAAGTCTCTTTCAGTGAGTTTTGACCGATGTAGCCAACTCCTCTCTTTGCAGGCATCTTTGGACCATTGGTCTTTAAACGTTGGCTTTTGTAGTATACTTTCTCTACATCATTGATACATGTCTATATTTCTCTCTCTCAATTTTTCCTGATTTAAGCCATTGAGTATTTGCAGTCTATTTGATGTACAGGAGAGAATACGTGAACAAACCACATGAAATTGTTGCATTGACCTCCATCTCCACTAAATGACTAAAGTACTAGCAACTATTCTCATCCAAAGCATTGTTCCAACCATTGTTCTAGTTTTTAGATGCCCATGCTACAAGAGGAAGATGGGGATTCACCTGTATATATAGTTCCCACATCTTGGTCTTATATTGCCCATGACAAAGCAACCATATACATATGCAGTTTGGATTGAGTTGGTCTTTCAAGTAATCATTTAGGTTATGCTAAGTGTCAGGTGTAGATGTTCAAAGTGGTTCATTATCATAGACATACTCATGTATGAGGCAATCTACTTGGACACTCTAGGCCGAATACTGAGCATTGTCTTATGTAACTCCGAGAACCAAATCATGTGACCTGAAGATTTTAAATTTCAATATCCAATGAAGTTTTTTTGAAATTAAATGAATTAAGGTCATGATCAAACTTATTCTCTTAATCTGTTTGGAGCTCGATTTATAATATTGATTTTTTTGGAATCAATACATCCATCAAGGTTTTTTCTGGAACCGTCTGCACCCGTTTTTATACAGGAGCCCACGAAGCTCCGCAACTTCGCCAATAATGAGAGAAGGAGAAGCATGAATTAATTAAAAATGGGTGAAGTTAGGTAAATATATACAAGTGAATATATGTATGCAATATGAAATGATGATTTATGTAAATTATTTACATGTACATGAATACTAATTATGAGTTATAAACACATGAATGCACATGCTCCAACACCACTTCTAATTGAAAAGAGTTTCAATAAGAGTCAATGTCCTGAAAAAAGTAAAAAAACCTTTAGATGTTCCATATTCACAAGCGGTGGCAAGATTGATGTATGCAATGATGTACACTTGACTTGAATTGGTTATCTAGTTAGCCTCGTTAGTAGATATCAAAGTAATCCTGGATCAGGACAATGGGAAGTTGTAAAGAGGATTTTTCGATATCGGATAGGAACTGTACATCTGAAGATGGTGCATCAAGCTTAATCACCTAAGGTAGTGTGATACTCCAATGCAGATTTCTGAGGGGATGTGGATGCCATGAAATCTATATTAGGTTACCTTTTCATGTTTGATAGAGCAGTTGATTCTTGATGTAGAAAGAAATAAGAATGTGTATCTAGGCATACAAAGAAGGTAAAATATATTGCATGCAGCATGGCCACCACTAATGCGGTGTGGATTAAACGCTTTCTAGAAAACTTAAGCCTTGAATTGGTCAAAAGTCCAATTGAAATGTATTGTGATATTCAAGCTACAATAAGATTGATCAGTAGTGGGGCTAATAGTTCTAAACGAAAGTACATTGAGATCCAATATTACTATATACGAGATATAATGACGAAACAAGAAATACAACAACCTATATACATACAAGTGATATGTTAGCCAATTCGTTAACAAAGGGAATAACAACATGCACATACATCAAACATGTTGGTTTGATGGGACTCCGGAAGACATGAGTCAAGAAAGAGGCTTTCATGAATAATGAACCTTACTGTAGACCTCTCTATACACTACGCAAATAGTTGGAGCTTTTATCACTTCGGTTAAGCGGGAGATATTAGATCAGATCTCACAGAAACCCTAACTGCATGTGCGTGAAGGAAAGGAACGGGTCAAACCGCCATCGATAGTTATGTGAGGCCGGGTCTCGCGGAGTCCCTTACCACATGTGCATGAAGGAAGGGGGCAGATGTTGCGAGGACCACACCATATATAAACCTCCCAAACGGAAGGGAAAGATGCATCATCAGAATCTTGATATCGGGAACCCCCTTCCAATCCATACCCAACGTCTCCTTCCCTCTCTCTCGTTTTGTCTGAGCACTAAGAAGATGACGACGATGTACCTAGATACAAGAACAACCACCCTAGCTCAACATCTTAGTAGGATCTGTCTTTTCTAATCATTTTAGCTATGCGAAACACCTTAAGATAGACAAATAGATCCTTCTGTGCCAACGTCAACTTTTTCCAACATTTTAATAGACCAAGATAGCTGATCACAACATGGAGAATGATCAACCGTCTAACAAAGTGAAAACCAAGGTTGATTGAACATGTATTGTCGGGTTGATCACAAGAAATAACAACATATAGTTGCTCCACAGAACATTATATTGATTGATCAGTGTAAATACGACAGACAACTCGCATTGACTTTCTTCCCTAGTCCCTACCAATATTCTTCTCGTGCTTGCCATTACGTCAATTAGATGATTGGATCTTGTTGAATATTCATCTATTGCATAATGTATAGGCACGTGCTTAAGCCTCACATCACCTGTTACGAGAAAGATGGGTGTAAGGCATATATATGTATATATATTATATATATAAGACCTTGTACTCCATGTTTCAGTGAGAACTAAGAAAAATAATATACTAACATGGTTACTAAGTTGCTTCTCTCATAGAGCAGGACCATCATCCTGACCTTTTGGAAGCTTGCAAGTCAATGTTTTGATGGTATTTGTTGTCACTATACATTTTTTATTTCAGATTCAACACATACAATATACAGCCGAATTACATCAGATACACATGAAATGCTTCTGTTTTTTGCCTAAAAAAGTTAATGATTGGAACTTGAATTACAATATTTGCACGAGAAGTGAAAACACCATCTTCTCCTGGGATGGAGGCAATCTGATTAGAACATCTTCTACATGAGTTTCACTGCCAGAGCATGCACTTTCATTCGATCAATTGGCCACATTCTCTAAAAAACAATCCAACACTATAATTCTCCATTTTACCTAGGTTTCTTGTCCAAGTTTGCACCCACACAAGCATTATATGCAGCGGCAACGGACTCATCCAGTTCCTCGTAATTAATTTCAGATGACTGGTACTTGAACATATAGCCGCTCCGCGACCAAGACTGAATGCACATGATAGCTTGCACGCTGCTGTGGGGTAGAGAAAACCTCCTCTTCTGTACCTTGTCACCTTCCCCCGTAAACACTTCCTCAGGGTCAACTGCTGTGCCCTGCACGGCCAAGTAGTCCCTAGCCATGATGGATAAACGAGGGTAACGTGTACTGTTCACCTTCCACCATTCTAGAACATCAGTCGAGAAGGGTGCTGGAGGTTCTGACAAGTATTGAGCAAGTTCATCTGTGGCAATTCTCATTCCCGCCCTCCTCTTCTTTCTTGCAATCTCCTCTGCGAACGATAATCCACTCGTCTCTTCACCTTCTTGTATACCGTAGCCACTGGGAACTGCCGTGAATTGACTATTTGTATAATACCTGGCAAAATGGCTTCTTGCTTCTTCTAAGTTCTTATCAGTGTTGAGGCTCTCTGGAATGAAATCCTTTTTTATTCTGGGGTCAAGCACGGCAGCCATATAGGTGAAGAGGTTATAGACTTGGTTGCTGAAATTCCGAACTCTCTTGATCATGTCATCAGCTGCGGCTTTAAGCCAATCATAGGGGCATGTCTCCCTATAAGTGGTCACTTTTTCAAAGATGTGATCCATGAAAAAAAGGACCAGACCGACGGATGGTAATTTGCAGGTGCACAGGTCAGTTGTGACCTTGTAAAATGCTTCCATGTAGGCATGCAATGTATTGATCACGGATTTTTCCCCCGCTGTCAACAAAACATTTTTGTTGCTGAAAGTCTCTTCGTGCTTCCTGATAATGACGTCTATGGAATTCGAGGTCTAAGAGCAAATCAAAAGGAAATGGATTCCATGCTAGTCAAATTCTAAGAGGAAAAAACAAACCAGGAGCGAATGAAAATAATGGAGCCTCACCTTGCGAACCATATCGAGCATCGTATAGCTGGCGCTCCAACGAGTAGAGGCGTCAATCGGGAACTTCCAGGAACCCTCTTGGTAAGCTGCTGTTGTTTGCTTGAAGTCCTGAGCAATCTCGACGGATGCATTCAACTCAAACACGAACTCTCTGACCTTAGACAGAATCGATCTAGGGGATTTTAGACCGTCCTCTATTATACAGTTCAGGGTTTGAGCTGCACATGGTACATAGCTGAATAACTCTTTTCGGGCGTCCACGTCTTCTTTAAGAGCATGGCAAGCATGAAGTGCTTGCTGACTATTATCATGAGTGCATGATAAAATTCTCTTTTCAAGATTGTATTTCTTAATGACTTGCATTAATGCAAGGAAGATCTGGGTTCCCCCACATGGAAATGGAATATGACAAATGTCAAGAAGAATCTTCCGATGTGACCAATTCTCATCGATCCAGTGACCCTTGATACCCATATAAGAAACTTGTTCGTAGGATGTCCAGAAATCCAGTGTGAGGGATATCTTAGAGCCAACACGATCCAGAGAACTTCTGACATCCTCCTGCATACTTCTGAAGACTTCACGCATTACTTCATGCATCTTTTCTCTTGGCCAAAGCTGCATCGAAGAATTTAGAAACCTAAATGAATAGAGCACCTCATCATCCAATGTCAATGGAGGAAGAGAAGCTCCGATGAAGCACTTAAGAAGCACCCAGTTCATATGATCAAAATCTATTAAACATGACTTCACTTGGGCTAGAGGTTTCTTTGTTACAGAAACAGCTTGCAGGACCTCAGGAGTTGTATCATCTTGACGTTCATATCCTGGGTGACGATGACTGAGATGTCTACCGAGATTTCCTTCATGAAAAGAAAGAACAAAAACATTGTAAACTTGAATCCCTTCCACAAAGCAAGAAAAGATATTTCAGTAGAGGTTGAAAACAGATAACAACCAGTCGCTGTTGTGATAGAATAGCTTTGTTTGCAGAATTTGCATTTTCGGCTCTTTCCATCAGGTGCAGTTTCGAAGTACTTAAGGTACACGGATGTCATTGACTTCTTTTTTGGCTTTGCAGCTGAGCTGCCACTCCCCTTATCCAAAAGGCCCCGACTAAGCTCCATCGATTCTGCATTAGGAATGACAGCAACATCCATGATGCACTTGCCCTCAAGCTCTGCGCAATAACTCAAGTAGTTAAGTTCACTAACATTCTTATTATTGAAAATATTACAGATGTTAATAAAATAACATGGGTGTTGAGGGTAGAAATATTGTTCCAATCAATATGTAAAAAAAATCCACCCACCCACCGACCCCACCCAATGCATTAATTCAGAGCCGGGGTAGATGAAAACAGTGCACATGAAGGCTGGTACTCATACTATTTAAAGTACTGTTATAGGAAATATTGATTGTCATCTTTTCATAGGCTATTTCCTTTTCTATGTATTTCCCCTCTTGTTATTTTGTCCTCTAGAGTTTCACCTCTATATAAAGGAACCTTATGGCCTTTAAATATACAAGTCATTCATTTCCAAGGTTTTTAACAAATGTGAAGCATGTCGAGGTATTTTTTGTCATTGAGATAAGGCGTACGCCTCAAGGCGGTCAAGGCGCAAGTTTCACTTTACAGAGAAAAACATTCATAAATATTATGTTATAAACATACAAGAACGACTTTACGTTTTGTTTTCTTCATTATTAATCATACAACCTACGCTGATTAGAATATAAAGATGGCGTAAAAGTCTAATATATTATTTGATATGAGTATAAACAATTGATACAATGGACAAATTTAATAATCTAGTGCTTGAAATATGAATAGTATCATTTTTTTAGACAATTCATTATTGATTTACAAAGAATCACGGTATGATATATATTTATAATATAATATCCAGTTTAATGTTAATATTCATAGTTCAACATCATGTATCGATTTTTTTAGTTCATGTTGATCTATAATATCCTCCATCGGTTTTTTGTTCAAGTTTATTTACAAAAAAAGCATGCAAACAGTAAAAATAAGTTAATATATTAGTACAATGCAAAATAAATGCATTATTTTTTTCATGTTGATTTATAAAGAACATTGCAAACAAAGTAAAAAGGGATTTTTACTTGGCAGAGCCTATAATCTTTGTCAATTATCTCCACGACCTTTGAAACAACCTAATTCCTCCCTCGACCCCGTAAACTTGCTAATCCTTACCCTACAGACGCTGCGGTTAACCTCCATCCATTTTTCTGTTAAATGTAACCAGATTCCGTTTAAAATAGATATATATTACCCTATTGCTTTACCAAATTTACAGAAGATGCCCTCCAGCCCCAACACCACCCCTCCCCCCGTTGCGTGATCTCTGACCCCTCCCCTTGTGCCGCCTGAAGGTAATTTTACGGGAAATCGCACATAGAGAAGCTATCATTAATAGGTAAACCTAGAAAAAATATTGATAATGGTTCAAAACCAAACGTGTGTATTCCATATTTTTGTTCTACAGAAGAAGCACCATAACCTTCCACATTTTTTGACTCAGGATTGCACGATATGGTCATGACGAGATGGTTCTATCTATGCAGAGTCCATATACAGAAATCCTGGTAAATATCTGATAACATTTAATTAAATCCCATGCTCTCTTGTTTCTGTAACGAGAGCATAGCCTGGCCAAAATAATATATAATATGTTTCCACGATATGGAAAATCTTTACAAAAAGTTCAACTTAAACTTAAAATGGGTGATTGAAGCAGACAACGGCACCACATCACAAGACAATACCATCGACCTCAAATTCAAGGTAAAGCAATCGGATTCTTGGAAGGCAAGACAATCGGTCCTATGATACCAATCCCTCTGCCTACAACCATCCCTGAGCGCTCGCAGGGAAGAGACCTCAGAAGAAAGAACGGAAATCCGCAAAGACGAAACCCCTTTCTTCCATAGAGGCACGACGGCAATGACTTCCATTGGTAGTGGCCGCGATCGGCGGACCCTCCGCCTGTTGCCCTCCCTTCCGTCAGGGGCAACGCAGCGGTGGAGGACGAGGGGACGGGGGCTCTGCTGCGGGTGGAGGCGGGGGAGGAGGGGAGCAGGTGGTGGAGAGGGAGGGATAAAAGGAGGAATAAAATCCAACCGGTGGATTTCACATGGTTGATTAACTCGTTATTAACTCAGGCAAGTTAACTCAAAATGTGTCAATTTAACGGCAGGGTTCGTGGAGTAAGACGGGGCAAGTTTACGGGGTCGAGGGAGGAATTAGGTTGTTTCAAAGGTCGTGGAGGTAATTGACAAAGATTATAGGGTCTACCGGGTAAAAATCCCAAGTAAAAATAAGTTCCATATGTTAAACTGCAAAATAAATGCAATAAATTTCTGTTCATGTTGATTTATAAATGACCGAGTAAAAACAAGCTTAATATGTTGATAAACTGCAAAATTACTGCATTAAATCAACCAAGTCGTCAATGTTGGAGTGTTAATTAGATGTCTTTCAGTGAATCACGAGCTCAAGGACCTAAAACTACTTGTCCAAGGAATACGAAAGGCTCGCAATCAAAGAGAGTGGAAGAATATATAGCAGAAAACTAATGAAAAATTGGATGAGATCTGAGGCGACACCTCGAGGCATGCACATCTGTGAGGTGTAGGCCTTAATGAGGTTGCTCGAGGCTATAGCCTCACATCATTTTTCCTTGAAAATACCTCGAGGTGTACACCTCAACACCTCGAGACACGTTTAAAAACAATGTTAATTTCATTTCGCATGGTATCTAAGCGTTGGTCCTGGACCAGTGCTCTAGTGTATTCTTGATACCCTGGACTCCATCCACCAACCTCTCTCTCCACCTCGGCCCATGCATGTGCCCTCTCCTCTTCCTCGTCCCTACACAGTAATCCTCTCGACCTTGCTCGTGTACAACGTCCACCGACAGTTTGTGTGGGCCCCGATGCTGAACAAAGCCATAACTTGTGCCATATCCCCCACAACCCCACCGCATGGGCCCTAGCAAAGCCCATACATCCTTGTCAGTGCCACCCTCAACATGGTGCTGCACCTATGGCCTCCGTATGGGATTCTGCGACCGTGCACAACGTGTGCACATATCTTCCCATCATCCATTCATGAATTTTGGACAATCCGGTTCGAATTTGCCCTTTAAATCCGATCCATTTTCCCTAGAGCGTCAAAAAAGATGATGGGAAAGATTGTGCTTTAAGTTTGCACACACAAACTTTTCTTACATTTTTAAGAAATAACTATTCCTTACATGATCGTATAGACAAATACAGACTTTCTATCACCTAGTCCCCCCTTCCTGGTCTCCTTTCGTCATGGCAGACGACAAGGTTGATGTTCCTCTATCTTTTGGGGCATTGAAAGACCCGTGTCCGATAGTCAAGATAGATGGGACCAACTATGAACTACGGGCGATGCAGTTCATGAGCATCATGGAGAGCAATAACAAGACTGGAGGCAATGCTTCATAAAAGCATGACAATGCATGGGCACGTGTTTGGCTTTCAAGCACCCTCACAATAATAATAGTCAATGATATTGTATATCGGCCAACAATAAAGGCAATGAGAGATATCCTTCTCACCATATATTCCCATGCAAAGAACGAGACAAAGGTTCTTCAGCTCCAGTATGACATCTTCACTACAAAATAGGATGGCCACTCTCTTTATGCATTCTATTCCAGTTTGAGAGGCATGTTCGAAAAACTCCATAACTTCATGCCCCTGAGCACTAGTACTAATCAACAAATGATCTACAAAAACACCACAATGGTGGATGTCTTTTTGTCAACTCTTGATCCTCAGTTTGACGTCGTCCGCAAACATCTTCTTTCTAGTGCTTTTATCCCTCCCATAGAGGAGGAATACAATCATCTGATCAGAATAACTTTGCCTCCCAGTTCTACTACTCAAACCTCCTCTCTCTGTTATGGCTGGATCACGCATCAAAGGGGGGTTCAGCTCCGTTTAGAGGATATAGTGTCCATGGTAGAGGAAGCAGTTGTCCTCACCTCATTGCACATACTCCAACTGTATATGTCTCTCTGAGGACACGTTATCAAAACTCAGAAGCATGATTGTCCCACCTCAGCTCATGACGTTGAATAGTTTGAGGCCACTGCTAATCTCGTTGATCAGAAGTATGATGATATTGTCTCATGTCTGAGGGAGATCATGGCCTCTTCAACTGGTACTCCTAGTAGTCCTTTGCCCTCACATGACATTGCTGCCTCTGTAAGCATCTCATGTATTGGTTATGCTCTTGCCACACATCACAATGTCGTATTACATAATGGATCATGGACTCTAAACTAAAGCATCTCATCATTTCTGCGGTGACAGAGAATAGTTTACTTCTTACATCACCATTCCTTCAGGTCACTCAATATTTGTTGATATGCCTTGAATCTAACCATATGTTCTATTAGACCTAGTTGGAGAACCATTGTATGCACCCCCATACCACCATATCCTACTAGATGGGGACATAGTTGATGAAAATTTTACAAGCATTTCCTTTTCTATTTGGGTTTTCGAATATGTTTGTATCAAGATTCATCTGTAATGGGAGTAATATATAAATTCCCTAGCGATAGGGCTCTTAGTATTCCATGTATTCTTCTTTCTCCACATAGTGAAAACCGATCATCGCTACCCAAGAACATAACCTAGTAATGAGTAAACCTCGTAAATCTTTGTGTTTGCATCTTGCTTGATTGATCGTGTTTTTTCATGATTGCTTCCACTATTCGCAACAATATTTATTGCTGATGGGCACATTCTCATATAACATGATAAGGAGAGATTCAGTTGATGCCTTTTGTGCTCTGCAAAATGTTTTACGTAGACCAGAGTTTTCTGGAATTTATTGTCCATCGGTCAGATTACTAAGAAACTGAACTGTCGTGTCATTTTTAACCCTTCTTCGCTTGTGTTTTAGTATATATTTATGGGCAAGGTGTTTGGATAAAGCTGTAAGCAAGGGGATCTGTACAAACTGGCACAATTACCTTACGCTGGCAGATCTTTCATATCCACTAGTCCGGTCTCCTTGGGCCTTGCACCTTCAATTTGGTCATCTTTCATTGTAGAAGCTACATAAAGTCATTCATATCTCTCCTCAGTCCAGTTTTCAGTTAATGCTTGCTACTTGCTAGCTTGGGAAGCATCATCTTACTGGTTTTCCCAGTCGTCAGAGTCGTAGCATTACTTTTCTTCGAGTTGTTACATTTTCATATTTAGGGTCCCAATTGTATCCCTTATCACCAGAGCACATGTTCTATTTAGTTGTTGATGATTTTTCCAGACTTTCTTGGGTCTTTCTGATGAAAAATAAGTCCGGGGTTGGGTCTATTACGGAAATTTTTATAGTTAAAATAAAGAATATTTTTTCTGCTACTTTCAAATATACCTTCCCCATCATCCATCATGCTCCAGGTGAATTATGAACACTTGGTTTCCCCTGATGGCACCGTTGATGTTTTTATACGGAATTATATTATGCATGAGGATAATGCAACTAATCAGGAAAATTATTATAATAGGAGGTTGATCATTAGGAGGATCTGGACCAACCTATTGCACTTCGAAAGAGCATGCATATATGTGCTATGTACTCTTTCCCATGACATATTTTATTGGGATGTCTATCAAAGGATTTCAAACAATTTATGGTGGGATTGTCGGTTATTACAATCCCACATACGTACCAGGAGGCTATGCAGGCTAGTCAATGACATTTGGCTATGGAGAAAGAAATGGTTGCACAACAATCAAGAGTCATATGGAGCTTAGTTACTCCATCAGTAGGGACCTTTGTGGTTGGTTGCAAATGGATCTTTACAAGGAAGCATTGAGCAGACGACAATGTTGTCTGCTACAAGTCAGACTTGTGGCACGTGGGTTCACTCAAACATATCAAGTGGACTACTAGGACACTTTCTCTCATGTGGCGCGTTGATGAATCATTTATTTCTCTTGAATTCTATTCAATTCTTATTTTTATACACTTTTTTTGAGGTCTGCATCTTCCAAATTCAGAGAAACCCTAGAATTAAAAGGGACAATCCCGAGCCAAATCATTGTTTTGAAAAAAAAGTTTATTTTATATATAAAAATAAATTTTTAGTTATGATTGTGTTATAATTTTCGCTTCAAAAATTAACTGGTATTGGGTATTAATAAGACCATTCACTATTTCTTGAAGCTTGATCCCCCCTTGGATAAATCATATAACCAAGAGAAACTTGTGGTAATTGGACCCTGAAAGGATCCAATTACCCATCTCTACAATGACACATACTTCAACATATATGTTTATTCAAATACGGACCACACATAAAATTTGGTCAAGTTCTAATTGTTCATGTATATTATTTATGATTTTTTGAAAGTATGAATCAATTATATTCCACTATTCTTGTTAGAGTTATTTTTTATTATTGGGCTATTTACGAAGTCGAGTAACCCTTTGTGGTCTTTTATATAATTTCTCCTTTTTGCTATAAAGGGTTTCATGCCATATAAGAAACCCTAGACCTCTTGAATAAGACAAGTCATTCATTCTCTCATTCTTCTCCACATGGTATCATAGCAGCGGTCCTAGACCGGTGTTCTGACCTAAATCCCGCCGCCGCCACCTTCACCTCTCTGTAGCCACCACCAGCCCTTGTACGGGCCCTCCTAGAATGAGGGCCCCACGCAAGGTCTCCTCGCTCAACGAGCATGGACGCGTCCTGTTGCGCTGCCAACCCATCTGGGGCTCCGTCTGGGCGCCTACAGCCCTTGCCAAGAAATCCACCTAGGCTGCAACCCTCCGCATGGGTACCTACAACACTCCGTCTAGGATGCTGCAGCCCCAGGCTCCGCCTGGGCACCTCCAGCAGCGTCGCCAGCCCATCCGAGGCTCGGTTTGGGCACATCTCCAACCCTTCTAGAGCGTCTGCAACTTCTGAGCAGCCCATTTGGGGCTCTACTCAGGGCATCTCCAGCCCCCTACAACCCGTGTTGGGGTTTGCCAGGCCTCCTTGGCCCTCTTTGGGACTTCTTGGATGTATCAAGTTCTTAAAGTCTGACTGGTTGCATATTAGCCACAGTTCACTACTACGGAAGTCCAACAATAGGCTGAAACGACGATTCAGGTTACCCATATGATTGTTTGAATCTCTCTTATGCTTGTTTGAGATAATATCTTCTTCTAGGTCACTTTTTTTTCTTGACTTGTGAGACCACGATGACATCCACCGAGACCAAACCCATGCACTCGACTTCTTCTATGACGGTACATGGCACTTCTATCAAATTAAAGGGCATGGATAACTATGTGCTCTGGTCTCGGGCCTTCAAGGTATTCGTCGACGGTCAGAGGACTCCTATCACTCGTCTAATGAGGTTCTGCAGAACTCTACTCCAAGGGAGATTACTTCTACTACGCATCTCACTACTACCTCAGATATTGTAGCCAACTCTGCCTCTGCATTAGCATCAACCTGGATCATTGACTCTAGCATGTCTACTCACTTGACTGGAGAATGCAATTTTCTGACCTCTTCTCAACCCTCTTCTACTGTGAAGTCGGTTTGGGTAGCCAACAATGCTTATTCTCCTGTTACGACCATTGGTACTATGGAGTTCTCCTCAAAGCTCAGGCTCTCTGGTGTTTACTGCGCACAGGATTTTCCTCGGAGCCTCTTATCAATTCATAAGCTATGTGTTTAATTAATTGTCGAGTGATTTTTGATGAGTTCTTTCCATTGCTATTTTCAGTACATTAAGACGATGCAGATTTTTCGTGGGGGCATGAGAAGAACGATCTTTACTATATTGATATCCCTGTTGACTCAATCTTTGCAGGTGTTGACTCTGTATCAACTGACCCATTCCTATTGCATTTACGGCTTGGTCACCCATCTGCCAAATCTCTTTCTCATATGTTTCCTGGATTGTCATCTCTGAAACCGTTTGAGTGTAAAGCAAGCTAGTTCGACAAAAACCATCGTGCTTCTTTTCCACCTAGGACTACGTCACATCGATCATTACATTTCTCTTTAATCCATTGTGATATCTGGAGACCTTGCCTTGTTCGTACTATTACCGATCATAGATACTTTGATGTTTTTGTAGATGATTACAACATGTCTTCTCAGGTCTATCTGATCAAGGGGCAATCCAAAATTAATAATATTGTCAAGACTTACTTTCAGCTTATTAAAACATCTTTCTCTACATGTATTCAAACTATCATGACTGACAATGCTCTTGACTTCACGCAACAGGACTTGGTATCTTTCTTTGCTACTCATGGGACCTTCACAAGACCTCTTGTTCGTATATCTCACAATAGAATGGGATAGTGGAAAGAAAGCTTAGCCATCTTCTAGACATTGCTCGTACCATGGTTCGAAAAATGCGCCTCGAGGCGAGGCGGTCGGAAAACGCCTCTGAACGACCGCCTCGACAGGGTCCTAAGAGGCGGTCGCCTCAGTTGGTCGAGGCGGTCGAGGCGAAGGCGAGGCGCTCACCGAGGCGTTTTCTTTTTCAAATTATTTTTTTATGTTAAATTAATTATCCTATTAGCAATTTCATATGTTTATAAAGATCTAGTTGTTTAGGATATAATATATAAGATGAATGCTTAAATTTGGCCGCTTTCATGTTCATATTTACTATTAAACATATTCAATCATGTTAAGAAACTCTTAAATTATGCCCTTAAATATACGAATCCACAAGTATCATAGAAAAAATTACTCGTAAAATTATTTTTAAGGAGTTTTCAAACAATGAGCTATGTAATATACCAAGAAGGTCAAACAAGATATAATTCAAGGGAGTTTATGTACTACTCCCATTGAAACAAATCAAGATATCCGAATAGAAATAAAATCCTTAATAAAAAATTTCGCCGGGGGCGCTGCCCCCACAACCCTGCAGGTATGGTATGGCAGGAAGGGGTGCATACGACGGTTCTTCAACTTAGGTTAGATGGTTAGAATTTAGGGGAATATCAATAGATTTAATCTATGATTGGATGGAAAATTAGTAAAAAGACACATACACTTGTATATCTTTTCTTTCGGTGTTCCTATCTTTGTAATTGCATCAGATATTATAGTAATTTATATCATATGCTAGTTAGAATATATATAATTTCATTAATATATATTTTGTTGTAGTTTTTATAGGTTTTCTCCTTGTAAACTGAGGCTTACGCCTCGACCGCCTCGAGGCTACGCCTCACCTCGATTCTAGGGAAACCGCCTCGTTCCGTTTTTAGTTTTTTCAAACCTTGCTCATACCTTGCTTATATGAAGGTTCCCAAACCAACAGAGGGGGGGTGCTATTCTCACTGCCACCTACCTCATCAATAGGGTCTCGTCTTCAATCCTCAAGGAGACAACTCCTTTCTCACTCTTATATCCTAATGAGGAACTTTTTCCACTTCCATTGAAAATTTTTGGTTGCATTGCCTTCTTACACAATTTTCAGACTGTAATCTGTTGGAGTACTTGGTTGTATGCGCCTGTTGTGTTGTAGCAGGGTAAATGGATCCTGGAGGAGATCCATTTACCCCATCTAGTGTTTAGTCCCACATCGTCCAGTGGTGGGACCTGGAGGCTCTGGAGAGGCTATATAAGGAGCCCCAGACCTCCTGTATCCATTGAGAAAGTCAATAGACTAACACGCCTCGTAGAGGGCTTCTCCCGTGGTTTCATCCCGCTCCTCACGGAGTAGGGTTCCACGTAAAATCCCGCGTTCTTTATTTTCTTTATCATTTTATCCATGTTTTGCTTCCGCTTCCGATTTTCTAACATGATATCAGAGCGGGTTTGATTCTCGAGGTTTTGTTCTTAATTTTTGGTTCGAGATTTGATTACCAAGATGTTTCGATTCTTGAAGATTATTTTTTTTTCAAATTTTTGGAGTTGTTCAAGAAATTCTAGGGTTTTTTTAAACCCTAATCCTCACGATACAAATGATGAAGATACTCTGCCGTTGTTCTTTCAAGTTCCAGGGTTTCAGAATGAAACCCTAATTCTCCAGGCGGCGCCGCCCTCTCCTCCTCGCGCGCGCTCCAGCATCGCGTGCCTCCAGATGTCTGCCATCTCTTCGGTTCCAGGCTGTCCCAGCGATGTGGCTTCTCTCCTCTAGTCGAAGATCTCGCGCTTCCAGGCGCAAATGGCTCCAGGCGGATCCTCTTCCATGCGCCTCCTCCGTTTCTTCGCAGCAGGACCTCCAGGTCACATCTCCTGGCCTCGCAACACCCTGCACATCCAAGCAACGTCGAGCCCTCCTGCGCGCGAGCTCCTCCCAGGCGAGGAACCTCGCGCACTCCAGTCCAAGCAGCAGCGACGCCCTCACCATCTTCTCCAGCAGGCGCTAGAGGCGGCATGTCGCAGGCGGCTCCTCTTCTACCAGCGGCTCCTCTCCATGCCTTGATAGCGGCGTCCCTTTTTGAAGCTAAGGGTTCCCACGATGGGAACCCTAGGGCCATCGACATGTTTTTTTAAATATATTTAAAGCCCAAATAGAGGCTATAAAGGGGGGGAGCGAGAAAGGCCTAAATGGGCTAAAACGGTTACAAAAAAAGGGGGGTATTTTTATTGTAAAGCCCAAGAGGAGCCGTGTATTAAAAAAAAAGGGTGAGGTCCTGATTTTAAAAAAAAGAGAGAGGCCGAAGTTTGCATTTAAAAAAAATGAAAAGAGGCGCGTACAAAAAAAAACCGTACGCAAAATTTTTCAAAAAAAAGAAGAAGAAAGGAAGTCCGAGAAAAAAAGAGAGGTATTCCAGTTTTCTTTCAAAAAGAGAGAGAGAGAGAGAAAGGGAGTTTGAAAAGTCGCGTACAAGATGAAGAACCGTACGCAAGTTTTTTTTTTAAAAAAAAAGTGTTGCAAAAGCCGTAAAAAAAATTGATTGCAACGACTTAAAAAAAAGTGACGGCTTAAAAAAAATGAAAAGCCACAAGTATGTTTTGTTTTCCGCTTCTAATCTGGTCTTCTCCCAACTTTGTCGATGTTCATGTTCCGACAAGTATGAGAGAAAGGGGGAGTATATGTGTAGAGTCACAGGCCAGCCAGTTTGTCCGTTTTTTCCAGATTCTCCAGACTTCAGATTACAGGCCATTCAGATTCCAGACTCTACAGTTCAGAACCAGTTTCAGACTAGACATCAGACATCTCCGAGTCTCCAGTTTCAGACACGCACGAGTGTGCGGTCATTTTCAGATGAGCATATGTTGCCATCATCAGTTCGAGGTCCCCATCATTCTTGTTGTTGTCAGGCCAGAGTTTTCATGTGAGCCATAGGGACTCCAGAGCAGAGGACCATTCCCTATGCCATTGAGGGCAAGGGTTTTCATGTGGTATCATAGGTACACCAGAGCAGTGCACCATTCTCTGAGCTAGATGGGAGAGACCCAGTTCTCCGACGAGGAGACTTCAGGCGCAGTTTCAGACTCGATGGTCAGATTCCGAGTCTTCAGTTGACTCACATTCTAGCCCGTTCGTCCTCCTCACCTGCACGGCATGAGAAGCAACGTCCTCGACTGCAGCAATGTGCGCGTTGGGTTGATATTGTCCGTAGTGTCCTGTAGTGTTGAGTTGAGTTTATTTCTGTTTGTCCAAGTTGAGCATTGCATGCTCCAGCTTGAGGGGGAGTGTTGGAGTACTTGGTTGTATGCACCTGTTGTGTTGTAGCAGGGTAAATGGATCCTGGAGGAGATCCATTTACCCCATCTAGTGTTTAGTCCCACATCGTCCAGTGGTGGGACTTGGAGGCTCTGGAGAGGCTATATAAGGAGCCCCAGACCTCCTGTATCCATTGAGAAAGTCAATAGACAAACACGCCCCGTAGAGGGCTTCTCCCGTGGTTTCATCCCGCTCCTCACGGAGTAGGGTTCCACGTAAAATCTCGCGTTCTTTATTTTCTTTATCATTTTATCCATGTTTTGCTTCCACTTCCGATTTTCTAACATAATCAAATTGTCTCCTCGTGCTATCAATTGTGTTTTCCTTGGATAATCTCATACCCAAAAGGGGTACATGTGATACGACCCTATAGGTCATCGTACTACATTTATGCAGACGTCACTTTCTTTGAACAGATTAGCTATTTTACTCAGACTGTCAGCGACATACCCTTAGAGCTCCCACCACCATCCATTGTCTACAAAAGGAAACACACTAGTCATTCTGAACCTTTACCGTTACATGTTCCTTATTTGCAGGATGATGTACCATCTTCCAATGTCCCCACCACTGCAGCTCCGGATGCTCCAGCAGAACTCCCTATAGCTATGCGCCTGACAAAAAGTCAATGTACTATACATCTCGTGTCACATTTTACTTCCACCTAACAATCTATCCAGCTGTGACAGACGATTTGCATATGCTCTTATGGCTATTACTAATCCTCGCGATCATTACAATGCATTGCAAGAATATGATTGGAAAAAGGCCATGGATGAGGAGATGGACACGCTTATATCCAGGGGCACGTGAGATCTTGTGTCGTGTCCTACAGGTGCCAAGCATGTTGCTTGTCAATGGGTCTTCACCACGAAGCAATCTCCTGATGGTTCTATTGACAGGTTAAAGGCCGGACTTGTGGCAATGGATTTACTCAGACTTATGGGGTGGATTACTTTAACACGTTTTCTCTTGTGGCAAATGGATTTACTCAGACTTATGGGGTGGATTACTTTAAGACGTTTTCTCTTGTGGCTAGGATGGGTTCAATTCACACTATTCTCTCTGTTGTAGCTAACAAGAATTGGCAAATCTTTCAACTCGATGTCAAGAATGCATTTCTATATGGTGACCTCGAAGATTAGGCATATATGATGCAGCCATCGAGTTACTGCGTCCAGGGGGAGCATGTGTGTCGACTCTGTAAGACCATTTATGGACTAAAGCAGAGTCCACGAGCTTCGTTTAACAGATATACCACTGAGATACGCTCTCTTGTCTTCTACATGACAATGTTTGATTATTTTGTGTTCACTAGATGATGATCCACTAGCACGGCGGTACTTACTGTCCATGTTGATGATATGGTGGTTACTGGTGATGATGACAAGGGTATTCTAGAGACCAAAGCCTTCCTCTAGAAGGTGTTTGTCATCAAGGACCTTGGTCAACTCCGATACTTAGTATTGAGGTGATACGCACTGCAGAGGGATTACATCTATCACAACGGAAATATTGCTTGGATATTCTTACAGAGGCCGGTTTACTTGTATGCAAACCATTTGGCATCCCAGCAAAGATGCGAAAACATGCTACATATGTTAATCCTGAGTTTGAGGATACTACACGATATAGAAGCCTCGCGGGCAGACTGATCTACCTCACCTTTACTAGGCATGATATATCGTATGCTGTGAGCAAAGCCAGTCGTGACAAGGAGAGACCTCTTTACAGTCATTGGCAGGATGTTCTTTTGATCCTTCAATATTTGAAGGAATCTCCAGGGCGAGACCTCTTCTACGGGATCAATGGGTACACCGATGTCACCGCTTATGCAGATGCATATTATGCCAGTTCACCTGAGGACCTTTGATCCATTACATGCTATGCTATGTTTGTTGGTGGCAACCTTGTTACATGGTGAAGCAAGAAGAAGACAATGGTTTCTAGATCGATTGCAGAGGCAGAATATAGGGCAATGGCCCATGCCATTTGTGAGATTACTTGTCTTGTCTCCTTTTTACATGAGTTTGGACTTCCTGCTACTACTTTTGTACCTTTATATCGTAATAACAAGTATGCTACATCCATTGCCACCAATCCAGTATTTCATGAGCGGACTAAGCACATTGAAGTTGACTGTCACTTCATTTGAGATGCGGTACGAGGAGGAAAGATAATTACGCCTCATATCTCCATAGATCTTCAACTTGCAGATATATTCACAAAAGCACTGCCAAAGAAGTGTCTATCGCTGATGATTTCCAAGTTAGGCATGATCGATAGATATGCTCCAACTTGAGGGGGGTGTTAGAGTTATTTTTTATTATTAAACTATTTATGGAATCGTGTAATCCTTCAAGGTCTTTTATGTAATTTCTCCTTTTGGCTCTCCAGGGTTTCATGCTATATAAGAAACCCAACATCCCTTGAATAAGACATGTCATTTATTCTCTCATTCTTCTCCACAATTCTAATAGAACATTTCATAAAAAATTCAACATTGATGCATCTCTTTTTGGGAGACGATTGAAATTACACATTATTTACCCTTCTTTTTTTTCCTATTGAATAAAAATACATAAAATAGATAAAAAGACTCCATTCAATTCTTATTTTCAATTGTTTTTTTAGTTATAACATTTCAAAAAACATCAATATTATTTATTGGGGTAAAAATTCCTTAATTAGGTCATCTTTCTTTTTAACTATGAAGAAAAGCATATTCGAGAAATTAGAAACTAGATCTCTATGAGGGGACAAATCATAAAACGTAACCTTATAGACATGAGATAGATCATCCAAAGAACAAGGTTTTTTTCGAATAAGCCAATTCAAGTGGGACCCTGCAAATCCATTCTTTTCCTATTCAAAAGATCAGCTTTTTATCTCTGTGTTTTCTTTTTATAAGAGCTAAAAATGAAACATTTATTTTGGCCTTTTGACTCATATTGTAGGGTGGATCCTGAAAGATATGAAAGATCTCCCTCCAAGTCGTATATACGACTTTCATCAAATATATCTTTCCACATCACCCTTTGAATCATGCTTTCTATTGCAGTAGTGAGAGACAGGATGCTTTCTCAACTCGATGACAAGAGAACCTTATGTGTGGAGACCTTACATAAGGAAGTTTATGTGCAACAACCACCTGGGTTCATTGTAGAGGGAAGTGCCAGAAGATATGCGGATTTCACAAGGCTAAGGTCTTAAGAAAACCCAAGAGCATGTTTCCAGAAGCGCTTTGACTTGATACAACATCAAGGCTTCAAAAGATCAAATACAAATCACTCACTCTTTGTACACAAGATGTCACAAGGTATTGTCATTATTATAGTATATGTTAACAGTATTATCGTTATAGAAGATGATCTGCACGGGATTAATGAGGCGTAAGTGTTCCTCGGACAACAAATGTCACCGAAGACCTCAGAGAACTACGGTACTTTCTTGGGCCTGAGTTTGCCAGAAACTAAAGAGGACTAGTGTTGACTCAGAGAAAGTATGTTACTGATCTCCTCCTAGAGATTGAGATGACATACTGCAGACCTACTACTATCCCAATGGATCCCATTATGAAACTCTATGATGATGATGATACGAATAAGGTAGATAAGAGGAGATAAATGGAGCTCGTTGGGAATATCATATATGTGATTGTCACCAAGCCGAACATTTCTTTTGTTGCGAGAAAAGTCGGTCAGTTTATGGAAAAACCACATAGAGTACATATGGATGCAGTCTTAATGATCCTAAGGTACATGAATCTTTACATGTTTACTCTTCAGCAAAGGGATGCCATTTCAGATCACGATCTATGCAGATGTTGATTACACATGATGTTTTAAAGGACACGAACCAACATTGGATTTGTAGTGTTTATTGGAAGCTCACAGGTCTTATAGAAAATAAACAAACTGTTGTTGCTAGGTTAAGTGACGAAACCGAATACGTTGTCACGATGCAAGGTAGCACTGAGATGATGTAGATCAGATCTCTTCTGTGTTATGACTGACCTAGCCATTGACGCGCATCTTCCTATGTAGGTGCTATGTGAAAATCAGACTGCACTATTTGCTAATAATCCAGTATTCCATGAGAATCAAACACATCGAAGGGGATTGCCTCTATACTAGAGATATGATACAGAAGGGCTTCATGTCTATATCTCATGTCAGCTCGGTAGAACAAACTGCATATATATTCATTTATCTCTAGCAAGGGGACTATTTCAAAAGTGTTCTTCCAAGCTGAGCATGATAGACTACGCTTCAATTTACGGGGGAGTGTTGTAGGAATTATTGTTTGTCATCTCTTTCATGTGCTATTACCTTTTCTACGTATTTTTCCCTTGTTATTTTGCCTTTTAGGGTTTCTCCTCTATATAAAGGAGCCCTATGATCTAAGAATAAACAAATCATTCATTTTTTTTCGCAAGTACAAGGTAATATTGTATTCACCAAAGAAAATGTAAGCAACAATCTAATATTATTCTATTCAAGCTACAACCTAGTGATACCGACCAAGAGAGCATAACTCAAAAAACCACAAACTAAATTTTTTAGGCGAAAAATGTCCATGTACATGCCTTTAATAAGAAAAAGGTTTCAAAATTGTAATTAAATTGCTTGCTTAGATCACATGCAAAACAGTAGAATTGGGGGTGAAGAGTACCCCAAAAATTGAAATATATAAATTATTACCCACACAACAAACAATTGTTGGGTTTACTCCTCTTGTGATGACTAATTAGTATTGCATATATGAAACCAACTTCGACGTATGTTGGTAATTGTATGTAACAATGTATCCCTAACCCTGTGGTATTTAAGATGTCCTTAAGGGACATCGCTTATTGTACCCCCATATTGTTTTCGTGAAAGAAAAAAGAAAAGGCGCGGTGATAAGTAGACTAGGCACACTTCCAATCCAGTATATACATTTTTCTAAAGAAAACAGGGGTTCACCATTGGTAGGTGTTTGCTCGAACAAAATATCATGACAAAAACAATACGAAATCTTTAACATTGATCTAAAGTTCTTATAGTGAGGAAAATTCGAGGAGGCCGTATTCGTGCAATCATATTCGCCTCATACGACGAAGTTTATTTTTTTATTAAGTATCGTAACAGAGCCGCCTCTTCAAAAGGCGGCTTTGTACATAACAAAAGCCACCTTTTGAAGAGGCAGCTTCATACTGAAGCCGCATCTTCAAAATGCGGCTTTCTGCGCAGACAACCAGAAAAACAACAAGCCATTGTTCTTTGTGGCTTGTTGTTTGTCTGGTTACATATGCAACTATTGGATCATTAAAAAATAATGCATGCGTATGAAATGATCAAGGAAAAAATGGAACATAAAAACTTATCATTCATTAACCATAACCAAGTTTAAAAGTTATAAGGTTTACATAAACAAGGTCCAATATCCATAGTACAAAAAATTGCATACAACAATCCCTACTCATATGTACTCCAAAAAAACATTAGTCATCCATATAACACCTCCTATGACATCACATACGTCTTCTTCTTCGAATGTATTGGCTCTGCAGGTGCTTGTTGAGGAAATGTCGTAGCTGGCTCCACTGGGAATGAAGATAGTAGATTGTCATGATCAATGTGCTCAATTTGTGAGATTTCTTCGTTAATCGTTTCATCATAGTTCAAAGGAGGTAATGGTGAATGGCGATGCGATGGTCCAGGCTCGCTTTGTGACCTTTCCCTCATCGGTGCAGGTGGAGTTCGTTATATTCTCTCAGGCGCACATTCAGCAATATGAGTTCGATAGTCAACCCTTGAAGCATGCATGTCATCAGCTTGGCTATGTGCTCGCCCTCCCTGTGGTATGCGTACATGTCCATGTCCTCTACCACGTCCATGTCTCTGTGAAGATGTACCCTCGATTGGTCTTCCCTCCTCATCATCCTCGTCTTCATGGAGTCCATCCCTAAATTATCGCTGGATAGAGTCATCGACAAGGCATCGAGTGTCTGCCACCACTTGGAGTACAACCTCGTTTGGTCCTACAAGGTGAACGGTCTCATCTAATCGTGTTACATGTAAAATGAAAAAATATGACAAGATCTCTAATAAAGAAAAATGAGATGTCGTCTATGGATTTTACGTTGACATACTACCATGTCGAGCACACATCCATGCCTCCATATAAATCATCATGTGATGCGGTTGTACCGCGCCATACAATCCCCATATATGCCTTCACCTCCATGACCAATGGGTGTGGCAGTCAACACGTACTCCTGTCGATTGTTCCACATCTGGACATACTTTGCACGGAATTGTACCCAATCGACGGACGTCTTCCCTCGGAGATCAATGCTATGAAGATGTGTATATGTGTCGCACTGGACTGGGATCTCTTGGACCGCACTGAATTGGCGTAAGAATCTATCGGGCGCATACAACTCCATGATGCAAAAATAGATTAGTGGTACCCTAGCAATGTATAGATCCTAAGCTTCTAGGCAATATGGAGGAGAGAGCTCATGATCTCAGCGGTGTGTGGTTCCCATATAACCTGTTATGTAAGTAATGTCACGAAAAATAGTAAATGAGATATTAAAGACTAGTTAATTCGTTACCTGATCAGGAGTCTGGAGATCAAAGGCATCTCTGTAAGGTTTTACAACATGGGTAGATTCGGATGTCACTTCAAACTCTTCGTGCCAGTGACAACCTAGGGGACTACCGCGCCACAACGGACATCTACGTACCACCGACGAGATGCGGGGAAATCGCTCCCAGTCCCATAGTTGTAGTAGGATAAGCGAGCCACCAATCTCCACTGCGTCCGCCCTCGATGCCACACACATGTGTCTGTATAAGTAAGCTAAACACGCAGATCCCCAGCTATAAGCTCTACACGCCTCTAGATCTTCCAATAGTGGTAAGTAAATCAAGGACACTTCATTTCCTGACTTGTCAGGAAAAACAATCCCTCCAATCAACTGCAAAATGTAAGATCGTGCGTGTCTGATAACCATATATGTGTCTGCATTTGCATGGAGTTCAAAGAAATGCTGCCGAAGCCATGTCATCTGTAGACGAGCACCATCAATATTCGGCTTATGTGATCGCACGCCTAATAGTCTCTCATAAAGATCCGGCCAGCTTGGCGAAGTCGTCTGAGCAATCACAACGTGCCCATCTATCTTCAATCCCAACAAAATTGCAACATCTTGGAGAGTAATGGTCATCTCTCCATGAAACATATGGAATGTATGCGTCTCCGGTCTCCATCTCTCTACCAATGCATCTAGCATCCCATATCCTTCTTCGACTGACCATGTAGCCATAATTCTCTGAAATCATGCCCTGCAAAACTGCAACTCTTACAGATGGGGAAATCTTTATCTGGTTGAGAAACTTCTGGTGAAATTGCAATCAAGTTGTGGATGATCTTGATTAGCTACTCAATGCAAGCAAGTGTGGGGTACAACCACCTTAGAAATCACAAACTGTCCGTCTAGTGGTTGCCTATGACCTCGCAAACACCGCTTACAACCTCTCTCTTTCTCGCTTGTAATAAACAACCCAAACCGACCTATCTGACTCGTGCACATGAAAATTGTAATGTCGCTTGATGTGAAACATCCTCACATAGTAGACCAAGTCAGCTTTCGACTTAAATGTCATCCTGTTCCTCAGCTCCTTTGCAACACTAAGTCCCTCTCCAGCACTGAAGGCATCCTCCTCATTTCTTATATAGCCATCACCACCGCGGACATTGTAAAATGCTATATCAGACACAATGTGTGTCTCATATTCCTCATCATTCTCCATTTAATATTCCGTGTCATTCAACTCCAAGCCTTCATCAGTGCTCACCTGATCAACTTCCCGAGTAATTGCGTCGTTCATATCAAAAGTAGCAACAATATGAGCTTGAGTTACAGGTGAAGAAGCTCGTGTGACATTCGGTGATGACTTCTCTTGATGGGTTACATACAAAATTGGATAGTATGATGAACCCATCATTCCTACATATTCAACATCTTGTATGCCATTATCGTACTCTACATTCGCCAGATAACTATGTATGATAGGTTACATACAAAATTGGATGGTATGATGGAATCTCATCGTACTGTGTAGGTTCGAGCCGAAATAACGACTTGATCTTCTCAACCAAGACATCAAATTTCATATTCGGAACTAACTTCGACAGTTTCATACAACCACCTTGATAAGTTGTCCTTCCCGGAATTTAGAATCCTCCCTCCAAAGTGACAAAAGCATAATATTTCCATGGACATCCTATATGCATCGAGAGACAATCACATGATCCTATAAGTATCGAGATTTGGATACAACCACGTCATGTGTTAAGAGATGCAAAGCCTCACCTTAGGTTACTGATGAAGGAAGCGTCGATGGAGAAAAATGGCCTTGGTAGAGGAGGCGCGGACGAAGGAGGATGCGTCGACGGCAGCGTCCGTAGGCAGCAAAGAGGACGAGGGAGATGGAGGCGAGCAGGGTTGAAGTGGGCGACAGGGGCTGCGGAAGGAAGAAAGTGCAAGCGGGGGAGGGCCCTGTGTTCTGTTTGTTATTGAACAAAAGCTGCCTTTTGAAAGAGCGGCTTTGGCTAGAGCCGCCTCTTCAAAAGGTGGCTTTGTCTAACACAAAAGCTGCCTTTTGAAAAGGCGGACCCTCACTGTACTTAACAAAAAAATAAACTTCACCGTATGAGGCGAATATGATAACAAAAAAACAGCCTGGAAATTTTCTCTTCTTCTAATTGATTCTTAAGAGCGAAAAAAGTAGTTATTTCCAAAAACCATCTTTTCATGAATATGGAACTTAAAACTCTACGGGCGGCCACAAGAATAAACTTGATAAATAGTCAAAACTACATATGTAGCATCCTTTCTAAATGGAATTTCTTTTAACATTAGGGACATCCCAATGATCGCAATTATTTCGAATGAAAAACATCAAAGGTGCGTTTGGTACGCGGGTTAGGGCAGGTTAAACTGGTAAGGGGTAACCCATTTTTGTGTTTTGGTATTTGGATAGAGGGTTAAACTGGGGGTGGGTTTGTTGTGATATGATTGTATTGAAGTTGGAAAAAGTGTAGTTATTGTGATGTGATTGTATTGAAGTTTGGAAAAGTGAGTAGAAGTGGAGTAGTTTATAATTTTTATATGATATGATGGTATAATATATTATTTTTTGATGGAATTGATAAAAGAGAATTGATTTATTTAATGTATTAAAAAAGAGAAAAGTGGGACCCACATGAGAGAGATAAAAAATGGGTTTTACCCCACAAACCGAACATGCTCCAAGAATATAACATTCATAAACGTCAAGATCATCATATGATCCATCCTGATTATTTTTGGACTAAAAACGAAACAAAATTGCATTTAAATTCATATATTCTTTTAAAAAATGGGCGTTCGGAATTCCATAAGTCGCATCCCTTATGATAATAATAAATTTATAATAGAAATATCCTGACCTTTGCTATGGTATCACCTATATTTTCTTTCATCTGCAAACAAACTCTAGGTTTTTCAGCATACTAACTACAAAAAATAAGAAGCTGCAAAAAAGAAAACTATAAATCAAATTATCACGACTTCACTATTCAAAATTGATGAGATATTAGTTATCTTTTTTATTGTTTTCATATTATCTATTTCTTTTGTATTCATCTCGTAATTTGTCCAACATGTTTCTCTCCTATATAAGAGAACCCTAGGGTCTCTTAATAATGCAATTTATTCTTCCGTTTCTACATGGTATCGGAGCGACGGTCCTAGACCGGAGTTCTCGTATCCCACCCAAGCCATAACCCTACCCGCACCCCCCACAACCGTTGATCCCCGGGCCGCCACCTCACCCGACCACCACCCCTCTCCAGCCGCCACCGTCGAACCCCCGCGCGTGGGTCCTAGGCCGCAGCCGACCCCTCCTCATGCCTCCACGCTTCTCCGTGCACCTCTACGATTCGAACTGCAGTCTGAAACGGTCTTATTTGACCGGAAAACGTAATTTCTGACCTATAAATCACGTTTTTTTCGGCCCTAGCGCGCAACGAAGTTCGACGAGGATGGTTGTATGAGTCTATATGTCCAACCAATCCTCTGTATGATCGTGTAGACTTGTTCATATCGGTCTACTCCCCAGTTGAGTTCCGTTGTTCAGCCGTTTTATCATCATGCCAGAGAACAATGGTGATACATTTCCTTCGTCCGTGCCTACAAGGACCTGACTCCCATTGCAAAGATGGATGAGACCAACTATGAGTTGTGGTCCATGCAGTTTATCACCCTCATGCAGTGCAACAACAAAGAGCACATCCTGACAGAGCCAACGGATAAGATTGGGGCCAATGCTTCTTGGAAGCAAGATGATGCGTATGCGCGTGTTTGCCTGTGTGGGACCCTCTCTAGGGAGATAACCAATGATATTTTGAATCAACCCATCGTCAAGGCAATGTGGAACACTTTGGCATCCACCTATACTCAATCAAAGAATGAGGCCAAGATTCTTCAGTTACAGTTCGATATCTACAAGGCCAAGCAGAATGGTCATCCTCTGCATGTGTACTACTCTTCACTCCGTGGCATGTTCGAGAAGCTTCATAGCTATATGCCTATTATGACAACTATGGAGCAATAGAAGGCATATAGGAACTCCATGATTGTTAGAAAATACGAATGTGGAAGCGTATCCGAGAAATAGAATAAAACTTGGAAGAACAATGAGTTTTTAACGTGAAACCCTACTCCCTAAGGAGCGGGATGAAACCACGGGAGAACGCCTCAAAGGGCAGATGTGTCTATTGACTTTCTCACTGGATATAAGAGGTCTGGGGCTTCTTATATAGCCTCCACAGATTCTCCAAGTCCCACCACTAGTAGATGTGGGACTAAACTCTGGATATGGTAAATCGATCTTGGAAAGATGCATTTACCCATCTTACATGATAATGATGCATACTCTAGCACTCCCCCTGAAGCAAGAGCATGCAATGCTCACCTTGGACAAACAGAAAAAAAATTTCAACTCATAATACAAGACATCACATACAATATCAACTCAACGCGCACAATTGTCAGTTGTTGTTGAGGACGTTGCTTCTCACGCCGTGCATGTGAGGAGGACAAACAGGCTGGAGTGTAAATCAAACTGAATCTCCTCATCGTAGAGCATGTGCTTTGTACTGCGCCAGTCACTGCAACTGGAAATGAGTCTCCTCGTCAGAGTACTCTGGCCCGCCACAATATGTGGACAATTGCTCCATCTCTGAAAGGGTCCAACTGAAAAAGCTGTGAAGACATCCTCGTCGGAGTCTACGGTCGCTGGAGAATGGAGTCAGAAAAGTCTCCTCGTAGGAGAACTGGGTCTCTCCCTAACTGGATGAGAGAATGGAATCTCTACTCCGGAGTCCATATGAAACCACACGAAAATCCTAGCCCCCATATGGTATAGGGAATATGATCTCTACTTTGGAGTCCCTATGGAACATATGAAACTCTGACGAAAAATAAAAGATGGGGACCACATAAAAATGAAGGAA